>CABEGB010000708.1:118940-390198 GCA_901521435.1 Crematogaster levior | reverse complement strand
TGCGTATAAAACGTAAATTCCCACACACATGCGCAAAGGGTCGTGCACGACACTTACATACATGAACATATATATATACATAAATATATCAAAAGCCGCTGCGAAACTCGGACACGTGCGTGAACTCGGACGTTGATGGACTCGGATCTGTTTCTTTTGAATATTATTTGTTTGTACAGCTTTGAAGAAAGGCCGACACAAGCCGACGTAATTTGTCATCATGCCGACTCGGCGGCGACTTCGGTCGCCGATCAGAACAATACGTCGCGAGTTGATAGGCGGAACGATTAAGCTACCGAACGCCAATCGGAAGACGGCTTCCGATCTCCCATAATCCCGGGCAACGAATCTTGGGCAGTTCGGTTCGTCTAGTCCATCGGGTCACTTCTTCAGTCTTTCGACAACGAGCGAACGCGAAACGTGTGTCCGAGAAAGGTATTGACTCAGAGATTTGTTCTCTAAGCGTCGTCAATACACCGCGACTCAGGGGATCCATTCCCTCAAGGCGTTGTCGCTAGCGGGTTCATACGGCAGTTCAAGATAGGGTATTGACTCAGAGATTTGTTCTCCTAAGCGTCGTCAATACGCCGCGACTCAGGGAATCCATTCCCCTAAGCGTTGTCGCTAGCGGGTTCATACGGCGGTTCAAGATTCACAAAACATTTGATGTGAAACAGTGTACAATAAACTACAATAAACGAATTCTTAAACAAAGACAGTGTTAGTGAGAAGTCATTGACACCGATATCCCACGGAACATTTTGGTGCCTCCTGTGAGGTCGGGCTCGCGGACTCGAGATCTAGTGAGGATCGTGGCGATCATCCCACACGCTAACCCGATCCGGTATTCAAGCCTCCTGAGCCAGTGAAGCGAGAAGAAGTTGCGTATACCATATACAAGTAAGAGTAAGTCGTTCGATCCCTCTTCCACTTCCAATTATTCCATAATGGCCGACAGAATTAAACTCCTCATACAAAAGAGGACTTCCTTCAAAGCTCAACTCACCAGTTTGACAAACTCTCTTGACAAGGGCAAAATAGACAATGCCACGCTAAAATTACGAATTGCCCGTCTAACGAACTTGTATCACGCGTTCGAAGATTTCAGCGACGAGCTCATAGTGCTAGAACCTAACGGTGCTCACCAGGACGAATTTACAAACATTCAAGATCGTTTCTACGTACTAGCGGGTAGAATTGAGAATTTACTACATACAATCGACACGCCAGAAACAAGCGTTCGCGCATTAGACGATGAAATACGAACAAACAACGACGGACACACGACCACTAAGAAACGACGGATTAAATTGCCGGAAGCACCATTGCCCACGTTCGACGGCAAATATGAAAATTGGTTATCTTTTAAAAACGCATTCAACAACATGATAGGCTCACAGACGGACTTATCTGACGTGGACAAATTGCACTACCTAAAATCAGCGTTAATTGGAGAAGCCGCGAATAAGACGAAGATCTTCACTATTGAAGGTATCAATTATGCAAACGCTTGGGAATTACTAGAACGATCGTATGAGGTAAAACGTATACTAATTTCTCGGCATCTTTCCGCGATCGTAAACCTACCCGTATTGGATAAAGAATCCACTAGCGGTTTATCTAAACTCGCCGACGACACGCAACAGCACGTCGCATCGCTGAGTGCACTAGGCGTCTCTATCGGTTCAGAGATGATTGTGCATATTTTAGAGAACAAACTACCAAAACTCACTTTAGAAAAGTGGGAATTAAGTCTTGAACGCGATGAATTTCCCAAGCTAGATTACATGTACGAGTTCTTATATAAGGCGGCGGTTTGCGCTTCAAAACGCGAGAGAGCGAGAACACACGAGGCTGAGAGAAATAAATTCGAACCCCCATTGAAAAGGAAACGAAACACCTTCTCAAATCAAGCCTTCATGCTGAACTCGTCACGTAAATGCGCGATGTGTAACGCGAAACGCCATCCGCTTTACTTGTGCGACGAATTTAAGCGATTATCGGTACCTAAGCGCATCGACGCGGTAAGAAACGCTAAGCTTTGTTACAATTGTCTACGTTCTCATCGCGGATCCCCTTGCAAATTTTCCAGCTGCACAGTATGCCAGAAACGACACAATTCACTTTTACACCTCGAGAAACCCGCAAGTACAAATACCAACACAAGCGACGCGGTCAACGAATCCAAATGACTAGGGGAAACAAAAGAAAAAATATCGACAATCGAAGGCGCAACGATATCTCACTTGATCGCGCCGCAGCTTTTAACGAGCGCATTGATATACATCCGCGACGTCAAAAATGATTTAATCAAATGCCGCGCTCTACTAGACACATGTGCTACCGTAAACGTAATTTCTGACTCGATTGTAAAACGTCTAGGTATACACTCCGTGTCCCACTCGTCATCGATCGGCACGATTAACACTATGAGTATCGAATCCAAAGGAATAGTACAAGTCACCATTCGATCAACTCGCAATGAATTTTGTAAGAATCTGACATGCTTATCAATACCAACAATAACCGACTTAATCCCGTCAGAAACCTTTCCGCGGAACGCGATTAACATACCCGCGAACATCAAATTGGCGGATCCAGAATTCCATCTCCCTCGCCCTATCGATTTACTAATCGGTGCTGGTGCAACTTTATCACTATTCTCGATCGGTCAGATTAATTTGTCGAGTGAAGGTCACGATCTATTTTTACAAAAGACACGACTGGGATGGGTCGTAGCCGGCGGTATCACGCAGAAACCTTCGTCGAAATTTACAGTATGCCACGCGTCGAACTTAGAAAACCAAATCGCGAAATTTTGGACGATCGAGGAAATCGGGACAGAAAAACCGAAATCAAGGGAAGAATTAGATTGCGAAACGCACTTCCGAAAAAATGTCTCTCGCGATCAGGGAGGACGCTACATGGTTCGTTTACCGTTTCGCGAAACAGACAAGCAGCTCGGCGAATCGCGAAGCCTGGCAATTAAGCGTCTTATTTCGTTAGAACGTAAGCTCGATAAAAATGCGGCGTTGAAGTCCGAATACACCCGAATATTCGACGAATACATACAACTCGGTCACATGTCCTTGGTAGAAAATCCAACGGATGACGGATTCTACATGCCTCATCACGCGGTCACCAAAGATACCAGTAATACTACTAAAGTCCGAATCGTATTCGATGCGTCTATGAAAACAAGCAACGGCGTCTCTCTAAATGATGTGTTGATGGTAGGGCCTACTATTCAAGACCATTTATTCACACACCTGATTCGGTTCCGTTCATACAACTACGTAATCACAGCGGACATCGAAAAAATGTACAGACAAGTACTGATACACGAAGACGATCGACGATTTCAACGCATTCTATGGCGCAGACGCGAACAAATAGAGACATTTCAGCTCAATACGCTCACGTTCGGTGTCTCGTCCGCGCCGTTTCTCGCTATCCGAACCATACAAAAGCTAGCAGATGACGAATCCCATGCATACCCAAGAACATCCCAAATACTCAAAGAAAATTTGTACGTAGACGATTTACTGACCGGCGCTCAAACCATCACCGAAGCCAGGAAAATTAGAGAGGAAGTGATCGCGTTGCTAGCCAAGGGCGGTTTTATTATAAGACAGTGGGCTTCCAACGAGAAGCGCATCGTGGAAGATCTCGCGCCTGTCGCATTACACGCGAATTTTACACGAAACATAAACCGTTCTTTGAAAACCTTAGGTGTATCCTGGAACACGCGCGACGATAAAATATGTTATTCAGTTCATCCAATCACGCGCGATAAAAGTTGGACCAAAAGAAATGTACTATCAGAAATCGCGAAAATTTTTGATCCTCTCGGCTTGGTAGGCCCGGTGGTTATGTATTCCAAAAAATTGATGCAAGACGTCTGGCGATCCGGATTGCATTGGGACGAATCACTCCCGCAGAATTTACATACTGAATGGTCGTCCTTTTCTCGTCAGTTGGAGTCATTAAATCAGGTTACATTTGACCGCAAATTACTGGTAAACGAGTCCCACGACATACAAATTCACGGATTTTGCGATGCCAGTAATGTCGGTTACGGCGCGTGTCTATACGTGCGCTCTAGCGGGACGCTAGGACCCGTTTGTAGATTGATATGCGCCAAATCTAGAGTCGCCCCGTTGAAAACCACCACCATACCACGACTCGAACTATGCGGCGCGTTATTGCTGGCGCGATTATACCGCGAAATACGTGACACGTTGAACATCAGCAATAAGGTCATCTTCTGGTGCGACTCGACTGTCGTGTTGCACTGGCTAAAAACATCACCTCATCTTCTCAAAACGTTCGTAGCAAATCGAGTCGCGCAAATACACGATCTTAAATGCTCAAACGACTGGCGACACATCAGATCAGAGGACAACCCAGCGGACGCAATATCGAGAGGTCAAATGCCTCACGCGTTTTTACAAAACCAAACGTGGTTTTCGGGACCTCCGTGGTTGACTAAAGATGAATGCGAATGGCCCATGGAAGTTACACAAACAATCAAGGTACCAGAGTTAAAGAAAAACACGTGTTTGATGACCATTAATAACGATCTTGACATACTCGACAAATACTCATCTTACAACAAATTACTGAAAATAATAGCTTATTGTCTTCGTTTTCGACCTAACAACGTCCACTCCGGATTATTACGCGTGAACGAAATTAATGAAGCCGAATTAAAAATATTAAAATTACTACAAGCATCACAATTTCCCGCTGAAATCAAAGAACTCGAAACCAAGGGCACAGCGAATAAAGGTAGAATTGCCAATTTGAATCCGTTTCTAGACGAAAACGGCCTAATTCGAGTAGGGGGACGACTGCAAAGCGCAAATTTGTCATCCTCACGAAAACACCCGATCTTACTCCCAAGCCGACATCATTTGACCGACGTTCTTATTCGCGAAACTCACGAAACACATCACCACGCGGGTATTCAAACCACCTTGCATATTATGCGACAGAAATTTTGGCTATTAGACGGCCGGAATCAAATCCGAAGGATCGTGCGATCTTGTACGCGTTGCTATCGTCTTAACCCCAGTACGATCAATTACAAAATGGGAAATCTTCCTTCGGTTCGCGTACGTGAGGCGATCCCATTCGACAACACCGGCATTGACTTTTGCGGCCCTTTCTTCATTAAGGAGAAAAAATATCGAAATAGAAACCGCATTAAAGTATACGTTTGCGTGTTCGTATGCATGGTCATAAAGGCGATACATCTCGAAATCGTGACCGATCTATCGTCCGACGGTTTTTTAGCGGCACTGCGTAGATTTGTCGCGAGACGCGGTCTACCGAAGCATATTTACTCGGACAACGGGACAAATTTTGTAGGCGCGAACAACCAGTTAAAGGAATTATACGCTTTACTCAACTCAGAGGAACATCGGAATCTCGTGAATGAATTCGCGAATGAACGTCGTATTATCTGGCACTTTATTCCGCCTGCCGCTCCGCACTTCGGCGGTTTATGGGAGTCCTCAGTAAAAATATTCAAACATCATATCAAACGCGTGGTAGGAGATTCATTGTTTACCCATGAAGAACTGAGCACACTTACAATTGAAATTGAAGGTATTTTGAATTCTCGCCCAATAACTTCCTTATCATCCGACCCCAACGACTTACTCGCATTAACTCCAGCCCATTATCTAATCGGCAAACCATTAACAACTCTTCCGGAGGACGATTTGTCTAATGTTCCAGCTAATCGATTATCAACCTGGCAGCATATAACGAAGGTGCGTCAGGATTTCTGGGCGCGCTGGAATCTAGAATACCTGAACGAGCTACAAATGCGTAAAAAATGGATAAAGGATGAACCGAACCTACGAATCGGAACCGTCGTACTCATTAAGGACAAGGGCCGTCCATGTTCACAGTGGACATTGGGCAGAATTACAGAACTACATCTGGGTGAAGATGGAATCGCTCGAGCTGCCACCATCAAAACCACGCATGGTGAAACAAAACGAGCTACCAACCAGCTATGCCCATTGCCAATCGAACAGTGACCACGCGACACTACCGCACACAATAATAACAACAAACGTATAATAATAACAACACATTACAAACGATACAAAATGCGTAATTGCGCTACAAGCGACAACATATGCGTAAAAGGAGATGCGTAAAAAACTCCTTCATGCGACACATACGGATGGCCATCCTCACAAACTTGAAATAGTTGATCGTTACCCTCTCAACGGGGGGAGTATGTTGTGTATAAAACGTAAATTCCCACACACATGCGCAAAGGGTCGTGCACGACACTTACATACATGAACATATATATATACATAAATATATCAAAGGCCGCTGCGAAACTCGGACACGTGCGTGAACTCGGACGTTGATGGACTCGGATCTGTTTCTTTTGAATATTATTTGTTTGTACAGCTTTGAAGAAAGGCCGACACAAGCCGACGTAATTTGTCATCATGCCGACTCGGCGGCGACTTCGGTCGCCGATCAGAACAATACGTCGCGAGTTGATAGGCGGAACGATTAAGCTACCGAACGCCAATCGGAAGACGGCTTCCGATCTCCCATAATCCCGGGCAACGAATCTTGGGCAGTTCGGTTCGTCTAGTCCATCGGGTCACTTCTTCAGTCTTTCGACAACGAGCGAACGCGAAACGTGTGTCCGAGAAAGGTATTGACTCAGAGATTTGTTCTCCTAAGCGTCGTCAATACACCGCGACTCAGGGGATCCATTCCCTCAAGGCGTTGTCGCTAGCGGGTTCATACGGCAGTTCAAGATAGGGTATTGACTCAGAGATTTGTTCTCCTAAGCGTCGTCAATACGCCGCGACTCAGGGAATCCATTCCCCTAAGCGTTGTCGCTAGCGGGTTCATACGGCGGTTCAAGATTCACAAAACATTTGATGTGAAACAGTGTACAATAAACTACAATAAACGAATTCTTAAACAAAGACAGTGTTAGTGAGAAGTCATTGACACCGATATCCCACGGAACAGCTACATAAGGAATTAAATTTGTTCTTGTCATAGGCAATTTATCTAATAAATATCGCCATCGTCCCTTTAATAATCCTATTGATCTTTCTACAATTATTCGGGCAGATGATAAACGATTAAATTTTTTTTGTTCTCTAGTTAGGTGACCATTATCATGGAACGGCACCATGACATTTTTTTGAATAGTATATGCTGCATCGCCTATTAAATGGCTATCATCGGGAAAATATTCTAGAGTACAATAGTGTTGCACTCCGGAATAAAGGAACACATGCATATCATGGACACATCCTGGCATTCCAGTAAATACATGAATAAAAGATAAATCACTTTTACATATTACCTAAAAAATATATCTTATTACATATAAACAGTTTGCTATTTATTTGACTAAAATACATATATATTAAACTCTAATATATATTTAGTATCTTCATATAAAAACATTATACATATTATATACATATTATATAACATTTTTCTTCTTACTTGTAATTGTATAGAAAATTTGCCTTTTCTGTTTATATAACTATTGGCGTCTTCTTTTGGTCGAGCAATGTTTACATGCGTTCCATCAATAATGCCCAAAACTTTGGGAAAACCATATAATCTTTGAATGTTTGTCCAAGTGTTTTCAGCTTCTTCATAGGTAGGCCATCTAATAAACTGATTTCGAATACTATATATTGCTCGAACTACTCTTTTCACACTAAACCAAGCAGTTGATTTAGATACACCAAATCGTTCACTTATAGAATGATATGAATCTGGTGTTGCTAAGACATAAATAGCAATTAATAACTGTTTTGTAACATCAATTTGTTCTTTTCCTTTGAATGGCATATTATCTAACTTTGGTGCAATTAAATATAATAAAAAATTAAAAGTGTCACATTCCATCCTGTGATAAAAAATATATATTCTAACATAAATAGTATTGTAATATATGTAATTTTTCTTGTATAACAAAATATAATGTATGTATACTAACCTAAAATGTAACTTAAATTCAATATTTGTATATAATGCAACAACATGCTCCAAATAATTTCTAATTTTTGGTATTCTTCTTTCATTTCTGTTATTATTTATTATATTTAATAATTCATCTTCATTGTCATCACTGTCACTCGAAGAGGCATCAGTAGAAGATTCGAAAATAATATTATCAAGTAAAATATATATTTCCATAATTAAATAAGACCACTTATTATTGTATATTTAGACCACTTATTATTATATATTCATTTAATTTAATAAAAAGAACCAAATAAACATAATTTTTTAAAATTGTTTTTAAGATCAGCTTGCTTGAGATTTATAACTGTTTTACTGGCTTTACTGATGGGAGAAACGAAACACAGCACCAGTAATTTTCATAGCTGCCAACTGCACTGCTTTTACTGGCAGTAATAAAACCTGTTTTCGAACACACTAAGGCTGCGTTTCCACTAAGCGCGTCACGCGTCGCGTCATGCCGCGCGTCACGACGCGACGCGACGAAAGCTGAAGGGTAGCGTCATTCTCATTCACACTGGACGCGTCGTGACAACTGGGTCCTATACATAACCTAAGAAAATTGTGGGCAATTATACAGTTTAGGTGCTTCACCTTAAAATTCGTTCAAAATAAACTTATTTCCTTGTAACGAAAGAATCTAGCCAAAATAAGCGTCAATATTAATTGTTAAAGTTAGTGACTATTTAGGTTAGAAAATCTGTCATCGAATTCACTTAGTAATAGTCACTAACTTTAACAATTAATATTGACGCTTATTTTGGCTAGATTCTTTCGTTACAAGGAAATAAGCTTATTTTGAACGAATTTTGAGGTGAAGCACCTAAACTGTATAATTGCCCGCAATTTTCTTGCATACACATATATATTATTTGTATTAAATGTTATTTGTTTGGTTCGTATTTGTAGAATTATGGAGGCCTATCAACGGCGTATGCGAATAAAAATTATTGGCATGATTCTATTACATAGAAAAATTAAATGTGTCGAGGAATACCGAAGGTTTCATCGATTCTGGGTTCGTCCCATACTTAAAACTAGACGAACTCATGGGAATTGGGAACATTTGATACAGGAACTCCGTTTGTTTGATCATGAAACCTATTTTAATTTTATGAGGATGACACCAGAAACTTTTGAAAACCTTCTTTCTTTGGTCGGACCACATCTCATTAAGCAAACTACAAATTTTCGAGAGCCAATATATGTGGAAGCTCGGTTATCATTAACACTTCGGTAAGTTATGAAATATTTAATTTTTTAAGTGCCATTTTCTTGGGTTTTTTAATTAATATTATAATAATTTTTTTTTTAACTATGAAATAAGTCGTTGAATGACTCAAGAGGGTTCTGACATTTCAGAGTCTATATCCAACAAAATGAGATCAATTATTGTACTTACGTTACCAATATGTAATTTATAAAAAGGTTTTCTAGTTTATAATATATATTTTAATAAATAATTCTCCCGCAATCTTCAGATATTTAGCTACTGGAGATTCCTTAAAATCATTATCTTTGGCCTTCAAAGTTGGGACAGCTACTACATCTAAAATAATTCGAGAGACATGCAGAACGATATGGTGTAGCATGCAAAATGAATTTTTAACACCATCTAAAGAAAATTGGCTGGATGTACAGAATAAATTTGCACTACATTGGAACTTTCCACACTGTGTTGGCGCATTGGATGGAAAGCATGTTGTTATCACAGTAAGTTAATTTTATCGTAGATAATATGATTGCTATTGATAGTATATGTTTCTATGTTGCTAAACATAAAGTTAAAGTATGATTCATTTTTAATTATTGTTAGTTAATAGCGACAGTTTATAAAAATAATTCTGAAAATTTAATACATCTAGGGATCTTTTTGATCAAACTCCGATTAACTTAATCGTTGATAACGTATAAAGCTAACCGATAACAAAATTTTAAAATTTGTTTTAATAAAATTCTGCTATTGCCTTCATAAGTTAATCAATGATTAAGTTAATCGGAATTTAGTCAAAGTGCTCCTAATTTGGTTCAAGTAAATCGCAATAATTACCCAAATATTGAACGTCCTGATCTTTTATACAATATATGCACAAATTTTAAGCTCAAAAACTCAATACTTGCACGCTTTACAACGTTAACAGAAATTCCAAAAACTGTAATACTTCGTATGTTTATTCGCTCAAAGGCTCCACCGAATTCTGGATCATCGTTTTACAACTACAAAGGGCAACATAGTATCGTGCTAATGGCGTTGGTATCAGCAGATTATAAGTTTCTCATGGTTGATATAGGAGCTCAAGGCCGCCATAGCGACGGAGGTACTTTTAAAAACTCGGAAATGGGTCGTCGTTTTAGTGAAAGACTAATGGACCTGCCTTCTCCGTCAATTATTGATCCACATACTCAACCACTTCCATTCGTAATAGTCGCAGACGAAGCATTTCAATTGAACTCATTCACTATGAGACCGTATCCAGGACGGAATTTAACTGCAGAAAGACGAATATTCAATTATAGGTTGTCCAGGGCACGAAGAGTGGTTGAGAATGCTTTTGGTATTATAGCAGCACGATGGAGAATCTACCATAAGTTCATGAATACATCACTGGTTACAACTGAAGCAATTGTACATCGTCAAACAATTCTAAATAATTTTTACGTGGTTTGATTTCACGTGGTCTTCGACGTTTTTCTAAATTGTAACCAGCAAATTCGTCAAAAAATATGTAATTTATAATATCATTCATTTTGTATTCTCACTCACTGATGAAATTTCAGATAGACAAAGCTCCGTAAAATTGACAACATATAAGAGGTTACGAGAGAATATGAATGTCTGTTGGCCACCCTGCTAACTTTAACCGTCGGTTAATCTAACCGTGGTTGGTGAAATTGGCCCTTAGGGCCACTTCGACCAAACTCCGGTTAACTCAATCGTCGGTTAAAGGATTGCCAACATGACAAAATAAAAATTCAGTATGACAGTATGACCAACTATATTTCTGGCAATACAATCGCTCTAACCTCTAATCTTTTACACATCATCTCATATATAAGTATTAGAGTTAATAACAGATTCAATATAATAATAGCACATTGGCCAGGATACTCAATGTAAGTATATTTAACTATTCAAAAATTAATTTATTTGAGTAAATAAATTTAAAAAATTAATTTAATTAAAATTATGAATTATTCAAATAATTTGCAGACTATTGACAAAATGCAACGAGCAAAATTTACGGATTCTGACAAGAATTATTTATTAGACATAATTTTTTTATATCGTCACGTAATAGAAAATAAAAAAACTGATAATATATCTAATGTACAAAAAGATAAGACATGGGCGAATATAACATTTGAATACAATAAAAATAGAACAAATATCATACTGAAAAAAGTTTACGTCTTTGTTGGGACAACATAAAAAAAAACACCAGAAAATATTGCGCAATACATAAGCGTGAAAGTTATAAAACAGGTAAATTTATTTATTTTTTAAAATATTATTACGGATTTAATTTGAACAATTTTTATTATATTTGTAGGTGGAGGTGTAGCAATTTTAGAAAAAAATCATTTGTTTGAACGAGCTCGAGAAATTATGGGTGAAACAACAGTAAATGGATTATCAAATCCATTTGATTCTGACTGTATTATAGAAAATGTCAGTACTGTTGATAACATATTGCAAGATAAAAATGATAATATATTACAAAAAAATAAAAATGATTCAACGGAGGTATTTTCAGTAAGTTACCAGAAATTACATTATCTATTAAATTTTGTGAAATTTTATTATATTATAAATTTTATCTTTCCAATTTTTAGTATTTAGTTGAAAATAAACAAATTAATGAATGGACATCATGGGACCCTAAAAAATTAAAATTGGAAAAAAGTTCTCCGCTACAAATTAAAAATACATCTATGTTAAAAAATATGAAATCGGAAAAAATAAAACTAAAAAAAAATGATGATCTAATATTAAATGAAGCTAGAACAGAATTTATACATATACTGCAAGCGAATGAAAAAGAAAAAAAATGAGATAGACATACTGAAAACTAAACTTGAGAAAGAAAAATTAAAAATAGAATTATTAAAGATATCCATAGAAAAAGAAAAAGCATTAAAAAAATTAATTGAAGAAAAAATTCCTAATATTACTTTTATACGGTAGTTCAAAAAAGTTCAAAAGTTTTTGATTTTATTGTATGTTTTATTGTATTGTTTTTAGTTTAACATGTATTGAATATGAGATAGTTCAAAAGATAGTTTAAAGATAGTTCAAAAGTTTTTGGTTTTATTGTATGTTTTATTGTTTTTAGTTTAATATGTATTGAATTTAAATTGTATTGGAGTTTTATTTTATGTGATATCTTGTGATACGATATGTGATATTTTGTATTAAATAAATACTTATATTATGTTAATTTTATTTTTAAAAAGATTTTAGTTTAACTTTTATTTAATAAAATGTTAATTAGTATTTTAGTTTAAAAAAAATATAATGGATCTTACATAAAACATGTAATCTATAATGCATGTTTCACATGTGAATCTCGTGTAAAACACATTATTTTTGTTGTTTATTACAAAAAGGATTGTGTTAAAAATATAAGTATTATGTGTTACAAAAAAGGACAACATGTATGATTGTATATCATTTATTTACTACAAAGTACATAAAATATAAAACAAGTTAAAATTTTTACATTACTTTTTTCATAAAGTTTATATTTAAAAACTTTGTTATCTTAATTTGTTATTTTAAATAAATCCAAAATAATTTCTTAAATAAATCCAAAATAATTTCATCATTGAATATCATATCTACTTTTTTATCAAAACTGCGTTACAAACTATTAAATTAACATTTTTCTTTATGGATTTCCCACTTATTGTTCAATCATCATCTTTATCATTTACATTTGTATATACATACAGGATCTGCAAACTCATTGGACGACTTGAATTATGATATCGAGGCGGATTATACGATCAACAATTATCTTTTGACGAAGATGCAATCACAGCTGCGGAATTAAATGCCAATCGTGTACCGAATGTTGTAAGTACTTATAAATTATAAAATTTATCATTTATCTTGACAACAATAATGATATTCAATTTTGATAATGTTGCCTAGTGTTTTCGAAACATTAATTATTGAATAACATTGTGAATGTAACTTATGGACGCAGGCTACATCTGATTTGGACGAATTGAATAATAATATTGAGAATGATGGATTTTCGGACGAAGAATTATCTAATAACGTTATCGAGACTGATGGATTGTCGAATGAAGAATTATCTGATAACGATATCGAGAATGATAGATTGTTGGACGAAGAATTATCTGATAACGATATCGAAGATTCAGCCGAAGATGCCAATTGCAATGTACCGAATGATGTAAGTAATTATATACAAAGGATTCCATATTCCATATATTGCAAAATATGTGTACACTATTGTCAAAATGTTTTCAAAATAATGTTTGCACAATTTATATTTCAATAAAATGTACAATGTTATGAATAATCACAACGATAGCGTTGAAAGTTTTTTTCCAATGCTTTCTTGTAATTTCACAACAGAAATTTCTAACCGTGTAGAAAGTTAGTAAAATAACAATAATATGCAAATGTCCTTATTAAGTTTCGTTCAAATATAAATTGTAAAACTTTTGTGTGTTTATATGCTTGGCACATACTACATGCAGCATGATATGTGGAGGATTTCATGTCAAATTAACTAAGCTTCGACCTCTTTTCATTTTATTTATTATTTTTCAATGATACTTTTTATTAATTTATGGAACGCCAACTTAGTTAGAGCTTGCAATTCATTCATTCTTGTTTCAGTAATTATCGAAAATGATAAATTTAGAAAATCGACCGATTTTACGAACATTACATCTCCTATAGTTGGAATCAGAGTGTTATTGTGTATAAAACGCATTTTTGCTGAAAATTACATACATTGTATTTAAAATATTACATTTTAAGTCTTGTAAAAAAATAATAAAATAAGTAGTCTGGAAAACTTCATGATATTTTACTTTTAATTTACGTATTTTAATTCTTTTTGTATTCAATGTCGAGTGATCATGAAGACTTAATCGAAAGTGTCTCTTCATTTCAAATGTGTATGATGATAATTTTTGGTATTATAAAGGATTGAACAATTTTACAAATTCACCAAAGTTTTCATCATTTTAAATTATTGCACTAACCTCATTAAAAATTGTATTTAAATATTATAACAATATTATATATATATTCCATTTTCTATACAAGAGGATATTTCGGATAAAAATCGACGACGCGATAACAACTATAATGAAAAGCTATGCAATTGTACATCAACAACAAAAGGAGAAGCGATACTGATGACGCTACAAATTGGGAAGCGGCATTCACTCACTTGGGCAGCCATACTGGATATGTTAATTATGATAAATAAGTTGTATGACAAAGACGTGTTACCGGTTTCAAAGTATAAATTATTTAAAGACTTTTCAGTACAAGACACTACATTTAAGCATCACATATTCTGTACAAGCTGCGAAACATCCCTTACGGAAAAAACACTGAAATATTGAGTGTTTACACTCAAATTTAAGTGTTAACACTTAATTTTGGGAGTTAACTCTCATATTTGGGTGTTATACTCAAATTTTGAGCGTTTTCACTGAAGCTTGAGAATTTACACTCGAACATTGAGTGTAGACACTCAAATATTGAGTATTTATACTCAAAATTGAGTGTATGCTTTAAAGGTTGAGTATGTACACCCAATGATTGAGTGGTTAAACTCAAGTTTGAGTGTGATCGACGATTTTCAATTGTCTGAGCAGTTAGCGACACATTCAGTACCTGTTCGACCACGAGACGTCTCGCGTGTTAATCCTTAAGTAAAGGAATCCTTTTTTTCAAGTTGTATAAATAAGTTGAGTGATTTGTAATTGTGCAATAAGCACATAATTGTTAGTGCCTCACAAGCACATAAGTATTGGTGTTTCACAAGCATACAAGTGATAGTGCTTCACAAGCACATATATATCGGTGTCTCATAAGCACATAGAGATCAGTGTCTCACATATACACGGATGCGCATTCTCGCTAAGTGAAAGAAAGCCATTTTACATTCGTTGGATCTCACAAGCACACAATAAGTCATCTCTCGAGCTATACGAGCATTCTATATCTGTGCCCTTCCTAGATGAGTTCATAAGATAAGTAATTACATCATAAGATAAGTTCTTGCATGCTACTCATTGTTTACATAACAAATAATATATTCTGTACGTTATATGCCGTATTGCGTTCTTATAATAACACTGCTTTCTGCATAATCATTATACTACAATTCATATCAGAATATTATACGTTTCATTCATGTATTTATCACAATACTGTTATGTATTGTGTAATATTTACTAATATTCATTATTATATATGATAAGTTTGAATTACATTTTTAATTACATTTTTTTTAATCGTTTGATTTGCTTACAGCCTTACAATTATGACTAAAACTCTTTCACGTGTCATAAAGTTGATTCAAGTTAAGAGTAAGGGCCTATCCAGACAAACTTGCATAATCGCATAAACGTATGTTTAAAGAAATTGATTGGTCCACAAACAAATGCATAAGGAAATGAACCAATCAATTTCTTTATTCATACGTTTATGTGACTATGCAAGTTTGTCTGGATAGGCCCTAACACTCAAATTGACACTCAAGTTGAGTATCACTCTCAAGTTGAGTGTCACTCTCAAGTTGAGTGTCCGAAATAATACTCAAATTGAGTGTTACTTTGAGTGTCTTTTTGAGTGTTTTTTCCGTAAGGGATACCTTGGCGTTCGTGTAAATTTAAAGTCAAAGGAAATATTTACATGTAACAATTGTTCGGCGACATTCGATGAGCAATCAGCCTCATATTTTGTGACTTGCGATTTTGCTGTTCAAATCAAGAATTTACTGAATGATCAAACAATTATGAAAAACATTCAGTATCGGTCTGAACGAACAAAAGAGATTGGTGTAATGTCGGACATATATGATGGGGCCGTATATTCGAATCTCGAACGTTCGGGACAACCGTTATCTAATAAGTGGAATTTATCGTACACTTTTAATACTGATGGATGTCAGCCCAGTAAATCAAGTAAAATGTCGGTTTGGCCTATATATGCCATGATCCACGAATTGACTCCGGAATTGCGGGGTAAAAATATGCTTTTAGTCGGGTTATGGGTACATAAAAATCAGCCAAATATGAATTTATTTCTGAATCCGTTTATTACCGACGCGAATGCACTTGCAACTAAAGGAATTAAATGGTATTATAACCAACGAGAAATAATTACAAAAGTTTTACCAATATGCTGCTGTGTCGATTCTGCTGCCCGATGCACTCTTCTTTACATGAAAAAATTTAACGGTTTATATGGCTGCACATTTTGCGAACACCCGACAAAAAGCGTCAATGGTTACACAAAATACCCGATATCAGTTGATGTACCGCCGGATAGGACTGATACATCAATTCGAGAAAGCATGATGACTAATGATAATGCGAAAGGTGTTCAAGGTCCCTCTGTTCTTATGAATCTGCAACACTTTGATTTGGTGAGAGGCATGGTCCCGGATTACATGCATTCGGTATTACTAGGTGTCATCAAATTTCACACAGAGATTCTCCTTACATCTGTTGGCGAACCCTATTATGTTGGGTCACCAAATTGCATATGTATTATCAATAAACGCTTAAAGTCTATTGTTTGTCCCTCGGTTATTACTCGACTGCCAAGAAGCATCGATGAACGTCGTCTTTGGAAAGCCTCGGAATGGCGATCCTGGCTCATATGGTATTGTTTAATTTGCTTCAATGGTGTATTGCCAAAAAAATATTTATTGCACTTGGCACTTCTCGTTACTGCAATACACATTTGCTTACAGAAATCGATAAGTTATAGTATAATAAGTACAGTTAACGAGCTATTGTTAAAATATGCCATACAAGTGCAGAGTTTCTTTGGAGAGCATGCAATGAGATATAACATTCATCTGCTTCTTCATATACCTTCGAGTATTAAGAATTGGGGACCATTATGGACGACCAACACTTTTCTTTTTGAAAACGAAAATAGATTGCTTTTGCAAATGAAAACAAGTCCTTATCGCGTAGCTATTCAAATTGCACGGCGGTATGTTTTCTACAGGTCAATTCCGGTTTTTCAAAATAATATTATAATTGGCGAGCGATACACACAATTTTGCGAACAAATACGTGTCAATAAAAAATTGAAATTTTATTTAAAAGTAGGAAATTGTACGTTGCTAGGTTCAGGAAAAGGACATACTCTTCTACCTATCGAAAGTGCTTGCTTATTTGAATTGCTCCCTCGTAATTGTTTATCGTACAAAAAAATTATTGTGAATGGTATAAGATTTACAAGTACATCATACAACCGGTCTTGTAAAACCAACGATTCTGTGATTGTTACTCACGATGGTCTTAAAGGTTCAATTACTAATATTTGTTCTTTTAATGTTGACAGCGAAGATGGTAATGCGAATAAAAAAGTAATCATTTTTTTCCGACAAATAACTGGTTATAAATGAACCTTATCTGACATCAACTCATGTTAATGTGAATCATATTAAAAGATGTTACGTTAATAATGTTGGGCCATTACATGCATGTGATCCGGAATCATTAAAAGGACAATGCATTATAATGCAAAGAAGTGGTAAATCTTATATCAGCGAAATACCAAGAGGTTGCCTGGGTGATTAAGATATATATTAACGTATATTAGAGCGGTTATATTAAGTAATTTTTTTATATATGTATTGTTTGAAGAATAATATATTTTTTACGAATAAAAATATTTGAATATATAACATATAGTCGTTTTTCGAAAATTTTGCATCTAGATGTTGCAAACCTAATCCTCAAGAAATCTTTCACTCGTTCCTTACGAAACATCGTGAGGCGCATTGCAAGAATATTCATTACAGAATTATCATTATATATTTAGCACATTGTTCAGCATATCGAAAAAATTCTTCGCGTGGTTTGAAGAAATTTATCGTAAAACATAGTATGGCGTAGTTTTACCAAATAATTGAGAAAAACTACGTCTGATTCTGAGTTATTCGTTGTGACATGTAGAGCGGCGTGGATTGTTCGAAAAATAAAGAAATCCTACGCCCGCTCCGTACAAATTCGTAGTGACACGTAGAGCGGCGTGAATTGTTCGAAAAATAAAGAAATCCTACGCCCGCTCCGTACAAATTCGTAGTGATACGTAGAGCAGCGGAGTTTTCTCAAAGACCAATGAAATTCTACGCTCGTTTCGTAGAAATTTGTAATAGAGCGTAAAAAGGCGAATTAATTCGTACAAATATTTACGCATTTCTACTAAATTCTAAAAAATTTCAATCGTCGTAGTATTCCGTAATTGTTTGTAGTTGCAAGTTGCTTAGCGTACTTATTCGTAGATATTTTTCCGTCAGGGGCCATGTTCAAAAAAATCTTACAGACAAACGATGCAATTGCAAAAGTTTTATTATCATCTTTAAAAGCTCCATCCCTTTTAACAGCTGAAGAAATCAATGTGATTAGAGACGTTGTAAACGTATTATCTTATTTTCAAGAAGCTACAGAGCAAGCATCAGGAGCTAAGTATGTAACCATTTCATTAATAATTCCAATGGTATATGGGCTGTTCCAACAAGTAAATCAGATAAGAGAAAGTATGTCTACTGAGAAGGGTAAAAAGTTATGTAATGACTAGAGATGTAAGAAATAGTGATTTTTGAAAAAACCGAATATCGAATATTCGGTGATGTTATATGATCGAATACCGAATATTCGGCGGCCGAATAGTGACGAAAGAGCTATCTAACGCGGAACATTACAGTTCCGTATAAAATTATAGTATTCAACTGTTTTAGTTATGTTGTTTCTCGTTTCTAACCTCAAAATAAGTAGTCTTAAAAATACTTTGTGCTATGAATAAAAGAAGCAAAATCTGGGAGTTCTTTGAAGAACATGATGATAATACAAAAGCAATATGCTTACTATGCAAAATTTCAATATCACGAGGTGGTACTGGAAAACATGCAACCATATCTGCAATGATTAATCATTTGCAAAAAAAACATGTAACACAATATAATGAAAGTTTTAAAAGTCAGCCTGAAGAAAATAAAAAGCAATCAAATATTGTTGATTATATAAAGACTCAAAAGTGGAATATAAATGACAAAAAATCAATAAATCTGCACAAGGCAATTAGGGAAATGATTGCACTAGACAATCAACAATTTTCAATTGTAACAGATATTGGTAAGACTTAATCTTAATAATACAATTTATTTAATAATGATTTACAATTTATTCATATTTAGATTAGGTAGATATATTTAGATTACGTAGATTTTTGTAACTTCACAGGTTTTCAAAAGTTAATGGAATGTGCTGAACCACGTTATAAGATTCCATTTAAAACATATTTTTCTGAAACTGTGTGATACCAGATATTTATGAGAAATGTAGAATTAAAATTTTAAAAGATATTGAGAATATAAGCAATTGTTCCTTTACTTCTGATATATGGAATATATGGATATATGGAACATGTAATATTTCTAATGAAAGTTATATAAGCTTCACTATTCATTACATAAATGAAGATTTTCAATTAAAGCATGCAGTATTAAATGTAAAACATTTTCCGAGCAATCATACAGAGGAAAATATAGCAAAAATAATCACAGAAATAATAGAAGAATGGCATTTAAATGATAAAAATTATATAATAATCAGAGATAGTGGTGCAAATATTAAAAAAGCTATCAAAGATTTAAATATCCAGAATGAATCACGCTTTATTCACACGCTTCAATTAGTTGTAACTGAGGCTTTAAAGTCACAATGCACCATCATTGATTTAATAGCTGCAAGTCGCAAAATTGTGACCCATTTTAATCATTCACAGCAGCTTGCTAAATTGAAAGCAATACAAAGGAGAACTGAATATGCCAACATTGAAACTAGTCCAAGACGTACAGACACGATGGAATTCAACATTTTATATGTTGCAAAGATTATTTGAATTAAAAAGGGCCATTAGTATTTTTGTTCTAGAAACTGAAGCTATAATCAACCTATCATCAAATCAGTGGTCACTATTAGAAAATTGTTTAAAACTCTTACAGCCCTTTGAAGAGATAATCAAACAAATTAGTTCCTCATCAATCATATCTAAAGTTATTCCTATTGTAGCTTCTCTCAAGAAATATCTTTTAAAAAAAATTTCATTTTTTGGCGTGGGTACGATGAAAGACTCATTAATACAAAATGTTTAATGATCGTTTTAATAATATATTACTAAATACAAATTATACACATGCAACTTTCCTTGATCCCCGTTTCAAAACAGCATTTTTTGATAACGACATGTCGTCTAAGATTAGAACAGAAATTTATCATAAAATGCAAGAAATTTCACAAAAACATGAAATATTGGAAAGTGATGATTTGAATAATAACGAGAGCAATAATGACGATATTGATGATGATGATGATGAACCATTGGCTAAATTAAGAGGAAAAGAGACCATTTGGACATGCTTTTCCGAAATAGCAAACGCAAGTGATGCATCAACTTCCGCGTGTGGAAATCCAATTTCTAATAGGAATAGTAGTAATATGAAGAGTAATACTAAGTTCTGTGAAATTGATACTTACTTATCTATGAAATTGATAGGGCGGATTGAATCGTCATTTTTATGATGGCATGACAACAGAAAAATACTACCAATTTTATCAAAATTAGCAGAAAAATATATGTGTATTCCTGCGAGCAGCGTATATATAGTGAATGTCTCTTTTCCAAAGCTGGAATATTTTTGAGAAAAAAAGGAATAGATTACTTCCAGATAACGGCGAAAAACTAATATTTTTGCACCATAATTTACCATTATTAAATTATCAATATTAGTGTAATATGACTGGCACTAGTAATTCAAATTTGTCGCAATGACTGATTTTTATTTATTAATGTTGAAGAATTTTATTTTATTTTTAATTTTCTCAGAATTTATTTTACTGAAACAAATACATTTTATTGTCTTCTATTGTTTATTTAGTAACACATGTTTATTTCTTATTAATAATAAAATGCTGTTAAAATTATTTATATTTTACGTTTTATTTTCATTTTTCTATTCTTTAAGACTGGAACAATTAATTAAAAAATCACTATTCGGCCAAATAATTGCTGATATTCGGTCAACCCAAATATTCAAAAAAAGCGACCGAATAGGCCGAATACCGAATAATGCCGAATATTCGTTACATCTCTAGTAATGACCTTATTCAGTCGATACAGAAGAGATTACTTGTATATGAGACGAGAACCGTGTATAGAATTGCGACATTCTTGGATCTTCGATTCAAGAAGAAAGCTTTTACATGCCTTCAAACTATGAGCAAGCATGTCTCACCTTAAAAGACGAAATTCTACAAATTCAAAAATCTCAAAGTAATACTTGTACATTACCAACCACATCATCGAAAGTAACTCAAGAACCTTCGTCCGCATCTCCGTTTTTCTTTAGATTTCTGGATGTGCGCATTAATAAGAAGGCAAGATCACAAAGAGTCAATGCTGTAATTGAAAAGAGGCAGTACATCGAAAGGCTCAATTCCGAAAAAAACATGAATCCCCAGATTTTTGGATGGTATGGATGTATGTATTATGCTTATTATTCAGTGTACTAAATATCCTAATTTCGATTGTAACAGATATTCGAATCGTTAAAGCAAGAATGGAATAATATTTCGTCTGCTTGCATTAATCGATTAATAGAATCAATGCCAGCTCGTTGTGCCGCTGTTATCGCTGCAAAGGGTATGGCTACAAAGTATTGACACTAAAATATTATTTTAAGTTACTGAAGTGCAATATAGAATGAGTGGACCAATAATTTTCTTTGTAATACAAAATGGCCGGAAACTTTTGCACATGTAAATATGACATTTACAACAATAAATATTTTCATAAACATAAACAATATTTTTTCACTATATTATTTTGTTACCTATATGGTATACTCGCAACTGGTAATAAGTAAAATTTTATTAGGGTTTTAAAAAAAAAATTAGAGTATAAAATGTTACTGGCCGGAAACTTTTGCACGCCACTAAATATGTATATCGGTGTCTCATAAGCACATAGAGATCAGTGTCTCACATATACACGGATGCGCATTCTCGCTAAGTGAAAGAAAGGCCATTTTACATTTGTTGGATCTCACAAGCACACAATAAGTCATCTCTCGAGTTATACGAACATTCTATATCTGTGCCCTTCCTAGATGAGTTCATAAGATAAGTAATTACATCATAAGATAAGTTCTTACATGTTACTCATTGTTTATATAACAAATAATATATTCTGTACGTTATATGCCGTATTGCGTTCTTATAATAACACTGCTTTCTGCATAATCATTATACTACAATTCATATCAGAATATTATACGTTTCATTCATGTATTTATCACAATACTGTTATGTATTGTGTAATATTTACTAATATTCATTATTATATATGATAAGTTTGAATTACATTTTTAATTACATTTTTTTTAATCGTTTGATTTGCTTACAGCCTTACAATTATGACTAAAACTCTTTCACGTGTCATAAAGTTGATTCAAGTTGAGAGTAAGGGCCTATCCAGACAAACTTGCATAATCGCATAAACGTATGTTTAAAGAAATTGATTGGTCCACAAACAAATGCATAAGGAAATGAACCAATCAATTTCTTTATGCATACGTTTATGCGACTATGCAAGTTTGTCTGGATAGGTCCTAACACTCAAATTGACACTCAAGTTGAGTATCACTCTCAAGTTGAGTGTCACTCTCAAGTTGAGTGTCCGAAATAATACTCAAATTGAGTGTTACTTTGAGTGTCTTTTTGAGTGTTTTTTCCGTAAGGGCTTCCCATATCCTCCTACATATATTCCAAACCCAGTCCTGTATATTCCTCCCTCCGTACTTCCACACTTTCGCCGGAATTCCGTCCCCTCCTACCGCCTTCCCTTCTTTTACCTTTCCAATCGCCCTTACAATTTCCTCCCTTCTTATCTCCTCCTCTCTTTCTTCCCTTCTTCCCCTCTCTCCTCTAACCACCCACCAGTCTACTCCCCCTAGCTGTCTCCTGAAAAAATTCTCCCATTCTTCCATCTCAATCCTCTCACCCCCTCCTTCCCTTTTTCTTCTTTCCTTGTTTACTACCTCCCATACTTGTCCCGCTGTTTTCGCCTTCTTCACCACCTCCTCCCAAATTCGATTCCCCTCCTTTTCCTATCACATCTTATAGCATCTTGTACTCTCTTTTCCTTTCCTTATAAGTCTCCTTACACCCCATCCCTTTTCTCCATCTTCTTAATTCTCTTCTTACCTCCCTCTTTCCCTCTTTGCACTCTGCGTCCCACCAGCCCCTTCTCCCCTTTCCTACCCCCCTTCCCTCCCCTTCTCCTAGGACCCGCCTTATCCTGTTTTTCATATTCCCCCATTCCTCCTCCATCCCTCTTTTTTCACCTCCCATCTCCTTCTGCATTTCCTCCATCCATTTCTTTTTTCCCTCCTCCGACCACACTACTCTTCTTATTTCCCGTTTCTTTCCACCCCCTTCCCTGTTCCAATTTCTCATCCTATTCCTTCCTTTTATCCAAACTACCACTGGATGATGATCCGAATCTACCTGTAAAATATGCCACGCCGTTGATCCTGGGTAACGCCAAGAGCAGGACACATGCATGCATATGTACACGCACGCAATTGCAGATTTTACAAAAAGTGTTATTCATTTTGTAACATTTTGTTCAAAACGCTATAACTTTTTCAAAAAAGATCGTAGAAAAATTTTAAAAATATGGATTTGTTTGGAAATAAATGAGCTTTAAAACGCATACAAATCGCATGCAAATACAGTTTTGATATCAATCAGTCAACTCTTCTGAGCCATGCAATAGTTTAAAAAAAAAATTTTTTTCCCCATTTTTCCATGTCTACCTTCAATGTCTGCCATTTTGTCAATTTTGTTGTAATTCAATTTTTGTTTGTTGAATTTCAAGAGAAATGTTCAAGCTTTAATTTAAGCTTTATTTCATCTGAATACGATGATTTTTCGATGAGTTGTCGCCATTGAAAGATGTTAAAAAATTTTGTTAAAATTTAGTGGCCCGTTTTTTTTGCGGGTGTGTGTATACAAAAAATATTACGAACTAATTTCTGACATTAACAAAACTATTAAATCAATTATTTGGAAAAGGTGATGCTGGATACATCGCATTAAACATTCATTTGTAATAAAACTTTCTGATTTTCTATTCTTTATACAAAAGACATTCAAATAGCAGAATGATTTATAACGTGACAAGATATTAATTTGGCTATTAAATGTAAATTTACTTAACTCTGCTACTTAGTCTTTAGTCTTTAGTCTTTTTAGTCTTTTTACTTTAATCTGCTCGACTAAAAGTTTTAGTCGAATAATCTAGTGATACACTTAATAATATGGTAATATATAACACTTGAAATAAAGTCCTATCGCATTCTATACTCTGTTAATCACTCTTTGTATAATTACAGATACCATACAAATTTTCAAGTTGACGAAGCATTACAGGCTGAAATAACATCAAAAATAATGGCAAAATATGATTTTTTATTTAAAAAACCAGACACGATAATAAGTAGTTAATAAGTAGTTCATAATTGTGTTTTTGTAAATATTAATAATTCTGTTAAATATATTACTCTTTTAATCGTCCTTTATAAATATTATTTTTTGTTCCCTTTTTTTGTCCTCTTTATTTTATTTATTTATTTAATTTATTTAGTTATATGATTTTCAAAAAGTTTGCTTTTGTTTTATAATTTTACTTATTTTTATATCATTATATTTAATTTTATATTTTATATTATATATTGTATGTTATGGCTATTTTATATTTTATGTCACAATATTTCGTAATTACATAATTTTCTTTCTCGACAAAAAAATGGAATTGAATAATTCTTAATTTTTGTCGTTTTCTGGAATAAAGTTTACCGTTTTGTATTTCATGACAAAATTAAGAACATATGTTATTGATTTACTTTGTACAGTATATCCCATTTTTCAATTTATCAAGTTTCAAGAAACTTATTTTTACAAATGCAAATATATATATATACATTATATGTATCTAAAATATGATAAATACATAAATATTTGTAGTATAATTATTGTATATTAATTAATTAAATATTTAATTTAATCAGACTGACAACATTAATATAAAAATAATAATTTTAGTCTAAAATTCCAATACGATGTCATAACATGTAATACTTAAAATATTTTATTTTTGATTATTCGTCTGCATTCTACTTTCCTAATTATGCTTTAAATTAATGCAGATCCAGTTCAAGTTCAGAATCAAGTTCAGATAAAGATTTAATGTGATGCTCTAATAAAATCAAAGTCAGAAGTGTAAATTATACTTGAGAAAAAAGAATAGCTGTTGTTGACTCTGGTAATGTATGATCATATTGTATTATTATAAATATTAAATCTCTGGTTTTTTAAATCTTTTCATCGCTTTTTATACATTATAAGTTTAGAAATCCGAACACTCCGAGATTAATGAGAGATAAAAATTTTCACAGAACTGTGCAATTTTTAGAAGAATATCAATCAGACAAAACAGAAGAAAGCAGCTTCAAAAAGAAACAGAATAATAAATTTTAATTTTGAATCATTATTTTCTTTACTTGTATTACAAAACATATAAAGGGATGTATTGTAAGCATATTTAATATGGACACTATATCATTATAATTTATAAACTTATTCTCATTCATTGGGAAACGTGACGTTACATTTCAATCTTAACATTTCTGTTCATTCAAAAAATTTTACATTTTTGTATTTCAGTATTAAATTAAGAACTAATGCAATTCACTTTGCATACAAATCATACTTTCAATTTCATTTGATAAATCTTATTGATCGTTCAAATTTCAATGTGTGATCATTTTAACTGAACCGAATAAGTATGCAATTGATATGTTTATCAATGTATTTACTTTTTACAGGTTAGGTTAGGTTTTTACAGGTCATGAAATTTAGAACGTTTAAAATGGACAAAATGGATAGACAAACAGCCTTACAATTCTGGATTCCATTACGACACTAAATTCTGAAATCGATTCATAGAGCAACAAGGAATAACCCTGCCGAAAACGTGCGATTAAAATCGATTAAAAAGGATTCCGTTTTAATCGGTTTTAATCACACGTTTCGGCAGGGAAGTAACATCACAATTTTTTGTTTCAAGATTTAAATGAAGTGACTTTATGAGAGAAAAACAAATATATTCACAAGCAAAGAAGACAACATTTATTCGTAAAATCTTATTGTGTAATATAATAACTGAAAAACAACCAGTTATTAATTATAATATTTATTTTTTTATGTCTATGCGTACGTATATGCGTAACATACATGTGAAACTTATATTATTTTATATTATACAAATTTAATAACTTTTAATATTAATAAATTTTTTCAAAAATTGGGAGAAATATTATAATCTGTCCCAATTTGTTGTGAATTTTATTCTATTTGTCTCATATAAAATTAATATATCACCATTGTGAAAAGAATTTTTCGAATATAATGTATTAATCATATATTATAAATCGGATGCAATGTTATGCTAGAATTTTTTGAAAATTAATATTTAAAAGACAATAATTGAAGAAAAATTTTCATTTTATAAAAGTAACAAATCACATCTTTTGTTAAAACATAAATAATTGAATTGAATTTTGTATGAATTTAGATAATTAAAAAAGTACATTTTTATGGAAAAATTGACGTAGACATTGGTTAAAATTAATGTAACCAATATACAGATACAATAAAGAATGGAAAAACATGAAATAAATTATGTAAAATAAATTTTTACAATTATTATTCATTGTTGTCTTCACGAAATTAGTGCACTACACCATTATCCAGATTATATCTACCATATTTAGATTGTATTAATCGCAAAATGTGGAATATGCCAAATATGTACACTGCCGTCGAAAAGTTTCCGGACAATGCCTACACCTAAATTTAAAGTCTTCTCGCATCTTCTCGAGACTTCTCGTGTCAATTTCTCTTCAGCAATATTTGACCTCATGATATACTCATATTGTTCACACAACTTACTCGATCCGTCTATGCGCAGTTGCTAAATAAAATTTATTACTTTTTTTATAGTAATTAGTGTTTTATTAAGAATTTTTCCTACTTATATCCCTGTCCGGAAACTTTTCGACGGCAGTGTATATTAATTACACAGGCACACAAAAAAAAAATTTTCAGACCCAGAAGGTAGACCCAATGGATCTTACGTTTTTGGGGTCGCTGAAACCAAATATAACCATAAAAAATGATTTCAATTGCCCATTTTTTCTTTAGCACCCCCGTACCACCCCCTGGGGGGGTTGAAATTTCAATTTTTATACAAAACTAAGATGTATGAGCATTTCTATGTTTTTTGGGTCGGGGTGGGGTTGAAATTTTAATTTTTATACAAAACTAAGATGTATGTGTATTTCTATGTTTTCTGGAACGCTTAAAGCGAATTATGATTTATGTTCAAATCATAACCGTGTTTATTTACCCTCCTTATTTTTTGAACTTGACATTTCGACACAGTCGAAATATTTTAATGTTTTTCTCTTCTGTTAGCTCTTTCTTTCCTTTTTGATTGTTTTCTTTTTTTGTCCTTTTTTTCAAATAGAATTGAATCAGTATCTACTTTTGCGACTAAGACACCTCCACGCGGTGAAGGCGGATAACAGGTAACTGGCTAAGATCTTAGGTTAAAATCACGCCTTCATGGCAAAAGTAGGAAAAAAAATTACGATGCAGGGGAGGGAGACTCCAGTATCGGCGGCAGGTCTGGGTGAGTAAGCGGGCCCGCTGGCGTCGTCATCAAACAACCGCAGCTCTGAAGTAGTGGGCAACTTGGCTACTTTGAAGTTTAATGATTCAAGAATGAAAACTAATGCGAAAGTGGTTTTAAGTCGGTGCGACTTAAAACTAAAGGCAGCTGTTGATGATAGACCGGGGAACCATGCAATGAGTGTATCTACACAATGTGATATGGACGTTGAAGATGATTCCATTCATACTTGTAACAAGGACAATTCCATGTTCTGTTATATATGTGGTAAGTTTGAGACAAAAACTCTTCGCAGACTTTTTTCAGAGTATGAGGAAAAATATAAGTCTTTTTTTTCATTGCAGGTCGCAAGTAATCTAGGCAATACATGGGTACCAAATAGCATCTGTAATAAATGCAGGAAAATGTTAAATCGTCAGTCGTCCAATTCTAGCGCCAAAAATTCCATGAAATTTCCTGCTGTATGGAAAAAGCCTCGAACTCAAAAGGATTGTTATATTTGCACGATTGAATTTAAAGGTATGATGACACCCAAACACGTTACATATACAATCTCTCCATCCTTTACTCCTCCAGTTTTTAATGATATTAATATTATTTCAGCCAGCAATAATGAAATGGATTTTACTAATGACGTAGTTGAACATGAGAGTCAAATGGATGTTGATGAACCTAGTGAGGATTCAAGCAGTACTGAAAGTGAAAATGAATCGAATTCTGACAGTGATGAAATTAGTTGTCACTTTAAACGAGATCGGCCCGTGAAGCCTTGGGATCAGAAAAAACTTAACGATATAGTAAGAGACTTGGGGTTACCGAAAGATGCTGCAGAATACCTTGCGTCAAATCTGAAGAATGATGGACTTTTGGCTAAAGGTACAAGTGTTTCCTTCTTCCGAAATCGTGAAAAAGACTTTCTTCCTTTTTTCAAGAAAGAAGAATCTCTCGTCTATTGCACAGATATTCGAGGCTTCATAAATTGCTTGAAACCAACTATTTACAAGAGTGAAGAATGGAGACTCTTTATCGACTCTTCTATCTGCAGTCTAAAAGTCGTACTATTACACAACACGAACGAGTTAGCTTCGATACCTATAGGCTATTCAGTAAATATGTCAGAAGAATATAGTTCAATGAAACTAGTACTTGAAAAAATAAAATATACGGAACACAACTGGCAAATTTGCGGAGATTTGAAAATTTTAACGATTCTTTTAGGGCAGCAAAGTGGTTTTACGAGGCACCCATGCTTTTTATGTCTATGGAATAGTCGAGACCGCGAAAAGCATTATACAAACTATGAATGGACTGCTAGAGACTCTTTAGTTCCTGGCTCAAAGAATATTCTCAACGATCCTCTAGTATCGCCTACGAAAGTTCTCCTTCCTCCACTCCATATAAAGCTCGGCTTGATAAAGCATCATAGAAAGAAGTGAATGCCGAATCGTGAGAGGCAAGGGGACTCACGCTAATCAAGCACCCCAAAGGGAACAAAAATCTACTACGTCCACGTCGTTGTTCCTGGATTGCGCTAAAAGTAGAACTGAATCATGGATGTATCTAGTAGCCAATTACTTTAAATTGGTGATTTGTTGACGTTTACAATATAGGAGCTAGTGGTACTCTTGAACTGTTTTTATCAACGAGTGATTGACTTTGCATAGTTGGAGCTTTGGGCTCATGAAAATCTTGGTTCTCCTCTTAACTCCGAGAGATTACTTAGATATGGACGAAGCTGGGTCTTTTCAGATGATTTTTAGGAAGTATTGGGGGATACTTAAATGAATAAACGTTATTTTTTGTAGACATAATTCGGTTTCAGCGTCCTAAAAAACATAGAAATGCACATACATCTTAGTTTTGTATAAAAATTGAAATTTCAACCCCCCCCCCCAGGGGGTGGTACGGGGGTGCTAGTGGGTGAGAGAAAGGTTTCATCTACTTTTCATGGTCATATTCAGTTTCAGCATCCTAAAAAACATAGAAATGCACATACATCTCAGTTTTGTATAAAAATTGAAATTTCAACCCCCCCAGGGTTGATAGTACGTTGGTAGTACGGGGGTGCTAAAGGAAAAATGGGCAATTGAAATCATTTTTTATGGTTATATTTGGTTTCAACGACCCCAAAAACGTAAGATCCATTGGGTCTACCTTCTGGGTCTGAAAATTTTTTTTTTTGTGTGCCTGTGTAATCGTACATATCTACATACGTTACAACTGTCTTTACAGTCATGTCACTTTCTTACTTTCTTTGTAAATAACTTTTACGTAATATTATAAGTACAATAATACTATATATTTTGCTATCATCTTTTCATATTGGACAGATTTAGCAATATGGATATTAAGAGAAAACGTTGTAAAAAAGATACTCTATATGTGTCAAAACGACACCTCAGAAGATTAGTTGCACGAGAGGGAGATATTATTTCGAAAAATTTGGTTTATAAAAGTTCTTCGTCAAGTTATAATACTAAATGCATAACGAATGTAGACCATGATACATTTAAGTATAAAGGAGATACCGATAGTGATACGGAAAATGAAAATAATGTACAATATGAACATGAAAATAACATATTAGTACAACAAGAAAATATACAACCTATCTCTGATAGACAATCTGCATCAGAATCAGATTCACAACGATCATCTCTGAGCGATTTGTGTGACGAATCAAGCGATCTGGATTTTGATAATAACAGAAGTCCATATTTTGAAGATGACCTTGCAGCATGGGCTGTTGAGCATCACATTTCACACACCGCTCTAAATACATTGCTGTTAACGCTAAGAAAACATTCGTGTTTTTCAACACTTTCCGTAGACGCACGAACGCTGCTGAAAACACCGAGACAACAAGACATCCGAACAGTTGGTCCAGGAACATATTGTCATTTTGGTTTATTACAATCTATAAACCAAAATTTGTCATCTGTTAAAAAGAATATTGATTGCTTAAAAATAGCAATCAACATTGACGGATTGCCAAAATCGACGATTAACAAAATCGTCGCAACAGCAGTTTTGGCCTATACTTGGCTCATTTATTCCAAATGGCAACGTTTTCATGATTGGACTTTATCATGGTAACGAAAAACCGGAAGATGCTAATGACTTTTTGAAAGATTTTGTCGACGAAGCAAAAGCTATATGCGAAAATGGAATTAACATCAACGGTCGACTGATACCATGTCAGATAGGAGCTTTAGTATGTGACACTCCTGCAAAAGCATTTGTTTTGTCTGTAAAAGGACATTCTGGATATTCCAGTTGCACGAAGTGTACAACGGAAGGAGAGTATATTAGAAATCGATTGTGTTTTCCACAGATGGACGCACCACTTAGATCTGACGATGATTTCATCCAAAAAATAGATTATCATAAGCCAAATATAACGTGCAGTCTCTTAAATATTCCTCACTTCAAACCAGTAACAAATGTGCCTTTGGACTATATGCATTTGGTGTGCTTGGGAATTATGCGCAAATTGTTAAACTTATGGCTTCATGGAGAATTGCAATATCGACTACAATACAAAGCCGTGGACGACATTTCTACACGTTTAGTGAGCCAATTAAAGCCATCAATACCTGTTGAATTTGCACGAAAACCACGAAGGTTAGATTGTGTGAAATTATGGAAAGCTACAGAATATAGACAAATATTACTTTATACAGGACCAATAGCGTTTAAATCTATATTTAAAAAAGATATATATACATTTTATGACATTACATGTCGTTATAAGGATCTTGTCTTCGGAGAATTTACATGAACACCTTAGCTATGCGCAAGAGCTTATTTGTTTCTTTATAAAAACATTTATAAAATTGTACGGAGTGCAAAACGTGTCACATAATGTGCATAGTCTTATTCATCTTGTTGATGACGTCAAAATATATGGACCTGTAGACAACTTCAGTGCCTTTCAATTTGAAAATTACATGCAGATACTTAAAAAGTATATTCGAAAAGCAGAAAAACCTTTACAGCAAGTTGTGAGAAGATTAATTGAAAAAGAAAAAAGCTCATTTACCTCAACTACTAGGCCACATTGTGGGACACATTATAATTTAATGTCCTTACATTATGATGGTCCTATTATTCCGAATTGTCACAATCCACAAAATAAAGTTGTCAAGTTCAAAAGAATGACATTCAAAGCTGAAACACTTGCTGATAGCTGTTGTGGCTTAAGTTGTGGTGCAATTGTTTGTATAAAAAATATAGCTTACTGCGCAAAACGGAATATTCCCGTCATTATTGGTGAAGAATTCTTGGAAAGAGAAGATGTTTTTAATGTTCCATGTTCGTCTTCTATACTTGATATCTATTTGGTGCATTCTTTATCTGATTTGAAAATATGGCCGTTGAAAAACATCGTTAAAAAATACGTAAAATTGCCATACGAAAATGAAAAGTTTGCCGTTTTTCCGCTTCTGCATTCCAATAATTAATTCTGACATCAATTTCTGCATAGAATGACCGACAAAAAAAAATATGCCATTGTTGAGTTTGAAGATGGTCTTCAAATCGTACCTATGACTTGGTTAAGTAGAGATTTACAGAAAGCAAAATGGCCCAAAAATTACATAAGTAACGAAAGATATAACAGAGCGGTTAAATCAATGGAAGTACCCAATTCTACCTGGGAGGAGCATCGTATTGTTAAAATATATGCGACATCTTGTAAGTATTTTAATATTATTTAAATTTTTTGTAATATATTTTCCATATATACGATTGATATGATACATACTTTATTTTCTTTTACAAAATAGTGGTGCTTATCATTATTTTATATATTACTTTTTCAGCCGACTATACAAAGGCACGACACAAATTAAAGCTGGCCGAACGATTGTCTGACATAAACTCATGTACCGACGAGGAGGAGAGGGAGGAACGCTTTAAAAAATCACGAAAAGTTAGAGCAGCTAAAACGCATGATTTGAGTTCGTATGAGTATTCTGATAATAACGATGAGAACGATTATTCTGACCAAGCCATTTTGTCGAATCTCCCAAAACCTCCAAAAGCAACTCGAGTATACAAAGGTAACAATACAATAAAGTATCAACAGCAGGATTGGACATTTTTCCGATTAAAAAAAAATGAATAACGAATAGAGTTAAATTATTGCATAAAAATTAGGCATTTGAATACGAATTTATTCTTCTATTGATAATATTATATCTTGAACGTAGGTAATATTTGTGTTTCACGATTAATATTTCAATTCATTTTTAATTTAAACAAAATATTCGATATATGAAAATAAATTTTTATTCTAAATGAAAAATTTTGTAATTTATAATAAAACTTAATTTTTTGTTCGTTATTTCTTATTCGGATAATTGTACATATCATTACATGTATGTAAGATAAATGCTTATTCGATAATTAAATAATGTAATATTTGATTAATTAAATAAGGATTTATTGCCAATAATATAGATAACAAATAATGTGCTAATACCGAATAATGCGAATAATGACTTATAATACGAATGACAATATAAATAATGAATTACGTTAATAATGATTAATTAAAATAAATACAATTATATTTGTAAATAATGAACTACATAAGTTGTCAGTAAAGGGTACAATACATTGAAATAATAAAAATTAATCTTTTCTGATTGCAGATATGAAGAACACTAAAAATGTCGACATTTTTCCGACAGAAACGGAACAAGGAAATATTGCATCTTGCAAAATTATATATCCGGCAGAAACGGAACAAAAAAATATTGCATCTTACAAAATTTTGGCAGAAACGGGACAAGGAAATATTGGATATTGCAATTCTTACAATGTTGAAGAGGGCTATTTTGGTAAGTAATTTTTATCTAACTACCACACGTTACACTGCGTGGGTCCTCGGATTGAGATCTCCTTTGAAACATAGTTTAGGCCTACATAAGATTTCTAGTAAAGCGGTTTGAGTGCATATGCTTTGGTTGACCATTAGCAGGGCTTCAATGTTGCATTTTTAACCAATACTTTTGTAATGGCATTTTTTTACATGTTCCTTTGCAATAAATTTGAGCAATATTTATCCATATCACAAATTTATATATGCCTACCAAGTTAAAAATAATACACAATTGCCAAAATTAACATTACTAGAAAAACGCAGACAAATCATTTATGTGTAATAATGATTTGTATTTTGCGTAAATAGTAATGTTAATTTTGACAATTGTGTATTATTTTTAACTTGGTAGGCATATATAAATTTGTGATATGGATAAATACTGCTCAAATTTATTGCAAAGTGGCGGGTAAAAAAATTATATAGTGGCGGGTAAAAAAATAATAATCGCTCAGCTGTCCGAATAACGGGCGACGGAACTCGAATCGGCGAGCACGCAACAATATTAATGAATTATATAATTATATAATAATGAATTACGTTAATAATGATTAATTAAAATAAATACAATTATATTTGTAAATAATGAACTACATAAGTTGTCAGTAAAGGGTACAATACATTGAAATAATAAAAATTAATCTTTTCTGATTGCAGATATGAAGAACACTAAAAATGTCGACATTTTTCCGACAGAAACGGAACAAGTAAATATTGCATCTTGCAAAATTATATTTCCGGCAGAAACGGAACAAGGAAATATTGCATCTTGCAGTTCTGACAATGTTGAAGAGGGCAATGTTGGTAAATAATTTTTATCTAAATACGATTATAATAAAATTAATATTGAATATGTCCCATATTATTTTGACCAGATAAAGATTTATATCAAGAATTTATATTTTGATGTAATAAAAAACTTTATTATGTATCATTAAATTTTTTATTATGTTTAATATCGCACATTAAAACAATGTTTAATTTTATCAAACTTGATTAAAAAATACAAAAAACATGGAATAATTGTACTAACATATTTACTATTATTAATATTAAACATTTTATGTTCCCACTTATATTGTTACTGATTATTATAATAAAATTAAGACATATATGTATTAATTTTAATTTTGCCGATAAGTAGATGATAATGTCTCAGGAAATTCTGGATCCCAAAAACCTGTACAAAAATTTCATCATTTTATCATTTATATGTATTATATAGTATTTATATATATATTGAATATATAAAGTGTAATATTGCGAATCGGTTCTCGCGCAGACTTCGCGTCTGGCGTGGCCGTTCGGCACTCGCCCGACGACGAAACGGGCCGGATGGGCGCCCGTCGGGACGGCAACGTCACAATATATATATATATATATATATATACATATAAATATAAAGTATATATATATATAAATATACAAAACTTTTATCTTCTGGTGTATTTGGTTCCTCGTATCTGTGTCGGTGACGCGAGCATTAATTTCTCCGTTCCTGTAACACTTCTTCCGTCAATAACAAATTCTTATAATACTAAAAATCAAACAGGATTATAAATGATTTCTTCTTTGGTAAGAAAAATGTGCTTAATGCAATTATGTTATTTGTTAATTATCTATTACTTGTTTGCATTCCCAGCCATTTACTTTTGCTCTATCAGCTTTGCATCGCATATCAAGCTGCTCTGGAATGTCTTCCTTTCTTTCTTTTCCTACAAAGAATTTTTTACATATTAGATGGGCACAAAATTACATTAACTTTTATTTAAAAATATTTACTTGTCTTTTTTTAGTAATATTTCCACAGGTGATTTATTCTCCGTATCATGCAAATTGATGTCATTGATGTAAATGATATCATTAATGCATTATTTCTGTTTGCAGCTGTTTGCAGTCCAAGTAAATCTCAAAAGCAATACAAAATTATAAGTTCACCAAAAAGTCCATCAATATTATTTCGTAGAACATATCGAAAGACTGGTAGCACTTCTGCAAGGAAACTCGTGTTTGATAACACGGAGAATAAACCACCCGTGGAAATATTATTGAAAAAAGACAAGTAAATATTTTTTAATAAAAGCTAATGTAATTTTTTGCCCATCTGATATATAAAAAATTATTAGCAGGAAAAGAAGAAAGGAAGATACAGAGCTTAATATGCGATGCAAAGTTGACAGAGCAAAAGTAGATGGCTGGGATTGTTGGGAATGCAAAAAAGTAATAGATAATTAAGAAATAACATAATTGCATTAAGCACATTTTTTACCAAAGAAATAATTTCTAATCCTATTTGATTTTTAGTATTATAAAAGTTTGTCATTGACGGAAGAAGAGTTACGAAAAAGGAGAAATCAATGCTCGCGTCACCGATACAGATACGAGAGACCAAATACACCAGAAGGCACTTTATATATATACATATATATACATATACATATATATACATATACATACATATAAATAATAGAACGTGAAATTTTGTACAGGTTTTTGGGATCCAGAATTTCCTGAGACATTATCATCTACTTATCGGCAAAATTAAAATTAATACATATAATAATCAGTAACAATATAAGTGGGAACATAAAATGTTTAATATTATTGGTAAATATGTTGGTACAATTATTCTGTCTTTTGTTATTTTTAATCAAGTTTGATATGGCTCTCAATTCACGCGCAAACTTTGCAGCATCATACAAGCTACAGGCGTGTATATCGCTTATTAAGATCGTACACACAAAGTGTGCTAGCGTTTTGCTACCGCTATAACAACGTGCTGGGATAAGGTTTCGCTTGCGCAATATGAGCCATATTTGTGTGTGGCTTGCTAAATATTTACTTGCAATATGTTTTCTGGGGATAACAATTTTTGTGCGCAAAGTTTACTCGTCTTGTGCATATAAACTGTACACGTTTGCATGAGATTTGCTTGTAGAATTTTATATAGTGTATATATTGTTTAATCAGTTTCAGCACTGTGCGCTGCAAAAACTTCGACAGACACTGAACTACATCATAATGGAAATGTTCCTAACAGACGTACCTTAAATAATACGGGGGGTGAGTATGCAATTGTATAATCTTTAATCTTAAAAGTTTCAAATATTAAAGTATCGAAGTTTTAATGTCGTTTCAAAGTTCTTATATTACATGAAAGGCTAGTAATCTTCTTGAACGAAAAATTAGTTTCTATACACACACACACACGCGCGCACGCACGCACGCACGCACGCACGCACGCGCACGCACACACGCACACACACACACACACACACACATGCATAAATATATTTTCAATGTGTTGCAGGATTTAATTTTGAACTTTTTGTGATTAAAAAATTCCAGCATTTGAAATTAAAATTAAGTAACATCCAAAAACAAAACCAAAACATTTTAGACAAGCTTTCTAATAACGTTCAGGCAGAACAAATAGAGGATAAAATTGATATTTTTGAACATCTGCCAATTAAAAATGAAACTGAATTAGAAGCTATGGAACAAAGACTTGCGAATAATATTTTATACCGAAATGAAATGGTAAATATAACTGCTTCAATATTAAGAAATATTTGTTTAAGAGAATTGTGTGTGTTTAAAAGGATAATAGTTAAACAATTGCAATTAAAAAATTGAAAATTAAAAATGTGATATAACTTTAATTAGGGGCCCCTAAGTGACGTCCAAGAATTTTTATTTAAAGTTATACTTTCGATTGCTCACGTTTGCAACTGGTAATAATAATTCCAATTTTTATTATAGATCAAACAGTTAGCACGACTGACAGGGCGGGATATTAAATATTCCTGTTTGAGTTTAATGAAACAAATATTCTCAAACAGAGTTGCAGTTCTGTATAGCTGGCATGGTGCCAAAGAAAAAAGAAAATTTGTGCAGCTGAACTTGTGTCAAATAATTTTAAGTAAGTAAACTATTAAGGAACAATTTTTCTTCGTAAGATCATTAAGACTTCTGAGTATTTTGATAAAATAAAACTAAAAATCACTTTGATACATTTGTAAAATTGCCCGAAAATCTTGCTTTTCTTTGACAATTAAGAATAATCGTGAATTAATAATTTATTATAACAATTTAATAACAATTTTAAAGTTTAAGTGATTTATATTTTTATTTTGTGAAATCTCTATATTTAAAAATGGCATGCAAGAATTCTTAGCGTGTCATTCTCGCCTCTGATGTCACGATTCTAAAATGACCGCGGCGACTACTCAGGAACCTTAAATGCTGAAATTCTAAACTTGAAAAGATATATCGGAAGTATTTATATCATATTAATTTTATGAAAAATGTTAAATAATTTTTGGAAACGTATAATAGTCATTAATATTTCTCAACTATATCACATTCATATACGAGTTTTAGAAATAAAATTAAAATAAACTCCATTACTTTTTATTTAATTTAAACACATTTTATACAAATTTATGTTAAAGATGTCTTATTCAAATAATAAAGTAATTTAAAAAAACATGTTTTTTAGATGTTGTAAGAAACGCGCATAAAGCAGTAAAGGATGAGCAGATATCTGATACCATAAAAGTATGGTTAGCTCATGCGAAAGAGCGTATGGGAAGAGAAAGAAAAAAAGCAGTAAAGAACCAGAGGAATGGAAACGATCCTAAAGAACCCGAAAAGGAAACCGAAGAAGAATCTGAAGAAGAACCCGAAGAAGTTTATTAATTCCCGTCAAAATTTTTTGTGACAGGTATGCTTTAGAGCCATTCCACAATGCGTTGCAAATGCCCCGTCACCAGTTGCAACAGAATATTTGCTCCAATCTAATTACAGCAAATGCCCTGTTGCAACTGGCAACGCGGCATTTGCAATGCATTGTGGAATGGCCCTTATTCTTTTAATTGAAATTAGAAATTACAATGGAGTCACAGTGAAAGTAAAATAGAATTAATTTACATTATATTGAGTGGCACCCGATTTTCTACATTGTAATTGACTACAGGCCATTCACAACAACCGTCCAGTGGAAAAATTCTAGGCACCGATAGCTGTGAATGACTGATCAATTGCAATGTGGTCAATCGGGTGCCATCTCATATTGAGATTCATTACATCATGAATTATAAAATATACATTTTTTAATTTATTTTTATTATTATATAACATGTCACTTAAATTTGGTTAATATTTTTATTGAACATTATTTTTAAATTAGGTTTTTTATTGATTTTTCCCTATTTTTTATAATGAATAAATTCTTTTATATTTTTTAAAGATTTAAATTTTTGAATAAAAAAGCTGTAATGATTTGCTTTAAAATAATAATAATATATAAAAATGTATTTCATCTGCAGGTCTCAAGCTGTATTTCCCCGCCGCTTTCATCTTATAATATGGACTGAAGATGAATAATTAAAATCAACGTACTCGAGACGGTACCTCGCAACGTGTCTGTTAAGTTTTTTTTAAGTGACGTATCATACTACTGGATTAACATTTCTAACAATGGAGTGAGACAAAATGCAACACATCTACAATTTCTAATGGTACAACACATTGCTACAACATCGGAACAGCTTCACAGAGTCGACTTACACCGATGCAGTCTTCAGAAAATAAGCCGGTGGGTGCTGGGACTGTCGTCCTAGGATGGCAGAGTCCGCACCGGTGCAGTCTTCAGAAAATAAGCCGGTGGGTGCTGGGACTGTCGTCCTAGGATGGCAGAGTCCGCACCGGTGCAGTCTTCAAAAGGTGTAATCTTCTCAACTAATTTGCTCAACTTTGCAGTTTATTTAATATATAGTTTATATAATTAGTATATATAGTTTATATCCGATATTTATATTTCTATCCGAATTTCCAATCAAATGTTATTTTGCCGCTGCTAAAAGCCAGCGCCGCTTCTTGAATATTTTAATTTCAATTCCGTATTAATAGTAATAAGCGTTTTCTCGTTTATCTGTTTCAATGTCGCTTAGAATTAATATTACATTTAGAAATCTAATTGTGTTAGCTTTCAATATAATATATACATATATATATTGAAAGCATATATTCCGAAGTAATAGTTATTAAGTAAGTTTATTTTTGTTACGTACAGTTCAGCTTGTTTAGTATTTTTTAGTTTTTAGTATTTTTATTAATAATGTATAACCTTAAGTAATAGTTGTTAAGTAAGTTTACTTTTGTTATGTAATAGTTTAGTTTGTTTAAAGTAACTTGAAATTGCAAATTGCAAATTAGGTGCTTGAAACAATTTTTTGAGATAAAATTTCGAATTTTGAATTTGAAAAAGGTTCGCTGTGAGTGATATATATTTATGTTAAATAAGAAAAGAAAATTGATTTCGTGGGAGCGTGATAGAGAAAGAGAAGAAAAAGATGTTTTTATAAATTATACAGAGTTAAATGAAAACATGCGTGCAATCGTTTTTCTCAAATATTGCAAAATATGTATATGTTGATACATTTATTTTATATCTATCAGAGAATGCAATAAAAACATTAATTAATAAGAAATTGACATATATTAATAATCTAACCTAATCCTAACCTATCCTGTGCAATGCGTGAGCGCGCGCGCCTGGCGGTATATGCACGTGTGCGTATATAAGTGATCTACTGTAATCTTCCCGTTTTCATCATATCCTGAAATTGCCCTCAAACTGTAGACATTCGCGGAGAAATACTATGGGAGATGCTACCCCGGACATTAGATCATTCGTTGAACGTACTGCGTCAATCGCAGTACCGTTTGAGATTGTTCTGAGAATGTACGCAATATACTCTTTTGTGATATTCTCCGAACAATCTCAGTATCTCCGTGTGCTGTTAGGGATATATACATTTTAATTTTTTTTAAGTTTAACATTAATTGTAACAGGAATATGTTTAATAAAAAAAGTGTTATTTTAGGTCAATCTGTTAATCATGACTGGTGGCACAACTGAAAAGGATGCAATTAAGAGAGCATTGCAAAAATTATTCACAAATAAACTCGCTTCCAAGTGCTCTTGGACTGGAGCCAAAAATAATTTCAAATTAAAATTTTTGAAAATAATTATGTGCATGAAAAGTAAATTGCATACAATATTATTCCTTTAGCTATTATATTTATATTTAATATTTAATTTAAATAACTTTTTAATCTTACGTATATTTACTTTTTTTTAGATGCTGTAAAGAAGATTTGTCCCGCTATAACTGAAACACAATTTGAAGAACTTTTAAAGACATGGTTTAGACAAGCTAACTTGCGGTTAAATCGTGAAAATGTCAGACATGCAAGAAATGATAATGGGAGAAAGGATGATGTATAACATGTTTTTGTTTTCAATTTTAAACAAAATTTTTTTATTTTTAATATTTTTATTCCATTCAATATAATTAATTCAATATAATTATTACATTTAATATTAATTTAATATTAATCTTAAAAGAATTATTCATATTAAGTTTTTAGTTCATATTAAGTTTCTAATTAATATTAAGTTTCTTTGATTTAATTTCAATTACAATTTACCAAAAAATTGATTAATATTGTACATTATTTTGTTACAAAATACTAATAGAGTTTGTTAAAAATGTTTGTTACAAAGTACTTTAGAGTATAATGTAATTTTCCTTAATTACATTTTTGAAAGAATTTTTTTAATACAGTATTATTTAAATATATAATATAAAAATGGCGTTTATAAATATTATATATACAGACAGAGTTAAAAAATAATTATTTTTTGTTTAATACTCCAAGAAAATATATATGTACCTATATATATGTATGTTATATAATATTTGAATTTTATTAATAATTTATAAATTATATTTATGCAATAAATAAAAAATATTAATCATTTAATGAAATCTTTTATTATTAGGATTATTTCGACAGTTCTGATTAGCTCAATCGGCGATTATAGAATTGCTAACAGCAAGACTTCTATAATTACGTAATTTGTTAACTCTAAACTATTTTTTATGTATAATATATTGTTATATAATATTATCATATAACATTATATTATACACAAAATTAAGTTAGAATTAAGAAATTATGTACTTGCTGTTAGCAATTCTATAATCGCCGATTGAGTTAATCATAATTGTCGAAATAGATTTTCATAAAATCTATGATATAGCTATAAGTATTATTATAGTAACATACCTGCAGTAATGTTTTAATATTATTTCTAGAAAATGTTTGACATAATATCAAGAAATGTTTCTATAAAGTTTCAGATCTAAGTGTCTAAATGCGGACATTAACTGTTTACTATATAACATTTCTAAAATGTTTCTGCATGAGTATCTGAAATATTTCACGTTACAAAGCAACATTATAGGAATGTATAGAATATGTTTTTTGTATAGTGGGATAATGTCAATATATCTAATATACGTTTTATAGGTTATATCCGTCACCTTAAGAAAGTTTTATGTTACTCACCGACCGATGCATGATAGAATTATTAGCGACTTAGCTATGGTAATTCTGTAACATATAAACATAATACAAATTATCAATTAAATCAGCCAAATATTAAACAAAAAATATGAGTAAATTAAATAACAGGAAAAAATAAATAAGACCTAATAAACAATTATTAACCCTTTGCCCTACAACCACTGTGAGACTCGTGGTCAGGTATTCGGGCCAAAACTGATTATCACGAGCCTGACCCGTGGTACATCGGGCCAAATGTAAACATCACGGATGGTCTTGTTTTCGTTTCGGGCCTACGCTGATGGAACTTAAATCGTAGGACAAGGGGTTAAAGAAAAACTAAAAACTAAATAAAATACGTAGAAAAAACTGCAGTATCAGGTAATAAATATAATAATAAGATAAAGAGTATAAACATAATTGAAAAAGTATGCGAATCTATAATAAGATACAATAAAAGACCACATACAAATTCAAGATTATAATGAATTAAGAGGGAACACCACCCTTGAGGCTTCAAAAAATGGAAAATTTTTTTTTGCTTAAATTTGTAGTTTATAGTCTTAAAAATAATATGTAAAGTTTTATGTTGATATCTTAACGGGAAAAGCCTGTTAGAGCCCATATCTTGCGGAGCAGAATCTGTCGCTACCTGCTCCAAGCGGCGCGCCGCTGCGCTGCCGCACAAGAAAGATTCGCAGTTAAAAGGGCCAAAGAATTAGGTTCTGGCAAATAACTATAGATGATGCCACTTGTACTATACTAGTATATAGCTTAGGTAGCATAATTTAAAAAAAATCAATACTAAAAACTTTAAACGCGTTTTTCTCAAAACTACATTTTCAAAGTCGGTGTACACGATAACTCTTACAATTCTTAACCGATTTACTTGAAATTTACACAGATTACTCTTAGATATACTCTAAAGAAGTACATAGGATTTTTGCGATATATTAAAAACTTTTTTTGTAATCAACATTTAAAGATGAAAATTTTTGGTCAAAAATTAATACCTTTTTTTAAACATTTACCATTTTTACAAAAATAAATATTTTTAAAAAATCCTACGTACTTCTTTAGTTTTTAGCATATAGATAACGAAAATTTTTGATTTTTCTTTCTAGCTCCAAAGGTACAAGATATTTCGTGTACACCACATTTGCAGTCTTAAAAAAAGAGGTTTCGCGCCACTACCATAACGTTGCCATTTTATACAATAAAAATTTAAAAAAAATATTTTTTGACTCTTGAATATGTATATAATAAAGCCTTAAAAAAACAAATTTTATTGAGTTAATTATTTCATTACAATAAATTATCAAAATTAGGTATCATTTTTAGACCTTCAAGGATGGTGTTCCCCCTTAACTGATCCAGGTGTTATTAACTGATCCAGGTCTTTTCTAGCGCATGCGAACGTAGCATCAATGAAGTATCTCCATATGTAAAAAGGTGTACCATTGGTCACCTGTATAATTTTGTAAGTTTTTGTAATTTAAGGAAAAATATAATTACTTCTACTACTACTATTACTACTGTTATTATTACAGTCCATGATTTAATATTTACTTACCAGCAACTAGTATCCAATCTCTGTAGTCCTCCGTTGCACGTTGAGCCCGCCAAAACTTTCGCGCCCATACCTCCTCTGCAAACAGTCGTCTAGGGCTGCGTTTCGATATTTACCGCCAGTACTGAAAATCTATAGTGTATGTGACGCAAACTATAGATTTTCCGTACTGGAAGTGAATATCGAAACCATGAAGGAAGAGGGGAGGAGACTCAACTCCGTGAAAAAAAGCGATCCCGTTTTGGCCGATCAATTGGGAGGAAATCTGCTGACCGGAATAACTTTCTAATTCGGGTGCCATTTGCAATATAACCTAATTCTGCATCTTTGATAGAAAAAATGTCGTGTTGTATTCGTGGATGTAGTGTTAAAACAGAAAAATCGGAAAAGAAAAGTAGCCTTTTCAAACCTCGCACAGTAAGTATTGCAGTATTATTAATAATTGTAAAGATACAATAAAGTCGTCTAGCTGTCAATGTATGTAACCCGTTGTTATATGTCACGTATGTTATGTTAGCTAACAAGCTAATAGAAGCGCAAATTGGAGAATTACCACTTGTAACTTATACTATTGATACGTCTGTGACGCCTGTCACTGTGACTGGTTAAAGGTTAAAGTCATGTTCCAATATATGTATACTAAAAATCTATAGTATACACAACGTTAACTATAGCTTAAAAATGGCACCTGAATTAGAAAATTATTCCGGTTAGCGGATTTCCTCCCAATTGATCGGCCAAAACAGGATCGCATTTTCTGCTCGTACACGACGAAGTTGAGTCTCCTCCCCTCTTCCTTCATGATCGAAACGCAGCGTAGATACGTGTCTGTTAATACTAGCAGACAACATGGCCGCGCATGCGCCAGAAAAGGGGGCCCGCTTCACAACACTGGTTGTGCGTCCACGCCGGTGAGACACCGGCACGAGCACTCACACACTTCAGCACACACTGGCACTCTCCGCCAAGGCGGAATAAGCACTCCGATTTAGCAATCAAAGAAACTCTTTATTATATTGCCGGAATATAAGGAACGCGTCTGTATCTCAAGAAGGATCCGACATTAATTCGCCGATCACCATTTGACAAACGACGGCTCGTTGCCGGAGAGCGCTCCATGACGCAGAGCACACCAGGTGGCGAGAGCGGACGCAACACTATGTATCCAAATAAGATGCTACACGCGACAATCGAGAACTGCAAACAAATAGCGCAAGTTGCAAGTAAATTTTGAATTTATTCGCACAAAGTTAATACACCGCTCGCTTAGATTGTCGGAACACGAATGAGGTAGAGTAGGTAGAGTAAGGTTCTAGGGGGGGAGGGAACATCTGCCTAGGTCCTCGTGCAAGAGTAGGGGACAGTTCTCGAATTTTCGCGAATGATCTAGCTTTGACGTCACACACATACAGGAGTACGTTCCAAAACCTTACCCGGGTAACTATAACACTAGAAGTTGTTATAGTATGGCTGCGTTCCGATATTCACTGCCAGTACTGAAAATCTATAGTATACGTGACGTAAACTACAGATTTTTAGTACTGCCAGTGAATATCGGAACACAACCTATATGTCACGTATGCTATAGTACTTCTAGTATTATAGTGCACCCGGGTAAGGTTTTGGAACGTACCCCAGACGTGCGCGCATGTGCTATGATTATATAGCATTAATTATTAATAGTCAATACAAAATGTAATATTAAAAGTTGTTAAAAACATTAAAGAAAGAAACATTTGTAGGGACAGAAAATATGAATTTATGACACTTTCGATTGGAGCACACGTTCAAAAGTTATAAGGGTTTAGAGAGTGCTATCTGGACACTAAGGCCCGGTTGCACCAACGTCACTTTAGTTTTAAGCGAGACTTAAGTATGTATCTATCTTTATCTCTCTTTCTAAATAAATCAAGCATATATTTAAGTCAAACATATATTTAAGTCTAGCTTAAAACTAAAATGACATTGGTGCAACCGGGCTTAAGAAATATAGTAGACTGTTGTGCAACGCAGCTTGATTAGCTCACCGTGTCCGACATATCTCATCAGGGCTACGTTCCAAAACCTTACCCGGGTGACTATAACACTAGAAGTTGCTATAGTATATGTCACGTATGCTATAGTACTTCTAGTATTATAGTGCACTCCGAGTAAGGTTTTGGAACGTACCCCTGGGGTACGTTCCAAAACCTTACTCGGGTGCACTATAATACTAGAAGTACTATAGCATACGTGACATATACTATAGCAACTTCTAGTGTTATAGTCACCCGGGTAAGGTTTTGGAACGTACCCCAGCAGTGTTGAAAATGGTGCCGAGTTTTGGCGCATGTGCGAATCAGTGAAATAGGAGCTGCGCACAATAAAAGGAATAAGGAACAGAGAATAAGGGCCAGGGTTGGGTCATTCGACCATTTTCTAGGGATTTTTTACATATTTTGACTGTATTATACAGTAATTTACTGTATTATACTATATTATACTGTATTATACTGTATTATACCATGTATAATACATGTCTAATACCGCATGTATAATACTTGCCCAACTCTGATAAGGGCTATTTTTCTCTTGTTCTATTCTGCAGCACAGAAGAAGAAAGAAATGGCTCCTCTTCCTACTGAACTATATATATACTGGAAGAGGCACTGGGTTGTCTGAAGCATGCTAACAAAGAGAGAAGATTCCGGAGCAGCCTGTCTTTGTTGTACAGTCAAATCTAAAAGTTTATGCTAGTAAGCAAAGAAAAATTTCTCTTCACTCAATCACTGTCACCTGAATGACTTTAATAAACTTTTAACATCGACTGTACAGTATCGTTCTGCGCAGGCGCAATGACGAAAAGAGTGAGACAGCTTGCCCCTGAAATCTATGACCGGTATTCATAGTCGGATCTTATAATTAAGATCATCTTAAGTTTATCTTCAGATACTCCGTAGCCAATAAACTGATTCGTACAGCATCTAAAGATAAACTTAAGACAATCTTAAATATAAGACCCAACTATGAATACCGGTCTATCTGTCTCTGGCACGTTTTCCGTTCATGGGCTGTCTATGCCAGTGCTTCTTTCAGTATATATAATATATAGTTCAGTGCCTCTTCCCTGTTCTCTGTTCCTTATTCCTTTTATTCTGCACAACCTCTGTTCTCTGTTCCTTAAGCGGGAAACACAGACTTTTGCATAATGCATAATACATATGCATAAGAAATTCGATTGGTCGAATTCCTTACGCACATGCAACGGACCAATCAGATTTCTTATGCATATGCGTTATGCGTTATGCAATGGTCTGTGCTCCCCGCCTTAAGGCCATCGCACACAACTTCCATAACTGTAAGCATAAGACGTAACGTAAGAATTAGCCAATGAATGAGCGTATAGACCAATGGAACCTTGACCTATACGCTCATTCATTGGCTAATTCTTACGTTACGTCTTATGCTTACAGTTATGGAAGTTGTGTGCGATGGCCTTTAGCCGGCGTCTACAATGAAATTTTAAGCCTTAAGCCATAAGAAATTAACCAATCATATTCGCTTATTCTTCTCAAATTGAACTGTGATTGGTCAATTTCTTACAGCTTGAGGCAGAAATTGACCAATCACAGTTCAATTTGAGAAGAATAAGCGAATATGATTGGTTAATTTCTTATGGCTTAAGGCTTAAAATTTCATTGTAGACGCCGACTTAGAGCTATCGCACACAAAATGCATAGCGTTGCATAAACATAACATAAGACCGCTGGACCAATAAACACCTAGAAAAAAGTCGCCATATTGATTTACATAAGATGCGCATTGGTCCAGCGGTCTTATGTTATGCGTATGCTCTGTTATGCATTTCGTGTGCGATGGGCTTTAAGCGGGAAACACAGACTTTTGCATAATGCATAATACATATGCATAAGAAATCTGATTGGTCCGTTAGCATGTGCATAAGGAATTCGACCAATCGAATTTCTTATGCATATGTATTATGCATAAGAAATATTGTCAAATAGAATAATAACAAAAAATAAATCTACCACATCCACTCCCATCGACACACGTAAGAACTTCATAGTTGTCCCGTTTATTCGCTCTGTTGCAAAATGTGTGAATCCAATTATTGACAAATCGAAATTTTCGATTGGTTTTAGAATTTTAAACCAATTAAAGTGCTTTATTTCTCCATGGTCGGGTGAACATCTACGATCTGAAAGTAATTGTGTAGTGTACAAGATTAACTGCAAGAACTGTGATGCGTCCTATATTGGCCAGACAAAAAGAAAACTGAGCACACGTATTAGAGAACATAAGAACAACATAAAATTAGACCCATCCAGACACACAGTCGTATCCGAACACATCTTAGATTTTGATCACCAATTCGATTGGGATAATGTGAGAATCCTTGATGTGGAACAGAATTACCAAAAAAGATTAATTAGTGAAATGATCCATATTAGGGGTCATACTAAGGCGATAAATGCCCAAAAAGATACGGAATTATTAAATAAGTCGTATCTGGATCTCATCAAGGATTTGTACTGACATCCCCTCCGTTGACACCATGTATACAGCGCTCCAATCCGTAAGTTGTCGGAAATTATCTTTATACTGTTTCTGACAACACTCTGTTTTACACCGTTAACCAGGGAACATGTCTCCGTTTGTTGCGTCGACATTATACCATTATTTGTAACCGTCGTCCACTTTTTGACAGGTATTTCATTATTCTAATAAGTTTTACGTACCGTCTTACATTATTGGTTCAAAAAAACAAGGTTTTATAAGTTTATGATATCGGTTTTTTTGATAATATGACTTTGCAATTTCATTTCTATTTCTATGTTAGAACAAAAACTCCCCACACTGCTCCGACACGATCTTCTCATATTGACTTCGGCTGTCAAGACAAAGTGACACCGTTTTAATCTTTGACTGAACAACATATTCTCGCCAGATAACGAGTAATACGTTCGTACCATTTTTTACCATTTTGTTAACATCTATAATACAAGATCTTTCGACGTTTTTATACCTTTGACCTCCAATTTTATTTTAAACTGTTAACGTTCGGAGTTTATTTATGTGATGTTTGCGCTTTTACTTATTTATTGTTATATTTATTTTTATTTTTATCTTTATTTTCATTATCATTAATTTATTTTCGTCATCCCGTTTCGAATATCCGATTTATAACGAGTATGTAATGTTAATTTTTGTAATGCTGAAGAAGACTCAGTGTAGTCGAAACGTACATTTAAACAAATTTTAATAAATTCTAGTATGCGTTTTTCCTAATATTGGAAGATAATTTTTGTTTATTGTCTCGATCTTGCTCCTATTTGGCCTTGTTAAATTCTTGTAATTTTTTTATATGTATTATGCATTATGCAAAAGTCTGTGTTTCCCGCTTTATTCCTTTTATTGTGCGCAGCTCCTATTTCACTGATTCGCACATGCGCAGAAACTCGGCACGATTCCCAACACTGCTGATGAGATGTGTCAGACATGGTGAGCTAATCGAGCTGCGTTGCACAACAGTCTACTATATTTCTCAGGTATATTTATTTGTCAAACCTGTTATATTCTTTGGTTATCAAATTTATGAACAAATATCTTAGGAAGCTACAGTTTTATTCGTTACTCCCCTTTTGTTTTTTAGGTTAGTTATTATTTTTTTAGGTTAGATGCACAAATAAGCAAATGTCACTTATTACTCATCGAAATTGTGGGCAAAATATTATTTTTAGAAACGTTGATTATATACCTGAAATGATTATTGTTAAGTAAATGCATTAGTTTGCTGATCTTGTAAAACCTAATTTTGAGAGGACTAATGACAATGGAAACATTGTGTTTTCTAATAATTCCAATAAGTTTTCATAGCACCGATTTGTATAATCGAGCTAATGACACTTCTGACATTTATGTCATCATTTGTTTTTTATTCATTCTTTTTTTTAAGACAAAATTAAATGAGATTACTATTGCAATATAAAAAATATAAATTGCAATATAAATTGTAATATAAAAAATTAAGGTAGATCTTGATAAAGACACATCAATCCTGTTGAACAAAGCTCATAAAAAGATTTCAGATAATTCTACCTATTGATATTAGGAAATTACGAATTTTTTGCCATACCAGTTGTCTCTGTTTCTCATTGTTAATTGGATCATTTATTGTTAAATTATTTATAAGTCAGATTACATGCATTGTCACACAAAATGCCTCAATGCTGCATTTAAACAACATTTGTTCCATTACTGTGTATTCTTAAGATACATAATTATTGCAGATCATCGTTGGAATGTGAATTATGCTGCGGATTCAGACATTTATTCATCTCGTTGCATTTGTCTCAACAGTGAGATGCAGCGATATAACGCCTGCTGTGTTTGGAAATGTGCTGGATGGCATGCCAGCGGCATTCGGTGATTTCAATTCCGATGAGTTAACAGATGTGTTCATGCTACGCAATGGCCAGACGGTGGAGATATTCCTTGCAGCTGAACAGGAACCTCTACTGCGGCCTAAACCAGATTTGAGTTGCCCCTTCAGGGACCATGTGACTAGTGTGGTACCAGGTGACTTTGATGGCGACGTCTTCATGGACATCCTGGTGACAACATTCAATCTTGAGCAAAAGCTCACGTATGCACACATATTGTGGGGTGGAAACGGCCACCTGAACTGTAGCGATGAGTGGAATCCCCTCATAGAGATGCGTGACCAGCCATTGGCAGTAGACTACAATCAAGATATGATAATCGACCTTTTTGGAGTAGACAAACATGGTAGAAGAATGTTTTGGATATTTAATGAAAATAGGACCACTCCACATACCGTTGAGATGAGTAAAGGTGATTTGCCACTGGAACCTATGAGAAATCCGCACTCCAACGCTTTCCTGGATTTGAATAGCGACTTTCTGCCGGATCTCGTGGTAACCACAAAGAAATCCTTCGAGATATGGTTGGGCACAGAACAAGGATTTGAGTTTTCGCATCAAATTGACTTTCCATATAATATATCAGTTGATAAACATTTTAAAGGGGAATTTGGACAGACTCTCTATCTGGATGTCGAGCTAACTGGTAAGATGGCTCTCCTTCTACCATTATGCTTCGATGAAGCTTGTACCAATTGTACGATAATGATGTACTTGAATGGCTGGCACAATCTACGTGTAAACTTTCGTGATTCTAACAATGTCTTGTGGGGTTTCGTGAAGCCCAATGGTCATCGTTATACAGAAACTATCACTCTGCGCGGCGGTGACTTCAACATGGATGGCTATCCGGATTTATTAGCGACTCTGCAGTCTGCGAAACAAGCGCAATCGTTTTTATTGCAGAATGTGGCATGCAATAACTGCGATGGTTTTAATCGTACCTTTGATATTAAGTGGCAGGCATTGAATCCGTTCTACAATGAAACCGCAATGGCAGTATTTTACGATTTTTATCAGGACGGTATCCTGGACGTGATCCTAGTTGAATTCGATAAGACAAACAACGTCTATCACACTGCGGCGTTCAAGAACAGTTTGGATTACGACGCGAATTTTGTTAAGGTGATGGTACTCACTGGACGCACCAACAGCATGTATCCTATCTCACCAGGTTCACTCGGCAAGAAGAAAAGAACCTATGGCACTAATCTACCGGGACCATCCATCGCGTACAGAACCACCACACAGGATGGCAGTCCTCGCAACGCGATCGCTGCGCAGTTACCTCAGAGCGCACATTTCTCGCTTAACTTACCGTACACCACCTTCGGTTTGGGAAGAACGCCCAATTTTGTAGATGCTCTCACGATAGGGGTACGTGTGAAAAAACATAGAAAAATTATTTTTAAGACTACTAGTAATTATATCAATATAAATTAACATTGATATGAGATCAAAGAAAGGCTTCGTTTTTATTTTATTTTATAAATAGGATTAATTCAAGATAATATAACAATTAATATATTACTAATTTAATTACTAAGTTAATTACTTTTGATTGTTGGTATAACTTCAATGACTTTCAAAATGTTATAAAATAATTTAAAAATATATACTTTCTTTTTCAGGTTGACGGCAAGTCACGAGAATGGCCGCAGATTATTCCTAATTCCCAAATGGTCGTGATACCGAATCCAATTGCCGAACCGTCGAGGTGGAAGGCTCAACTATTCGTCACACCTAGTAAGTTAATCCTACTCAGTGCAGCTGCCTTATCCGGCACCTGCGCTTTGATCACATCTCTGATTCTCGGTTTGTACTGGAAGGAGAGAAGAGAGGATAAAATCGAGAGGCTCCAGGAAGCGCATAGATTTCATTTCGACGCGATGTAAAAGAGTGAATATAGTGAAAGGGGGAAAGAGGATAATAATTAAAGTGTATTTAAGATATCGATTTATTGCTATAATAATTTAATAATAAATAAATCGCGCTTAATAATCCTAACTCGCATAAAATCTTTATACTCGTCAGTCGTAACTTTAACAGCGTACGAAATGCCGTGTCTTTTTCTTTCTGTCGACTGTAAAATTCTTTTTACTTTTGAAGAAGTAAAAACGAAGAAATATCACGCCAGAGTAAAATTAATGATTTAATTCTTCCTTGTCATTATTATGAAATGACAAAACTGTTGGTCTCCTTCTCGTTGCGGGAGAGGCAATTATCTCGTCCGAAATATGTCAACAATCATTGCCAGAGCGTTTTCCTTTCCATTATTTGGTCGCTGCGCTTCGTACGCACCATAATATGCTTTCGGTCGCTTTATACTAAGAAAAATGACTCGCTATTGGCATCGGTCGTTCTTTATGGCAGGGTTCAAATCGTTGAAATACGGATGTGCCATCGCTTCTTCCGCCGACAGTCGTAGAGCCGGATTACACACTAATAATCTCTATAAGAACATTATATTATATGATTAAGAACATGATTTGAGATAAAAGAGCTTGTTAATGTCTATAGTCTCAGAAAATTGTTTATCATTAATTTTTCGATATTCTATTTTCAGAAAAGTGAGATTTAGAGAAACAAATTTCTACTTTTTAGATTTTTTGTGTACGATGTTTTTAAACTTTTTAAATCAAGGCTTGAATCGCAACAGATTTTGTTTTGCATATGTATACACACACAGAGCGCACATGCATGCGTGCGTGTATATACGATTTAAATTATTTTTTTCATTTATATTTATCTTTAAGACTATTCTAAATCGTTTGCACTCTAGTCCCATTATATTTTTTTCATTCCGCATTCTTTGTTAAATCGTTAGATTATTATAGATTTATTAATTTCAATAAAGTTGATAGCGTAAATTGTTAATAATCGTAATATTGCACATATTGTTGATATTCTCTATGTCAGAAATGTTAAGTAACTACATTTATGTTTCGCAATTCTGTTTCATTGATTAAAATAAACGATGATTTTTACCTGAAGTAAGTCTCTGCCTCTTGAAGTGAGCTTTGGAGTAACCTGCGCCAATCCTTGCGTAGGATGATATTGTGGGAATGGTTTGTAGTCGGGAAGTGTCGTTAAGTCTGGCCACGTTTCCTCAGTTGGTGTGCCCAGCATTTTGAATATTCTTTTCAATTGATCATCTACATCCGATCCAGGAAAGAGTGGTCTGCCAGCGTTCGCTAATTCTGTGATATCAAGACAAGATATTGATATTTTATATCTCTCATCACTATAAAAAATTATAAAAGCTTGTTTTGAAGAAAGAAAATTTAAATTCAATTAAGTAGATTTTTAAGTATCTTTCCTATTTATACTGATTATAAAGTCTTGCCAATAATTGATTTAAATCATAGGGAAAATTTACCGGCAAATATGCATCCTGCACTCCACATGTCAATGGACGTTGTATATAATTTTGCTCCAAAAAGAACATCTGGGGGACGGTACCACAATGTAACAACTTCCGCCGAATAACATTTTACGGGAATACCGAATGCTCTTGCTAGTCCAAAATCAGCGAGTTTCAGCTCCCCGTTCTACAAATAATTCTCTGTCTAATACAATGTACAAACAAAGATAGATTTTATTGTAAGATAAGAAATTTTCACTGCATGAAAAAAATATATATAAATATATAAAAATCTCTTTGTAGAGCTATACATATCAAACATAAATGTAAAAAAAATTCTGGTAGCTTTACCTTGTTGATGAGTAAATTCTGTGGTTTGAGATCTCTGTGGAGAACATTTCGGCTATGGCAGAATGCTAATCCTCTCAACAATTGATATCTGAAAGAGAGCGTGAATTTTTTTACGTCGGTTGTCCATAGTGGGATAAATTCAAATATCTTGAGAGGGAGCAGCCTTACAGGAATGATTTAACAACGTCCAAGTCAATTTCCCCATTTAAACTGTCGAAGTATTTCTTGAGATCCTGATCACAGTGCTCGAACACCAAGGTAAGTTTCTTGTCGCTGTGCAGCACGTCGTAGAGACGAACTATATTCTTATGCTTGAGTTCCTTCAGAAGACAGATCTCCCGTAGTGCTGACGACGGTACACCCTTGGATAATGTAAAGAGCACACGAGCGATAAGACGCTGATTTCAAGGAGACGCCGCCGGCCTTCGTCGTGAGGATTATTTTTGACGTGACACGAAGTGAGCGTCACGTTATAAATAAAGCGCACGAGCGATCGATTAATTAGATTAATCGGAACGTCGGTGTCGCGGCAAAATAGCAGGTGGGGACGATGGGGTCGCATAAGAGGGAAGAAAAAAGAAGATAGAGTGAAAGAGGGGGGAAGACAAATCAGGCAAGCACTACCTACTTCATCGTCATCATCCAGTCGCACCCGTTTCAGCGCGACGATTTCGTGTGTCTCGCGATTCTTGGCTTTGAACACGGTGCCATAAGTGCCTGGAAAACAAGAAAAGCCGAGTCGGAGAAGATTAACAGCGTACGAGTAACAGCATGCAGGCCTTGTTATGTTGACAGAAAAAGCGACGGGAATCAATGGAGGGGGGAGGCGCGGCGCGTCGCCAAATGACACGGGCGACCCAGCAACAACCATGTTCATTCCTCAAACCTCTACGCAAAGAGCTCACCTTCTCCTATTTTCTCGAGCTTCTCATATTTTTGCATATTTTTGCTGATACCACGGGCAGAACATGCACGTACGCACGCACTATCGCGCACAGTGTCTCACCACTGTGCGCTCGCGGTACGAGGGCTGTTGAATGCACTCCAATTAATGCAGTGTCGCCAACCTTGGATCACCAAAGCTCTACCAGAGAGAAGTCTAGAAAAACCTTAAGGCTTATCCCGATGAAGAACAAAATAGTGGAATGGAACAGTAAAGGCCGACACGGAAAAACACGGACCCTGGACGTAGGAAATATATGAACGGAGTGTAAACCATATATATAATACTCCTATATTGCTAGTTCCGTATCTTCACAATGGCTGCGTTCAGCAGCAGAGCAGATCAGTGAGCGATCAGTGATTATTGGTCCTTTCTATTAGATCCTGAAATCTAGACCAATCATGTTGACGCATTAAAAAGAATTACTCAACAGTTGTATAACAGTTGCGTCTGCTGAACGTGATCAATGAGAGGATCGAGCCCCATAAAAAAGAGACGCACGAATTCCAAATATGGGCAGACGGTGAAGCCTCGTTATGCGCAGGCGCGTCTGTTGAGTGAGTGTGAGTGAGAGGCTAAGCATTAGAAAATGAGACAGAAAGAACACGAAAAGAAAAAACATTACCTGGTCGTGTCTGACTAATGCTGTTAGCGCATGCGCACAAAGCAGCTGAACCGTGCGCGAGAGAGAGACTATTATACGTCTGTACCGTAATGTTTGACCTGAGATCGGCACTCTTCTAGCAATATAGGAGTATTACATATATGGTGTAAACGGCATTTCTAGGCGAGGGGTATGAAGCTTGAGAAGTGAGGAAAAATCTCTGGCGGCCATATTGGTCCATCATGTTTGAGCATATATTATGTTCTATTAGAGCACTAAAGATATAGGTATTCTAGTCTGCGCCATTTTTATCCCATTCCCCCACTCCTTGCTCTCTTGCCCCTTTGATGATATACATTTAACACCTTACTTAGAAATAATTTGAACAACAAACACTCCTCGCAGATCCTGCAGCAATATTATAATAGTATTTAGATGATTTCAGAATATGAAGCTACAAAGTTCGAGCAGCTTAGAAGACATAACCTAATCACCATAAACTTCTCAGCTCAGCGACAAAGGGGCGAGAGGAGTGGGGGAATGGGATAAAAATGGCGCAGACTAGAATACTCACGTTTATAGTGCCTTAGTTCTATATATAATCTTGATCTATTTACACGCTGTTAATATGGTGGAGCCTACGGGATTTTAGCCATTTTAAATCGCATGGAACGCTTGAGAAGTTGAACATTTCATGTCTTGTACAGTTTACAGGCTGTTACATTCGCCACTATATGGCGACCGTGGAACTAGCCACTAATCGGCCATTTGTGTTCATCAACTCCGTGAAAGTAGACTTTCTTTCCCTTCACTCTTTGAGCTTCGCCCTTGCGGAATTAAGCAAGAAACACAGACTTTTGCATAATGCATAATACATATGCATAAGAAATTCGATTGGTCGAATTCCTTATGCACATGCTAACGGACCAATCAAATTTCTTATGCATATGCGTTATGCGTTATGCAATGGTCTGTGCTCCCCGCCTTAGGCGCTGCTAATTTTTAAAATAACATATTTTGTAGCAGAGCTAAGTCTTTTAATTAAATTTTTTATTTTTATATTAATTTTCAATTTTTATATACATTTTTATATTTTTTCATTAATTTTTAATTTTTATTTTTTTGTAAATAATTTTTAATTTTATATTTTTACATTATTTGTTTTTTGTTTTTTTTTTTAATTTTTATTTCTCGATATCAGTATTTTAGTAGGATATACTAAAAAAAATTAAAACTATTTTTTTATTATTTTGTAACTTTTTTAAAAATATTTTTTTAAATTTTTATTTTTACTTAGCACAATTTTGTTGATATCATTATTTTTGTAGAACGTATAATTAAATAACTTATAGTTTTTTTATGGTTTAAAATAAACCATTTTGTTTGGATTAAAATAACTTATGTGTGTAGATTAATATCACACTTTTTTGGAAATAGGTTTTTAAATAGTTTTTTAGAGTTAATAATACTATACTATTTTGCAAAGATACTTTTTGACGCGGACTTAGCACCTTTTTTTTACCTTTTTTTAAAAAGGTAATTTTTTTAGAGATTACGCATTACGCAAAATACGCCTCAAGCTTGTTCTACAATGAGTCGTTAGTCGTAAGTCGTAAGCGAATAGATCAATCATATTCGATTATTCTTTTCTAAATTCAACTATGATTGGTTTATTCGCTTACAACTTGCGACTAACGACTCATTGTAGAACAGGCCTCATGTGACGGCTTTTTCATTGACACTTGATGTTTGATTCTGACTGATCACGTGGTCAATCACATGATTATTAGCGTCAAAGTGCGATCAGATTCCCTACCCGGCTAACTATAACACTGGAAGTTGTTATAGTACATTTTACGTATGCTATAGTACTTCTAGTATTATAGTACACCGGGTGAGATATCTGAACGCAACCAAAAGTGGAAAAACTCAGCAGTACTGAGATTCATGCAGTTTTCTGCTCTTTTCGCCATTTTATCCCAGGATTTTCAAGTAATTAATTAAAAAGTATCTCTTCATAATTAAACAAAAAATTAATAAATAATCGCACATTTACGTCGAAGAATTGGCTGTAAAAATGACCAATATTATACACACCTGGATCTCTTGTTGCACAGGACACTCGTGAAAAAATCATAAATTGCGCGCAGACTAATTATCAGTAAAAGTTTTTCGTGCGATATTATACGGCACTCCTGTCCACGTGAAATCTTATCTTATTTAGTTAAGTTCAAGTCCTTTAGTCCCATTACTGGAATGGCACTCCCGAAACAAACGCGACGAACCGGCTGCGGCTCATTTATTCAATTAAATCGGCGACGAGAGTTGGCTTCCCCGTCTTTGAATTTTTATCTAAGCGGAACAAGAGTTTTGCTTAGATAAAAACCTCTGGACCCTCCCACCGAGGTCTACCCATAGGAGGGAAGTACTTTACTTTTTTTTTTTTTTATAAAATTAAGTTTTCAACAAATTACGAATTAACGAAGAATCCGAAACGCTACGTACTCAAATTTAATTGTTCTTCAAGGAATAATCATCATTAGTAAATTCATTATTAAATCACAACCGAAATAATTAATTTAATTCTCCGATTCTCCGATTTCTCCCTTCATTTCAATCTTTAAATGTATGTATTACGACGTTTTATTATCTGAATTATTTGGTAAGACAATGGCTGCGTTCAGCAGCAGAGCAGATCAGTGAGCGATCAGTGATTATTGGTCCTTTCTGTTAGATTTTTTACGAAATTTAGACCAATTATGTTGACGCATTAAAAAGAATTGGTCATCTGTTGAGTCTGCTGAACGCACCCAATGTTATATACTTGGTCGTCTTTCTTTCTTTGGAAAGAACAAAAAATAAATTTCAATCAGCAGAATATTCAAGGCACAGGAGACATTCCGCCACAGTTACCTCTACTTTTCCTATTCACATCATTCTTCGCTTGTGTAATCAACATCACGCGTGCTGCCATAGGTTAAATAGCAGAAAATCGAAACACAAAGGCCGGTATTCATAGTCGGATCTTATATTTAAGATCGTCTTAAGTTTATCTTTAGATGCTGTACGAATCAGTTCATTGGCTACGGACTATCTGAAGATGAACTTAAGACGGTCTTAATTATAAGATCTGACTATGAATACCGGCCAAAGGCTGCGTTCCGATATTTACCGGCAGTACTGAAAATCTATAGTGTATGTGACGCAAACTATAGATTTTCAGTACTAACAGTGAATATCGGAACGCAGCCAAAGTCAGATTTCAATGTAAAACAGGAAAAAAGACAAAGATGGAATATTGCTTACGTCGCTTTATCACATAGGCCAGTATTCATAGTCGGATCTTATAATTAAGACCGTCTTAAGTTCATCTTCAGATACTCCGTAGCCAATGAACTGATTCGTATAGCATCTAAAGTTAAACTTAAGACGACCTTAAATATAAGACCCGACTATGAATACCGGCCATAGAGTCTATGTACAAGGTGTTTCCGCGACATACACATCAGTAAGGGTTGCTTATCTGCTTACCGACAAGTAAGCATGCTTTACTTGGTAGAATAAGATCAGAATACGAGTCTAGCGTAAAGTAAGAAAAGAAAAATTGGTTTTTATGACTCTAGCATATGAACAACTGTGAAGTTTAATAATATATATAAAATATACATTTAATAATAGATTACATAATAGATTAACATAAATAAAATTTATAATGTTCTCCGGGTCTCACAATAATGGATTTTTTTGTGTGAGGTTTTTTGAAAAATAAAGTGTATGAAACTCTACCGGAAAATGCGGAAGTTTTAAAAAATAGAATAAAAAATGCGTGTACAGAGATCACTCATCTCATATTAAAACGAGTGAGAAAAAATTTCATGCATAGAATTGCTTTATGTTTAGAAGAAAATGGTGGCCACATTGAACATTTATGTAAAACCTTCACTTGACGTCGTAGCTGCCATCTTAGGATCAGATTATTAATCAAGAAGAGACACGAATTGGCGCATCTCTGATATTTAAGTCAAAATGATGTTAATATAATATCAAAATCATTTGTTGTCATTGCATCAAGAATGGTTTAACGAAAAATTGACACACGAGTCAGTTGACATATATTGACTTGCGATAAACATTATAGAAAAGTTAGGGGAAAGTTAGTCAATGTCATGTTGACCTCAAAATTATATTATGATGTCAAAACTATACTATATGACTATATTGTATGAATTTGACTTATTCATATTACGTTTATTCGAGTTACTTTCTGTAATAATTTATTCGAATTATCGAATTAATCGTAGTATCTTAAGACATTCCTTAAGATTTTGAAATAAAAACTGGATATGTGCGACTTATGAATACCGATCTTAGAATTTATCTGAAAGCACAAAAGAGTGACATTATTGACAGAAATCGAAGACATTTATTTGTAAGAGATTTTTATTATATTTACGGTAATTTTTTTTAATATTCCGAAAAATTTTGTTGCCAATATTATTTATTTATATATACAATAATTGTGATTGATTATTTTTTTTCTTCCAACATCTCGATTATCTTCATCAAACTTCAGTTAAATCTAGAATTTTTGGTTATAGCAAAGAGACAAATTTTTAATCATTTTTTTGATGTTGTCAAATATTATAATATTTAAGTGTATAATTGAGTGTTTGTTCAAAATTACTCATTCAGGATATTTGCAAAGATAATCATGTATCTGGTATATCGCGTCTTTACTAGTATAATTTTCGCTGTGATAAATGCCACCATTGTGTTGTATATGTGTCAACGTGTGAGTTGTAACTATTTTTGTATTCTTTTATATTTTATATTCTTTTATATTTTATATTCTTTTATATTCTTTTATAAAATTTTATATATGAAAATGTTATAAATGTTATACTGACCTTTTTATTAATATATATATATATATTACAATTTAATTATGATTTATTTAACAAATATTTGGTTATATAATGTCATATAATATTTCAGTTCTTCCGAGTGATGAGAGCGCATTATCAGATTATGGCCGAAGCGGAGAGATTTAATTCAATTGTAATTGTATTTCATGCGAAAGCAAATAATACATTAAGTTTTTTTTAAATTTACGAACTGCATACAATTATTTAAAATTTTTATTTTGTATGGATTAAAGATCAGTAATATTCAAATAATCTATTGCTACTCAATAGATTTCCGAGTCACGGGCAAGTCTTAATTATATCAGCTCAAAGGTATCCAAAGGAATGGACCAAGTACTTTAATTAAATTATCTTTATAGTTAAGAATATAGTAACACATTAATTTTCAATAATTTTTAATGAAATTACATGTACAGATGAAGGAGGATATTGCCAAAGAATTATTCATTACCGATCACTTAACGAAGCTTAGTTCGAAAGTAGGTTTGTTGCTGCAACGTTATTCTGAATTAGAGGAAGGATTAATCGAGGTACAATTATGTATAAGCGATAAAGAAATAAACAACTAAACATTTATGTTTAATTTAAAAATTAAAAAAAAACTTTAATATAATTTAGTGGAAATATGTGAAATAATTCTTGGAATAATTCTGCATCTCGCAATAAAATAATGCAAAACGAAACAAAAAAATACATTTTAGATACTATAAATATATTATCAAATAAAATTATTAAATGAAACATATCATGTAGTGTTTATTATTTGACAAATTCAAATACTCTTTAAAAAGAGCAATTCAAATTTCATTAAAGAGAGCAAAAAGAATTTCCTATTACTATATATATTTAACTCAAATATAAAGTGTGCACGTAGCGCCATTAAATGCATTGGTTTTTTAAATATCAATATGTCTTTTCTAAGAAACAAGACATTAATAAATTTAAAATTTTCCCACTTAAGAAAGCTATACTTAATTTTTTATGAGATGTATATTTAAAAATCTTGTTTTCTTATCAGCTAGTAAGAATGAATCATAATATGAAGAGCGTGTGGATTGAAACACCGGTTGATATTAACGAAGAAGTCAAGTCCATCCTCGTGGCGGCAAGAAAAAAGCAATCGCCGTCGCAGCAACTGTCAGACCGTCCGCGAACACCGAAAAAGTTGCGAATATCGATAAACGCTTCCGCGGAAGTAAAAGATTCTCAGCCTCATAATTCCATCGCAAGTTCGAGGTTCCTTACGTCGCAGTCATATGATATCGATTTCTCAAATGTAACGACACTTGAAAGACAAGAAAGACCACGCACGCCTGCATATCCGGAAGTCCAACTGTTGAACGATCCGAGACCGGCATCTGATGCAAAATCCATTGGCTTTCGACCATCCTGGAAGTGCGAGGCTTAAGAGAACAAGTCTGTTTTCGTATCTCTTTTGGATTTCTTTTGATTGTCTTTGTAAAAATTAGAAAAAATTGTGACTGTAAAATAAAATAAATGGGTACAATGTTTTCTATATCAGGTATCTCTATATATAATAATAAAGATATACTTATGTATTATATAAAAAATACAATACAAAAAAATTAATTCTTTTAAATATTTCAAAATTTGTACATGTAAATGTACAGGTAATTTTGAAATGTACAATGTAAATGTATCTAAGGAATGATGTAAAGTGATAATAATTGAAGACGATAGAAAAAGGCTGCAAATGTTACATCTTCATTATCATATCAATTAAATATTAATTGTTTATTAAAAGAGACTGTATAATATTATAAAATACAGATATTATTAATGAAGTAAAAAACTATGTCTAAGAAGAGGTTTTATTTTTTAAAATAATGTCACTTAAAAGAATAATATTTTTTTATTAAAAAATAGTATTTTATTCTGACATTTGCAACCTTTTTACATTATTTTTTCAAGCCAACAATTTATTATTATTCTTTTTATTTAGATAGTACACTTTTGCAGAGTGACAGCACACGAATAGAGAAGACAAACCACGTAATATAATTTATCTGATTTCCGACAAAGTTAAATTTCGTCAAAGCGACGAAAGTTTTATTATTTCTAAATTGCAAAGAGAGAAGAAATTTTTTGTCAGATTTCATTTGGATTGGACATATTATTTTGGACAAGATATTCGAGTATTTTTTTCTATGGAAACTCTTTCAAATGAATTTAAAGAGGAACGACACACCATATAATGTTTGTATCTCTTGCTATATACCTCTCTTCATAAGATTTAATCGCATTGAGTATTCGATTTTGTATTCACCATGTAATTCTGAGATTCACACACTGAGCTGAGTTAATATATACAATTAATTACACATTACAACAATATATACACGCCATTTATATTTAAATGCAAGTTAGTTATTTTTATGATTCAGCGTGTTTCGAAAAACATCGTTGAAGATACAGCGAGAGTAAGAGCTCCTTTGAAATAAATCCAATTATTTTATTTAAGAACTATATTTCGAGATAAATGATAATTAATTCTTGTTCTTTGTTGATTGTTAATTTTGTTCTTATGCAGAAAATCTTTCATTCATTTAAGTAAAATAATTTCCTTATATTCTCAATTTTGCTTAATTCATAGAGGATAAACTGACGAACATTGTCAGTCACAGATATTGTATTTTTATTGTACAAAATTTTTTTAATAGGTCTTTATTGATTGCAAGTGTTTAACTTTTGTTATTAAATTTTGAGAATATATTATTTGCTATTAAACACTTTGAAAATATTAAAACAAAAGAATAATTGCCATAAAAAAATCTACTAAAATTTAATTAAAATACAATTTTATAATTTTTCAATATTAAATACTTGCATAATTGTCATCTTGTAGATAAGATGATTATTACTTTTCTTAGTTTATTCTCTCTCTAGAATTTAAAAGTATATTTAGTGATTTTCTGCATCGAGAAACAGAAAGATTATATCAAGCAATTTTGTCAGCTAAAAAATATTTTATGATTTCGTTTGAAAAATAATTTCGTGATTGCACCATGTAATAAATTTCGATATAATAAGCAATAAATTTAAATTTATAATTACTAGAGAATAGCAACGGCAAAGAGATTCTTTTAACTCGAATATTTTCCGAAATTTTCATGTAGATTAAACGAGTTTTTTTTTTTAATAGTACGAGTTTTTTTTTATTATTTATATGAATATGAACAATTCGTATTCCATGATGTTGTTCGCTGCTATTCTCGTTGCCTTTCGCCCTTTTTATGCCCTTCATCTCGCTATCCTCTCCTCCCGTCCTGCACCAATTAACGTTGTTGCCTGTCTGCCAGATAATTATTGAGCCTCTTGACGAATCCGCTCCAACTAGCTCGATCGATCTCATCAAAGTTTCGCTTGAAGAAACTATCGAACGCGGTATCGATCTCGTCGATATTCCTCTTTGAGAAACGATCAAACACCGATCGGTCGATTTCGTCGAAATTGCCAGGCCGTACATTCATCACGCTGAATCGCCTGCAATAATGGACACACTGTAACGGCTCTATAAGAGCACTTTAATTCTCAGATATTTTATTTCAAAATGGAATGTTATATAAAATAATAAATTATATTTGTTAATTTATCGCAATAACCGATATATAATAATGTGAACATCTTTTTCAGGCTACGTATAATAATATAAACAAATAATAAGTGAGAGTAGGATTGCAATTGCATCAAACAACAAAATTAGAACAGGATAGCTATATTCAGACCGAATATGGCTATCCTATTCTAACTTAAAATTTTATTTCTTTGTTTATATACATATTTAAAAATATCATAATTTAAAAAACTATAATAAAATAAAACTATTTTTCTAATTTGAACAGACATATATATATATATATATATATATATATATATGTATATATGTATGTATGTATGTATGTATGTATGTATGTATGTATGTATGTATGTATGTATGTATGTATGTATGTATGTATGTATGTATGTATGTGTATATATACATATATATATTTCTGTTCAAAATAGAAAAATAGTTTTATTTTATAGTTTTTTAAATTATGATATTTTTAAACATTAAGTCACAATTGTTTTTATGCAGAGATATGCATAATATATACTAGTAAATATACTAACAAATACTACAAATACAATGTAAGTATTAGTTTTAGACAAAAATTGTCAGAAAAAAGAAGTTATTGATGAAATTGGTCGATCGAAATCGACGAAGAAAAAATGAATGCTATAGTCAAATTAGTTGAAAGCGAGGTTCGATTGCAACCAATCTTTTTCTTTTTCCCCTTTTTTCAGCAATCTCGGATGAACGTAATTCAATATCCGCAGCGATACCTAACATCCGGCGTTTACAAAAACGAGCGTAAAAGGGAAAAACGGAAATTTTGCGATAGACGCAAAATGCTTTTTACCAGATCACCATGTGAGATAACAATGATTCGAAATTAAATAAGGGGCACTTTATCTGTTTTTTTTTTTCAACACATTTCCTGTTTTAAAAGAACAAATCTTTCTTAAAATATCGTTTGCAAATAATTTTTCACTGCTTAGTGAGAAATGATGGTTGAAAAGATCGAATCAATGTCAAATTGGCATCAAATGGATCGAATAGATGTCGATGTTAATCAATGTCTTTTCAACCAATTCTCTCTTTTCTCACTAAATAGTACAACTAATAGCTGCAGTTGCATATGCGGAAAAAGAAATATGGATGACGATACTCATTGTCAGTTGTGAGGAAGGATTGCAATCTCGACACACATTTTTAGCATCTAATTGTATCTTTTTTTTGTTTATTTTTCAGGTGTTAGGTTTGCAAAATATTTATAAAGGGATATTCGTCGAGTCTGATTTTGTGAAAAATTGAGTAGGAAAGCAATGATGGAGATCGTATTTATGGTAGAACTTGTCAATGGAAACACGATAAAAAAAGCGAATATATCGAATTTGGTAAGAAAATCAATCCCCTTGTGTGCGACTGCTGAATAAACGATACGTGGTGATTTTATCGTCAAAATAGATAGAGAAATACATATAAAAGTAAAATCGCGAACAAAAAATAAACGTACGCGGGGGAGGATGCGAGTACATACATATAATATATTGTATATAGCAAATAATTAGCAATGCGATGAATTTTTCTTTTTATCATATCGAGAATAATATGGAATATGAAGAAATCGCATCGCGATTGTCTTGAAAAAAAAGTTCCGAAATAAAAATTCACAAGAATAAAATGAAACCCAACAAAACATCTTCCATTCAAGAAGCAGTTTCGGAGCAGATTCGAAAGTGCTTTATCTAGTTATATTGAAAAAAGATGTGTTTGAAAGCGAATAAAATGATTCAGTATTTTGAAATTAATTAAAGTGTATAAATTTAATCAACACGGTTATATTAAATTGCAATATAAATTCTAATTGAATTCGCAATAAAAATACTAATTAATTCACTGCACAAATTTTATTTAATTTATATAAATTAATAATCTTCTGATTAAATCATTTCTTTCTGAATTTCTCGATATTCTAGGTAATACACTATCCGACTGTTGTATATTACATTTTTCTTAGAACTAATTTGTTGCTAATTAAAATATTTTAATTATATTGCTTATATATAAGAAAGAATAAAAGATTAACTCTTAAATCAAGAAATTAATATAAACAATATTTAAAAAGACATAGTATAAAGCCTATTAATATTTTTTTAAAAGTTGTAATAAAATTATGTTGTAGATCTAACTGTCTAGTAGATTTAAGAATAAATATTTATATCTACTTAATGTAATCTTTGAATTATTTGATTCTGATACTTAAATGGAGAATATTTTGATAGAAAACTTATTTAATGGAACATCAATCTCCGCTTAAGTAGGATTACATTTTATTATCACAGCTCGAACATGTGTACATCGATAACAATTTACCTGAAAGGTGTAAACCTCTTGCTCTCACCAAAGGTTGCTCCAGATAACGAATCCAGTCCTCGACGTCCCTGTCGCAACAGATGGCCTCCGCCGACACCATTTATATTATGATTGCCCATACCTTGAAAATTTTAAAAAGCTGCACTATGTCTATGTTAATTCAAATGAGATATTAGACAATATTGTGGAAAATTCCAAATGATTAAAAAATGAATATCGATTTGAAAAGTACAAATATACCAGATAAAATTTTATTACCTTTTCACTTAATAGAACAAAAAATATGATGACAAGAAAAAGCAATATAATTACAATATTCAAATTATTGCTGTCTTATAAGATAATTAGATATTTGATTTTTATAATGAGTCAATGTACTAATTTGATAAATTGAATGTACCGCGATCATATTTAGAATTGTGAAGTTTCTTTTAAAAGTAGAAATACATTTTTATATTTTTATTATAGTTTTTATATTTTAATATAATAAAATATATAGAATAATATATTTTAAAAAGAATTTTGACAAAAATATAAATTAAAAGATATTTATATTTTTCACTTTAATTTAAAAATTATAGTATGTTTTCAAATTTGTATTCAATTGTATTTCAAATATAAATTCTAAGTCATATTAATCTATATATTGTTAATATATTTTATAATAAAACATACATAAAAACGTCATATGTGAGAAAAATAATTTTTCTAAATAAATAAATAATAAAAAGTAAAAAATGGAGGTGTATAATTAATATACAATTTTGTATATTAATTACTTACATATATTTCATGCTTTTTCTCACGCACAGCTGAATTCCTCCTTTATTATGTTACATGGATTTAATTAAAATTAAATCAAAACCGTCTTGGTTGCATATTTATTAACTACAATTGTTTGATTTCGATTTGTTACATAGAAATATGATTTTTTAATCACACATTAAGGATATAAGGTGATACATGCATAAAATTCATTTTGCGTGCTATCGAAATCATCGAAGAGCTGCGTGAGACTTTATCTTACAGAGTCGGAGCTTGAATTTCTCACGAAATAATATGCATAATCAGATAATTATACAAAGAAGCCATCTATTGCTAAAATTAAACATTATATAAGCCTTTCTCCTCAATATTATACAATTACTTCTAAGCCGTTTTACATCCCTTTTTTTATTCTATATTGATCCACCATAATCAGGCATCGCTGCAAAATCAATTAAAGCTTCTCACGAGATTTCCGCCGCCGATCTGATCCAGGTTTCGCACAAGATTTCCACCTCCAATTTGATCCAAGTTTCGCACAAGATTTCCACCTCCAATTTGATCCAAATTTCTCACGAGATTTCCGCCTCCAATCTGATCCAAATTTCGTGTGAAGTGCTGCTTTTTTAAGATATTCGCCGATCTCTCATCAACGCGCTGTTTCATTTCTGCATTCTGATAGTCAACATTTCTATCCATACTTTCGTCGCCGATTTGATGTAAGTTTCTCACTAGATTTCCGCCGCCGATCTGGTCCAGATTTCTGACTAAATGTCCACCACCGATCTGATCTAGATTTCTTACGAGATTTCCACCACCGATCTGATCCAGATTTCTCGTGAAATACTGGCTGCCAATCTGATCTAGATTTTTAACGATTTGTTTATCACCCTTTCGCATATTGTCATCGCGATGAATAAGTTGATCCATAAATAACTGGTCATTTACTTGACCAGCATTTAAATCGGAATTATGTAGATGACTCATCGTGTCTGCTAATGTTACAGAGTTGATCGAAGAATTAATGAGATTTCCATTAGGAAATTGATCGGCAAAAAGTCCTTCTCGGCGGATTGTGTTGAGTATTTGCTTGTCAGTGGCGGATTTTAAATATTGAATCAAGCGATTCTCTTCTTCATTTGATAAGTCCTTGAATTGATTGTCAATATTCCTCACAAGATGTCCGCCGCCAATCTGATCCAGATTTCGCTTCACGTCCTGATTCATTCCTGCAATGATAAAAGTGAGGAATTATTATGACTTTCTATCGAGGAATAAAACTGATACCATTTCGGTGAATATTACACTGTTAATTACAATCGAAATATTCATATTACATTTGCATGGAACTGAATAAATTAATTAATAGTAAACATGCAGGATACATAAATGTGAAGGATACATAAATGTGAATTAATTTTGTAAAATCTAAATTCATTGAAATTATGATTCATGCTTCAGCAGTTTCAACCTTTATTTTATTTAATTGCGTTGTCAATTTACAATTATAATTTATACAGTCATCTATGTCACACGTTATAAACTATTACTTGGAAAAACTAATATTTAATCTCGTCAAATTATTTTAATTCTATATTTTTACCTTATATTTTTATCTTATTTCTGTTTTTCTTAGAACAGTGCTAAAAAAATGTTTTAGTATAAAAAATTATCTATATAACTAACAGATAAAAATATTATAGATACAGTAAATGCATAGAAAATTGTATTGGGTAATAATCAGCTTTTCAGTCACTATTTTTAAAAAATTTATGAATTTCTATGATTTTTTAATCACACATTAAGGATATAAGGTGAACATGCATAAAATTCATTTTGCGTGCTATCGAAATCAGCAAAGAGCTGCGTGAAACTTTATTTTACAGTCGGAGCTTGGATAAAAATCGCAGAGGGATTTGCGCCCATGAACGCAATAAAACCATGCAAAACCATGCCATGCGTGACATTAGCGGATTTTATCATTTAAACTGTTATCACGCTTACCTCCCTCGACGTCGGCTGCGCGATTTTATAGACAGTGTGCGCACGCGGCGAACATTCCGTGTGCAACAATTTTTCAAGAGAATTTTCCACACTCGTTTCTTTCGCGAAAATTACGCGGGCAAGCAGACCGCAAATTTCCTAAGTATATTGTTCAAGCTTAGCCAACAGCACGAACTTTTATTCGGTACAATAATTATTCCGAGATCGTCGAACACTCCAAATGAATGATTAATGATACAATTTAATATGGAAATACACAATGAATGATAAACGCGTGTACAAGAAAGATAGGAACCAAAGGGGTCGAAATGACAATATGAATAAATGAACGCGTGTTTGCACGCATTATTAAGTTTGGAGTAGCGGCGTGTAGCCACGCTGTATAAATGTTACATTGTTTCATCGGGCTCGATCGACATACCAAATATTAATAAAATTTCTGGATATTGTCCGATGGAAAAAGTAACTCTATTATTGACTTTGATTTATTATTTTTAGATCCACAAGTGCCTCCAGCCGGATAAAAAATATATTAGAACGTTACATGAAATGTAATGCAATAATCTTGAAAAATTAATTAAAATCGAATTCTTAACAAGCAATCTCTTCAAATTTAATTCCTCATCTCCAAAGTAATAATATTTTGAAAAAGTGCTTATATGCGAATTGCTTTTTTTATTTTAAAAAATTTCCATTTATTTGCCAGTGTTCAGAAGTTAATGATGTGGGTATTGCACACGATCATTTTATTAAAATTCAGAGTATGTCAGTATTTTTTGTTATACATTTTTGAAGTTGATTGAACGCTAATCAAATTGTTATAAACGGTCAAATTAACTGTTATATTTTCCAAATGTGAGCATTCTGCAGAGGCGAGTTTATGGTCTTTGAACCGCCGATCGTAATGCCTTAATCGAGCCATAAAACACAGAAGGATGAACCTTAATAAGTGTCGTAAACTACGCTTCTATTCGCTTTTATCTATCAGGATAATACTTCTTACGTATATATGTGCACTTAGATCTATTCTGTACATTCCGTTCTCTTGTTTAATTTGAATAACTTAAAAGTTTTTAAGGTATTAAAAAAAATATTATATATATATTTTATAATCGAGTGTTTATCAATTATAAAATATCTAATATTTTATTTTGTTAATAAATAATATTAAACATGAATAAAACAATCCGTGTAAAAAATACTAATTTTTAAATTAGAATATAAGAATATAAAATATAAGAAAATATAGAATATAAAATATAAGAAATTCTAATTCTACTTTCATTTGTGATTGTCAAATCGACTATCAGTCATTAAATTGATTGAGAATTTAAAAAATTTTAGAGAAATATGTTTAACTTCCTACACTCCTATTTTAACTTCCTTGTAAGTAAAGAAAGATATTAATTTCTTCTTTTTCTTGGAAAATATTATACCAGTTTAAGAACACGCAATATGGTCAAGAAATATCTAGGTTGTATTTTATCTACAGCGAAATAAAATATCCAACACTCAACAATGGCAAAACTTTCTTTTCACTTTTGAGAAGTTTTATTCAATATTTTTCTTTTTCTTCAATATTTTCTTTCTGTAACGTATTTAATATTTTCTCTTGATATTAGATAATGACACAGTTAGCTTTTTAATTTCATGTTAAACAATTCCGGAGAGATGATACGTTAATTCATTAATATAGTTAGTTAATTTATACAAGTAATTAATTGAAGTGTATAAAATAAATATTGCGAGTGTGTATATACGTATCGGACCAATCTCTTGACACTTCGATGATACACCAGTATAATGATATATCAAAGAGCAGAGGTTTATAGTTTATGTACATATATAGCAGCTTCGGTGTGATATCGATCGAATCGTTTTCTTTTCCATGACAACACACACAGTCCACTATAATTAGATGATACGTACACACTAATATAAATTTATACAAATAACAAGATATTGCGAGTGTGTATATGCGTATCAAACTAATATCTTGATCCGATGATACACTGAATATTAATAATAAATTAAAGTGACGAATTGTCTAATGTGTCAATCTAACGCGTAATTGCAAAAAATAACCAGAGACAAACGAGGACATCTATAAACTAGGACAACCTATGTATGTGTGTATGCATATTTTTTTTATTTGTGTCTGTTAATCTCCGTCATGCTATAACGCAAGACAGAATTTATTTAAGTCATGTCAAATCTTTATTCATACCAAATCGATTCCGATTTGTCGCTATAGTATAATGTAAATGTTATTCAAAACGCAAAAAAATGCAAATGTTTCCATATATTTTCATGTACTCTTATATTGAATTCTGTAATTGGTTTTACTTATAAATATCATCTGCCATCATTTCTATTAAAAAAAATAAAAAATAAATCAGGAACAGATTCAAAAAATTTCGTAGGAAAAAAATGTTTTCATATACAATTATATTTAAAATATGTTCATAATTTCTGTCTCAGTATATTTAAAAATAATACGAAGAAATAATTGAAAAAGTGATGTTTGCTTTTTTATAAGAAAATAAAATTTGAAAAAATAAAAAAATGTTCATATATAAATAAATGTAAAGAAATATAATAATAATCGTATATAAAATATGTAATTATACATGGAATATGGAATACATGTATATGGAATTAAATATGTATATATAGAATAGAAAATATGTAATTATATATAGAATTAAAAACTCTTATATTTACTTTGATTAGGATAATATTCAAATTTCAGATGTAGAAAAATTTTTGCCAACACACTTGATTTTGGAAATGGCACATATTAAAATACAAAGAATAGCTAACTTACAAACAAATACTGAATATTTTCATTGCATATGTATTTATTTTAAATAAAATGTAAACCTTGGCTATTTTTGTCTTCTTACTTTTACAAATTTATAATCAACTGTTAGCTTACTTTCTTCTTTTTTTGTTACTTACATATTTATTAATTTATTACTAATTTACATTTTTTATTACTATCATTTACTATCATGTTCTGTTTACATTACATTACATTTTACATAATTTTTTACTATACTTATTTAGTTACGTTTTGTTTTCCTGACTTACTTAGTCTTTTACACAATGTTATATATCATTTACTTGCCTAATGTTAGTCATGATCAGTTTAGCCGTTCCGTAACTTTCATGGTCTGACGACCGTGTTTCATTTATTATACATCTTCTTGACGATCAAATTTTTCCAAAATTTGACCATTAATTTAATGTTCAACTACTATCTTTTTTTCGCTGTCTTTCGTTCCACTGACTTTATGGTGAATTGATTTAATTTCCTTTATCATTGTTATCATTTCCTTTATCTTGATTCTAATTGTCATATCAATGATCACATTACAGACAGTTATTATTTAGTCAAGCTACATGTTAATCTGTAATTCGAAATAGTACGCTTTTTGTCTCTCCAATTTCAGAGCACTCAATTTTCAAACAATTAAGAGCGTGAGAGACCATTGTTACTTATCAAGTTTTGTAATAATGCTGATTATATCTCAAAGTGGAGCTGTTAGCTTGTGTTATCTTGTATTACCAACAATATTAAGCCCTGTATTCTGTAAGAAGATTTTTGTTCTATAAACTCTGTAATTCTATAGCTCTTCAGCTCTGTAGCTCTTCAGCTCTTTCTTATTTTCGCTTTTCTCATTTTCGCTGTACGTACTACATAGCTTATAGAAATAGTGTTACAGACTATTTTTATAGAATACATTCTCAAATATTATTTAAATTATTAAAATATTTAGGTACCAATTAACTAATTAGGTACCAATAACCGCATTATATATTATTAACTCTATTTTTATATTATTTTGTCAATTATATACAGACTAATGTATTATCTAATCATAATTTTACTTTTTGTAAAAAACAATGCAATAGATATTTTTTAAATTGCTTTTAATTATTATTCTAATTATGTTTTTCTTTTATTATATTTTATTTTTTATACATACAAATGGAAATTATACAAGAAAAGAAAAAATATTATATATATGGACATATTTTATTATATATATATATATATATATATATATATATATATATATTTATATATAACATTTTTTCCCAGATTGATAGCTTATATAACAATTTCAAATCAACAAAAACGGTTAATTAAAGTTATATAAATGTAATAATAAATTATATCTTTACATTGTACATAGATTACATATATACTGTAATATATCTTATTTCAAATTCGTTTGTAATAATTTCGCGAATTTGGTTCTCATATGTAATTAGCGTTTACATTCTAAAAGTTAATATTTTTTATGGTTTTTTAAATATATTTCTCTTTTTTTCTTATAATGAACACAAATAAGTTATCCTTCTTTTCTTGATAAATACTTACTTCGATCATCCCAGTATCTTGCCAAGAAATCCGTCAATCCCTCATTCTCGTTCTGTTGCAATGTGTTTGGTCCAGTCTATAAACAAAAGAAACTTTTTAATTGTAGCCACAGGCTTTTCATACACATTACTTTGCCATTCTAACCAGGTCAAAATTGCAACCACTGACATCTTGTTTTCTTTATTAATTATTATTATGTCATTTGCTAATTACTGTATTTCACATCGTTTGTATCAGCTTTTAAATATTAAATATTACAACAAATAGTTTTATAACTTTATCATTGACATTTTTAAAAAAGTTAAATGTCATATGAAATAAAAGTCCGATATTTGAATGGTATTTTCGAGTTTTATGAGAAAGATTATAGAAACTATAGGAAAAAAATTTCAAATTTTTAAAATCCAACTTATAAAATAAAATCTATTTTATTTAATTACACTTACTCCAAAAAATGTGGTACACTTAAAATTTGGGGGAAAATCACCAAATTTCAAATGATGATAACTTCATAGATAATAAGGATAGAAAGGTCTATAAAAAATGAAGCTTAGAATCTCTACTTTAAGAATTGATTCATTTCAATGTTGCAAGATAAATTTATTTAAAATGACGGGTGACAAAGGCAAAAACAAGCAAAATTGAAAAATAATGGTACAATGATTTTTTATCGAGATATTCGCATTTGAATAAGAGGGCAGCTTTTTACTATCGAGATGAATAAAAAAGCATTTTAAAGAAGAGACTTTGTACTACCATATGCTTTTTATCCCATTGAGTTGCGACATTTGACATCATGCCGTGGCAAACTCAAACCATTATTTTTCAATTTTGCATACTCTTGCTTGTCACTCGTTCTAAATAAATTTATCTCGCAACAGTGAAATGAATCAATTCTTAAAGTAGAGAGCTTTCCAAGCTTTATTTTTATTTTTACAAAATTTCCTATTTTTATTATTTAAGAAATTATCGTCATTTGAAATTTGATGATTTTTTCCAAATTTTAAGTGTACCGCTTTTTTGGAGTGAGTGTATTTATTTTATATTATATATTTTTGTTATTATTTATTTTATTTTATTAATAATATATGTAATAATTGCACGTTTAGTAGATATATATAACATTTAGTAATTGTACAAATGTGAAAAATATAAATATATATTTTATATTTTTCTATGACTTGATTTTTTATGATTGAACTAAATTTTTTTATTTAATTTAGTTGTTTGTATTTTTAATATTTAATTATTATTTTAATTGTATCACAAAACACAAAATTTCTAGTTTTCTAATCATAAATAATTTTTTAATAATTTGTTGCACTGGTCTTTGAGATAAGCAAGAAGACTTTTATTTATTTGCGACTTATTTTCTAATTAAATTTGCAGAATGCATTGCGTGACTTAGTTCTATGTTCTATTTAAACGTTTGCGTTTACGAGTTTGCATTTTATCTTTAACACAATAAACTCGAGGTATAGATCCAAATCTAACATAATAAACTATTTATTCCCAGCGGGAGTTTAATTTATTTTGGTCCTATCTATCCAACTATCTATCAGTATGCTCGAATAAACATTGTAATGTAAGAGACACAAGAAGGAAAAATAAAAACCAACTTTCGAATACGTATAATGCAAATCTTAAGATCACGTATATAGGAAAACCAAAAAATATTAAGTCCATTCTCGACGTGACGACGACATGTGCTCGTTCGTATCGCCGACAGCTTATCGCGTCTCCTATGAGGTTGCAAGCTGCATTATGCTAATTAAAACTGCATTCACCATATGGTGCTCGACTTTACATTATGGATCGAATTTATTGCGCGATATATTTTTCCTTCGCCCGTCAGACACACATTCCCGCAAATTCCCGGCACAGTCATTTTGAAGCTTCGGAAAAATTAAAAAATGCATTAATGATCTATTGATGATGATGATCTATTCAACGAATGCTCTTTGGCTTCCATTATTTTTCCGCTCTTGTAATGACTAATACACATTAATGTTTTTCTTTCACATTTTTGCATTTTCTGCACAATAGCAGGAAAAAAATTATAATGAGATAATGGGGTTAAAAGATGCATCTAGAATTCGTTAGAGCTCCTCTCTTTCGTGAAAATCATGAAAAGTTAAGTTTGTTAGTTAAATTGTTACTTATAAATTATACGTTTTTATGGAAACCTTGGGAAATTTTTTATAAGTTACCTTCTTACTTAAAATGCTTCGTTTAGTATTAATATCGTCTTTTGTAAGACTTGGTAAGAAACAGTCCTTTAAACTGTGGTCGACCCTGAATACGCTATCCGCGAACTACAGGTCGATATATTACATTTGCTATTCCCCCTCCTCCTCAGCTCGTCATTATATCATTTACTTAGCTCGTATGAATAATTATAATACAAGAGTTAAGGCTGACATCACATATCGGAGATCTCTCTTTTCTCGACAAATCGCTTTTTTCATTTTAGGCTGAAAAGCGTTTTTTCAATCTCGGAACTTGTACATATCATTGATGAAACATTTAACAAAACCAGAAACTATGCGTTATACAATATGAGCAACTCATACTTTTCTATTTTCTCTACTTCTCTCTCCCTCCCCCCTCCTTCGATAAACAACATGTTTTTACAATTTAATCAAATTTTACAGAAGGAATTTTTTTTGTTTTGAGACCTTCCAGAGCAACTTTAATCTTCCATAACGTACCATGGATGGGAAGAGAAATGAAATTTTGTGTACATTTGCCTTCGGCAAAATGTTGAAGGACGGAAAATTTTACGGATTTAATTTCACTCTTAAAACCAAACACCGCCAACGTCGACGGTCGATCGTGACGACGGCCTCGAGAATTGCATTTCTCATCATACACCATTACTGTAACAGCGTAAAACTATAAAGCCTTGTGTCCACGACGCTAAAAATCGGTCCAAGATCTTGATAAAAAAAAAAAAATATGTATGTAACCAATCAACTTACAATTTTTATGGAAAAGTGGCAATTTTATTAGCTGAACACTTCTCGGATCGATTTCTAGCATTGTAGTCTAGCATAATAACTGGCGAGTCAATTATTAATTATTAATAGTTAATAATTAATACATACATATTTGATTGTAAGTTGATTAGTTACATACATATTTAACCAAATAGAAAACAATAAATAATTAAGTAGGTATGTAATGTCTTTCAGAAATAGCACCTTATTTACAAAGATTGCGAAACAAAATTTATGAAATTTTTAAACGTGAAAATAGAACAAAGAATATTAACAAAAATGAAAAGTCCATCACTAAATTTAAAAGCGTAATGCAAATTTCATAAAATGCAATACCGTCATACGTTATACATGTAGGTATACAAGATGGAACATCTAAAACAAAATACTAAAAATGTCAAAAATTTGTTCAAGACAAAAATATTTCACAAAATATTGTATCTAGATGGGGACAATGATTTTAAAAAAATTTACTTTACAAAACTTTACAAATACTAACTATAAATCATTTGTAACTATAAACCATTATAACTATAAGTCATTTTGTTAAATAAATTATCTTTTACACTTCATGTCGTATATATATTAAAATACTGATCTATTATAATAATTATCGTAAAAAAATAATTATTATATTCTTGTCCAATTACTATTTTCCTAATTAAGGAATTAACTAGATATTTTGAAAACAATGCGATTTATTCAAATAATTCATCTAAAATTAATAAAAATTGTATTTGCAATTGTGCGAGTATAATCTACCAACATTTCACCGCTTATAAGAGTTTAAAAATTCACCTTTTTTCATTCAACATAGCAGATTAAATAAAAGAGGTACAATGTTTCAGTATGTCAGTTTAATATCAAATACACCACGCGCGCTGCGAGATTGTTGAATGAGAGGAACGCCGGGAATTACGAGTATACCGATAGCCTCGTGCATATATGCAATCACTGTTTCTTTACGTGCAGTATCGTCTGTATTCGTGATGTGTATCACACAGCTGCCTTACAGGTATCATTAGTATGCATGGGAAAACTTTTCGTACAGGAATGCACAGTCGCGCATCGCGTCATCCGAGCTTTAATCCGTTCGGTTATCACCAAGCTACGCGTGAATACCTCTCTGCCGTTTGAAAGCCAGTTATCACGAAGTTATCCTTGTAAATTACAATCTCGCGTGTACGCTCCATCCATTTGCTTCAAGTTTTTGCATTAGAGACAGCCCCGATAGTATCGTTGGATGTGAAATATGTAGAAGAAAATGTATTCTGAAAAGTACGTTATCTTGTTCCAAGAATCGTAGGATTCTATATACTCTTTCTCTCTCTCTGCTTTGAGATAAATGTAGAAAGTAAAGGAGAATGAATTTTACTTCAAGATTCCACATAAAATAACACATAAAGTTAAAAGCTACTTTTTTCACTCAATAGATCAAAATAGAAAACACAAGAAATCGACTACAGTAAAATCAGTTTTACTCATTTTTAGTAGTTTTATTCAAAGCTCTGGGATAGTAATATTTATTGTGCATAATTATTTGTTATTTAAATATAATACCATTTTAGATTTTTTTCTTCATGTAAAGAATTCTTTACATAAAGAAAAAATCTTATAAAAAAAGGTCCAACAACAAAGTAGTTGAATGTCACATTTGTACACCTTCTTTGTGTCTCATCTTTATTATGTCTTGTGGTGTGCAAAAAATATGTAATAATCATACTTAACAATCTCTATCCGACAAGGATATTATCGAGAAACACCGGTGAGGTCGATTCTCACTTTAATCTACGGAAGTGCAAAGTGACATGGCAAAGTGGAGTCCACTCCGATATGTCGCGTAACGAGACTTCACGACTCATCCGGCGGAAAGTCATGGAACAGCGAGAGCCATCGAGCAGTCTCGTCGAGATAAAAGCGGAAAGGTCGAGACACGAGAATAGCGAACGAGAAGACTATTTGGCGCCTCACTTCGAAGGAACGTCGCGCGTTCCTGATGCAACAAGTTGCGAATGCAACGAAGGCACATCGCGCGCCCTTCTCCTTTCTCACGGTGGATTATCGAGTAAAGCGCACGACAAACAACTGACGAAAGTCCTTGGAGGCTTAATGGGGAGATTAATATAAAGTGAGATTGTTCTTGAATAGGTTTTCGAAGCGGAAACTGTAATTACCGTAGGCACTGTAAGGGCGTCCCTTTCGTCGCGTTTCTTCACAAAGAATTTTTTCGCAAAAAGTTCCGACTTTTCTTGACAGTTTTCAATTTGGTTGCGTAGCTACTTCCCGTCGGAAATTGAGTGCTTAAGCGAGCTTTACTTGAAAAAAAATAGCGATTATATATTTTATAAAAGTTATTTCAATCTCTTGTAATTTTTATAATCAGTTACTTTAATAGTTTAATGAATAACTTAAGTTGCTAATAATAATTTAATACCAAATAATATATAAATTAAATTATTTTTATTGAATTTTGAAAACTAATCACAATCTTGTGTAATCTTAAAGAGCAATGACATTGATAAATTTGGTAGCTGACTTAATCATACTAAAAGTAATCTCATGTACTTTATCACTCAATTAACGTTTTAATGTGACGAACATGTTTCAACGAAATTAATTACGTGCCATGGCGCGTGTAAAGTCGAATGAAATTCAATCTCTACACTTAATGCAGAATTGTCGAAATTGACAAATAAACTGTCTGTTGGACGTAACGCCTGTTATTTGGAATTATAACGATCAGCAGGATAAATATACACGCCTGTTACAACATGCTTGTTGCAAATTAAAGCATACAGGCGCATGTTGCGATATTTAATTTAATTACTAAGTTTAACAACTTATATTCAGCATTACAATGACGTAGTAAAAAATTTTTATTTGCATAACATAGCAAAAATTGGACATGTATTTATTATGGATGATTTGTTTTTGACCGTGTCCCAAACTATTAATTTTACATTTGGCTAAATGGCAGGTAAAAATTTTTTGCGCAATATTTACGAAGGACTCGTCCCAAACTATTAATTTTACATTTAGCTAAATGGCAAGTAAAAATTTTTTTGCGCGATACATACGAAGAGCTCATAACATAATATTGTAAAATGAAGGTCATCGCTGTACCAATCTCTATGCATTTAGCTTTTTGCTTTGCAATATTCCACATCGTTGTTCGCAAGGAAAATTTGTATTTTGGTATTGTATTGGTGATCGTTATCACTCGATCCCTTTGTTACGCATACATACATTTATCTAATTTTTGCCACACAAAAGATGTCGCACAGATTTGAAAGCCCATTTATAGTCTGTCTGAAAAATGTGACCAGTATTTCCTATTAAATTTTGTGTGTTAAAGTAACTTTTTACTGCGTTGTGAGAATAAAAATTAATTACTACGTCACGTTGTAATGCTAAATGTAAATTTTTTAACTTAATAATTAAATTAAATATTGCAGCGTGCGCTTGTATGCTTTAATTTGTAACAAGCATGTGCAACAGGCGTGTATATTCATCCTGCTGGTCGTTATAATTTCAAATAACAAGACGAACAGGTGTCACATACGTCCAACAGACAGTTTATTTGTCAATTTCGATAATTCTGCATTTAATAAATTATTCTATATTTTTATATAATAAAAAAAACTTTATTGTATAAATATCAATATATAAAACTGATTAAAATTTTTAACTGTCGTTTATAACTCTTTCGGTGTAACTGAGGGGGAATATGAAATGTTAACAATGGGAAAAGATTCGATAATATAATCAATCCGCTAATAAATGCAAGATTTTATCACATTATACAATCACGGAAAAAAAAGATTAGCTACTATAGCAAATCTATTCGTAAAAATGTGGACAGCTAACATTATTTGTAGCGAACACTATAATTTTGCAATAGTAGCAAAACTTTGTCAATACTTTAGCGAAACCTTTTGTTAAAGTTAACAAAAGTTTTGCTGCTATTGCAAAATTATAGCTGTCGCTGCAAATAATAGTTAGCTGTCCATATTTTACAAATAGTTTTTTTCCGTGATTATAAAGAATGTTTCAGAATTATTATTATGGTACTTAATAGTAAACTCTTAAGATCTTTTGAGATAAAAATTCTAATATGTCGAGATGCTGTAATAGTTTTTAAATGGAAAATGATTAAAGTTGACCGATTAAATTGTCAAAAATGCGCATTTAATCATGGCACGTCACACATTGAAAGGATTTTAAATATCAATTTATTCTCAAACTTGACATACTTCTGTATATCTGAGCGCACGAGAATTTGATCGACTTTAATTATTATTGATTGATCGACTTTAATTATTTTTCATTATCAAAAAACTATTAACCTCGATATTTTGGTACTTTTATCTTAAGTGATTTTAGAAGTCTGTCATTAAATCTGGGACACACCTCTTTATTATTATAAAATTTTGTAAAAGTTTTGTAATACATATATCGATCAAGAACGTAACAACTTTTGTAAGAAGAGAAATTAAAGATTTTAAATGCGGCAACACAATAATAATATCCCTAAGTGTTGAAGAAAAATCTTTTTTGTTCATTTAGTAAAGAAATTAATTAATAAAATCAAAAAATGAGTTTAAAAAATGAGAATCTTTTTCTTCCATTACTATAAAACCAAATATACACAGATTTAAATATTTACAAATTTCACATATATAATATTAGATGTTGATGCATTTATTAATTAAACAATTATTTTATAATGAAAAAGAAGAAAAATGCTACTAAAGTAAATACGATTAGAGGTCTAAGACGTGAATGGAAGGTGCTTTACCTGAACGGGCACGGCCACCGCGTAAGCGGCCACGCCGATAAGAACGATCACGATCGATGAACCGGAAAGTGCCATTACGCCGCGGCGTCTAGTACACGGTACCAACGGATGCCGAGGACTCGTTTTTCAAGGGGATCGGCTGTCAGTTCCCTCAGACTTTGTGATGTACACGTCGTGAAAAACGCGTGAAATGCCCCTGGTCTCGTGCTCCCATGAAATATATAGAGGGCTGTGCTCTCCCCTGTTTAGGAAGGGATGCAAACGTCGCGCAGACGCGGCACGCTACAGGTCTTCGTTGGCGATTAGACACATTTTTCATTTCACGATAAAATTCGACGCACACATCGATACTTAAGTATCCTCCGCAGACGGCGAAAGCGAAAACCAAAACTAGCACGTCAAACAAACAAATAGCAAATGGGTTCTGATGTTTGCGAGACGCATGCACAAGATCAATTTTACGTTTTGTTCGTGACAATAAAAATGCGAGTGCTGAATGACGATAAGACACATTTTTCCTCGTTAATCATGGGAGTTTTAATTCGGTTGTGTGAAATAAATTATACAATTTTTTAAAGGCTATAAAGACAAATTTAATAAAATTCCACGTATCTCTTCTATTTGACTTCTAAAACAAAGATTAAGTGGCAGTAATTTGGTAAAATAGCAAAACACTATTTTATCATCAATAACACTTCAATGAACTCGTCAGTTTGGACGAATGAGTATTTTTTGTTACGCCGTTGTCCCGACAATCTAAATGCTATACGTTTTTATGATCTAAACGGGATAAATGGATAATAAATGTTTAATCCATCAAATCTTCTGATCATTAATAATTTTTGTCAAATAAAGAGTAAGTATTTTTCGATAGCACATTAATTAATGTTAAGCTCCAACGTTGCATAAAAATGTCACTGCGAGAACTAAAAGAAGGAGATTAATAACGGAAGATCGAGAATATCGAAAGATATATACAGGTATATATCAAGGGTATATAATATCACTTAAAGTAATATCACTTAAAATAAAATCACTTAAAGTAATATCACTTAAAAGCAAAACAATCTTGGCAATCTTCGAAGCAGCCAAGATCTGCTGGTCTTTACTTTGTAATTTAAGGACCAAATTTTTAATAACACTGGAGCGGAATTTTAAAGTATTTCTTTCAATAAACCACGCGTCGCGAAATGAACTGGAAGTCTGCGTCCCGAGAGGATCGTTCTTGTTGTCCAACGGTTAACTTCTGAATTGTAATTAATTGCTTCCTGTAAACATGAAATATTGTAAAATCTCGACAGGAAATTAGCTGGAGTTCTCGAAAATTCTTTATTGACAAAAAATATTCTCAATATTATTTGCAGCAAATGATTCTGCTTGATACTTAACATAATGTAATGAGATAACATCAATTTTTTGTTCCTTTCTCTCTCTTTTCTCCAGAAATAAAAAATCTTAGAACATCTATAAAACATGTAATCATGGATGATCTCAAATACTATTTGTACGACTTTGAATAAAAAAGTAAAATCTGATTGAAATTGAAATTGAGGAACTAGTGTTTTATAATTTTCATTTTTAAAGTTTGATTTGCTAAAATTCTTTAATAATCTTAAATGATCTAATTTAATAATCTTAAATAATACATTTTTTCATTGCTTTTTATCTGTGACTGTATCAGTGATTGAATAAAAAATGCATAATTATTATATAACCAAAATAATTCCAACATTCTTTGTATATATATATAACATATGTATATGAATGTTGAGTATTCATGCATTAAGAGAAGGAAGAAATTTTTTTTTAAAGAGAATAACATTTTCGCGTATGACAATTTTGGAAAAGAGATTTTAACAGTTTTATTGATTCGTTATTGCAACACGGTTAATTTAACTTAATCGAACGATCCTGTGCATACACATAAATGAAAACCGAACTGCGTGTCGGAACGAGGGGAAGTGACTGCCTGCGATCGATCACGCTCTCGTATCTGGTGCAGAAAATAATTCTTGGCCCTGAAAATCTCGCTCCGTGTTTCTGTGTACATCGTTTATCGTTTATATTTGTCGCGCGTAAGCAATGCGAAAATGACGCAATGGCACACGCAAACGAGAAAATATGAAATGAAATTGAAGTCGAGCTCAAAAATGACATACTAAAGTGCAAGAAGAAGAATACACTCGTGTTTTTTCTTTGTAGAAATATTTAACTCAAATTTCAAATTATTTTAGGTTGTTAATATAGAAAATTCTAAGATAAATTAAGTATAACTCTTTCAATAACATCAGAATGTACCTACACCTACGGAAAACCATTACAATACATATACAATAATAATAGAGTTGATATTGAACCCTTTAATCAAAACGAGAGTGATGAAATGTACAAGATAATAAGATACAGTTTCGTAATGAATCTCACATTCACAGATATATGTGATTATCTAAAGAATGCTTTCAATATCGTTTTAACTGTGATCAATTGGAATCAATTATTTCGTATAGCTTGAATTATATTACGATATGTAACTCTCGTCTGTTTCGTGTGTTATTGCTATAACGATGTTAGAAATTTTTTCACAGATCTTTTGCAATTCGAGATAATCTCGCAATGGGCGATATTAGCAGAGAATATTGGAAAGCATTCCTGCACTGGTTACATATCTAACATACATCGCATGACTCCGAGATGCGTTACGTAATTTCATTGCGCGTGAGTGATAATGAGAGGAAAACCGTGTGTTTTCATTATCTCTATGTGTATACTACCGCAGGGTAGTAACGACATTTTCATGTATCGCCTCGGTTAACTCGTACTAATGTCGCCCCGGAGAAAGCAATTCTCGCAAATCCCGATAGTTCGTTGTTAAAACTTATGACAAGCTTGTTAAAAAGCCGGGCTGCGATTTTCAGTACTTACCGATACGCTTGTGATATAACTTTCCATCGATTGTTCGCGATACCTGTTTGCCAATAACAGTCAAGAATCCAACGTTACGCACAACTCTTTCACAGAATTTCATAGTGATTGTCTAGTGAGAGAAATTGCATCAGTTAAAACTTAGACACGCGTCACATATCATGTCAGTATATTCAAGAGAATGAGAAAGAAATTTAAATAAATATAATAGATCGTTTTTTGTTAACGTTGCTATATTACAAGCTGGGAAATAAAAACAGAACTGTTACAACTATTATTAGATAGGTAAACAACTATTATTAGATAGGTAATCAAAAGAAATACTTTATATTAAAATATATACGACTATTTCTGTAGCAATATCTAAAAAAGAAGATCTAAAAGTAAGATAGTACAGATAGAAGGAAAGTACAGATTCCATCATTTAAAGCAATCTGTCAATCGCTTACAAGCCACATAAGAATAAATAATCGTTAAACAATGTTGAAGTTTGTATCGTTATATGTGGTTGAAATTCATATCATTATGTTAAAATAATGTAGCAATATAAATTTTAACAAATATTTATAATATATAGTATAATGATAGTTTATATATTATATATATATATGATGATAATTTATTACATATACATCGAAACCGAGTTTCGAAACTCGCGAAATTCCTTCCGTACGAGCGAACATTTGTGGCTTGCTTATAGATAAGCTTTCGAAAGCTGTCCTGCACCACCTGTATTCCAGAACGCATTTGTCAATTCAGTGTGCACATTGCACATTGTTGCACAATGTTTGCGTCACAGTAAACAGGATCGTGAAATTGGAGTTTTATAGGTGTCAATGTTACAGTCTCGTTGCAATGTTATCCAGCATTAGAGCAAATGTTTCGAATGGAATTAGTGGACGCTCTTTTATATGTCGCAACCCCTCCTAAGGGTCGAAGGTCCGACAAGTCTCGTTTGAAAGAAAAAGTACAGTTATTTATGAATGGTGAATAGACACGCAAGATAAAAGCAAAGATATTAGCTCGAACAAAAGCTACCTGAAATCCACGCATCCCCTCGGATAAATATCAAATGACATTAATGGTATCTTGACGATGATGTAATGGGATCTTACCTATCGCCGGAATATAGAGAGCCACTATTATTTTCATAATTTCGTATATAAGGAATGGATGTTAGAGACAAATTCTCAGTGTATGGTGCTGGCTCATGTGAGACGTGTCCTAAGGATGAAGCTCCTTATTCTTTGTGTAAGCATCACAGATACGTTGCAATCCTTCTGTAATTTATTATATTCTATTTACGTTGTGTAAATACAATAATGTATTATTATAGTATTAATTTAAAACATCGCGTGAAACGTTAAACGGAAAAACTAGATGAATAATTTCTTTTTGCGTAGAAGTACAGACATGTCATTATTTTAGACGACAGGTTTTGATGAATTTAGTCAATTTTTCATCAGACAAGCATTTTATGATAGTCATTATTTATTGCAAGTCTTTAACATTCATCATTATGTCTTAATAATTAAAGAACCTCGCCTATTTTGGGCCATCTGCGCCCAGTCATCAATCATATAAAATTTTGTAGATACTAATGGTAGAATTAAGGGAAAAATAGATTTAGTTCTTTAAACCCCCGCCGAAAGTAGTTCTGACCTCCTAATTATGTTTTATTCGTTAGACGACTCATCATCAGAGCTGTCTAATACAACAAATATATCGTTGCTATGCTCGAAAGGTATCTGTATGTCATTGGAAAGATATTTAGCGTATCCTAGATACCAAATGATCGACATAATATGTGCACAGCAGCCTACAGTACGAGCACCATTCTTGCATGTGCAATAATAGCATCCTTAATAGCATCTTTTCCTTCACCATTACGTTCTGCTACAATATAGACATGGTATCGTGTTTTATTACATGCCTAGACTGTTTCCAATAACATACGAATATCTTCCGAGCATAGCAACGACATATTTATCGTGTTGGACAGCTCTGATGATGAACCATCAAACGAATAAAATGACATCATTAGGAGGTCAGAACTACTTTCGGCGGGGGTTTAAAGAACTAAATCTATTTTTCCCTTAATTCTACCATTAGTATCTACAAAATTTTATATGATTGATGACTGGGCGCGGATGGCCCAAAACCCTTATATAAAATGAGCGAGGTTCTTCCGAACATAAGAAATTAAGAAAATTCAGTTTATGTTTTCGATTAAATAAACACGATCAGATTTTCTTATGATTTTATTTTGATTGTTTCGATTCTCAATTCAAATATCTTATTGATATTTTAATTAAGAAAAAATCAGTTTTAAACCAACATTCTGTCTGTTACAAACATTCTGTTAGTAAAGTTAAAATTGTTCATATGGAAGAGAAATAATCTGCTGTAATTAACATTATATTTAAAATTCCGACAGAAAAATTCTATTTCATAAGTTATAATAACGATAATATCAACAAATTTCACATATTTTAATAACATGATTATTTCAATTACATGTTTGAATGACTGATCACAAATCAGGTAATGGTCCACGGTTTGTTGGCGGAAAGCATGGGGGAAGTCTTGTCGATCGGTCGGTGGAAGGAGCAGGTTATCGCGCCGGAGTTTCTGCTGGAAGATCACGATGATATTTCCGAAGGCAACCGGGACGCATTCCTCTACGAGGACAAACATAACTTCCGTCCCGAGGGGCTTAGCGAGGTTAAACGAGTCACCGGCGAGGACATCGATCTGCAGCCCCGTCTCGTAACAAGAGTACGTTGCATAATTCCTAAGAATTTTTCTTCCGTAGAAAACTTTTTCTGCGAACAAGTGACATCGTTACACGACACTGTCGCGCGATACGTTTCAGCTAAGTTTAAATTATGAATTTATCGTGTAACAAAAAAAAGTTAAGTGCTCGCCTTCACTTGACTGTCACCGAACCTTTCTTTATTTAATTTCTTTATTTAAATAATTCAGAAGGGAATAAAAGTGAAATATAAACTTACTTAAAACTATCTTTTTTCCTCGATAGAAACTACCACTCGGGGTGTAGATGTGTCCGATCCATATATCGTACTTCCATATTGGCGCTTTCGTGTGTAAAGTTTATTAAACGCGCATGGTAATTATTTTTGTAATTATTTTTTAAATTAGTGTTGAAACGTGAAGGTTCTGCACGTGCGTCGCTAATATTTGTATAATGCCAAAGGTCACCCAGATTTATTCAGATATGACAAATGCGACTACAAATAATGACTTTTTATGCTAAATGGAAATTTGCATTTTGCGATAACAGCATAACGAGCCATTAAACGCGTGGTAATCCAAACTTTATCAAAAGAATAGAATATTGTTTTTTTCACGTTATCGAATTATCTCGTGTCAACTTTGTAAATTGCTTTGCAAGAGGCAGAGATGCAACAACTGTCAACCACAAGCATAACGTTTGATATGATGTATATATGACATATTGCGTACCGCATGGAAATTCATCTCGTCAAAAAGTCGCAAATAAGTTACAATAGCCATCGAGCGACACGCGGCAAATATTGCGAGTCGCTTCGTGTATTTAATTAATTTCATCACGAAGGATTATTATCTTGATTTTTTCCGTACGTCTCACTATTTGCACATGCGATAAAGGACGATGTTTACAGCTCTCCACATATCACAGAAAATATAATTTCAGCGACAAGGTAATTTAACTCGACTTCTCAACGTGCAACTTTCGCGATATTAATTAGTGGTCGTGATATAACATATCGCTTGACATAAAGACGTTTATTCGCAGTCTCTGCCGTGCACCTGCGAAACGCAATATGAAATAAAGGACCTGGGCGAGGGATATTATCCAAGATATCTGACCGCGTCGAGCTGCAAGCCGAAAGTCCTGAACAAGTTCAATTCTTGCCGACTGCTACACTACGTGGTAAGATTGAAGTGATAATCGATAATCCGTGGTTCGAAGTAGTGAATCGCTCGCCTGTAAGTGTGCGCAAGTGACTGAGTATTATTGCAAGTATACACAACTTTAATTAGCGCCGACCGCGTAAACTCTACGCTTATTGATTACCGGACGACCGATTGCCATCTGGATCGCTAACTGCTGCGGTAGCAAGCCCACCTCAATATCGCGACAGTAATATCGAAATCAACAAATCTACACGCTACAGTTGTGCGATAGACATTCGTTTAATTACGTCTTGCACGTTCGATTTGACACGCTTTGATTATGCAATATTGCATTGTACTGCTACATGTCTGATAAATACTCCTATTTCTGTTTTCCTAGAACGGTGATATAAAATAAATATCAACATCACTCTACTTCTTTGATACTTCCCCTTTTATGTTATTATATAACGTGATTTTAATTTGTTACGTTATCATTGATATCTCTCTGCAAAAATACTATGCTTGCTAATGTATTACATAATACATAACATTCTAGACGCTTAATTTAAAAAATATCTATTAAAATGTAGTACAGGACATGTTTTATCAGTTTTTATTTAAAAATATAGAGAACGTCGTTTGCAACGGAAAAAAAACATAAAAGTACACAACACTATTATTTTCTGTACCGTCTATTTTTATCCATCAGTGATAGGGGAGAATGGATGTAACAAGGATATAACAACATTTAACAACGCGGTTAGAGAATTACTCGTCCGCAGCAATACGTGTTCATAATATTATTCACAAGAAATCCCGCTGAAACCGTTAATATCGAAGATTAATTAACCTGCGTGTTATCGCATTCTTGTTCTATTCATTCGTAAGAATTCACCTGCCGCCAATTCTAATTAATAGTATTAATTTAGATATGTAATTATTCATCCGAGACTTGTTGTAGAACAACGATACAGTGAACTACAAAACAATATGACATGTTATAACAACTTATAGCAACCAGTATCCCCCGTATCATTAATTATCTCGCAGAAAATAAATCTTGAAATTACAACGTATCGTAGTGGCTGAACACTTGCTCAATGAAATTCTGAATAAAAAATCAATCTATATGAGATGTAAATTTTCATATAATAATTCCATAGAAAAAAATATTTATTTAAAACATTTATTTAGCATGTAAATCACTAGATTATATATAAGTTGTCAAATTTAATTGTCTATAAACGCTTAGAAATATAATTGAAGTGCACATATAGAACATGCTTTTTTGAACAAGTGATAGTAATCGAGCGATAGTAATCGAGCAATAATTGTTTTTATATAGGTTCATGTGCTGAGTCAACGCGATTTGGGCGATGATCGTTATTCGGACGATAGCGAACTTCAGGAAACACCACTTCCAGAAACGCTCCGTCATAAATGGCAACTAAAGCCGATGAAAATCCCGGTTGCATGTGTGTCGGAGACAAGATAGAAGAAAATGATATATGACCAGCTCGAACAGTGTCAAACGTTGAGGAAGTAGAATCTAGTCTCCATCGATTGAAGATCGATAAGTACTCGAATAGATATGTGTGGAATAGTGAATTTTACGCTTTTGCTCGCAATATGCACACAACAAAATGTAAAAAATAAAAATAATAAATAAATAATTGGATTGTGAATTTTGACTGTAATTTTCATTCCTTATCAACCTTAAAACACCAATCTATGTTTAGCGAATTTGCGGTACTTTCACTAACAAAAAATAAATGAGCTAAAAATTTATCAGGAAAGTAATTAATCATACAAATTTAAAAGAATAATTTATAAATTTTCTTTTCGCACCAAATATGAATTTAAAAGTACAGTTTAAATTGCTATTGATTCAATACGCTTTTTCTTATTTCTTTTATCTTCTACAAAACATCTATATATAGTATACTATGATAAATATACTATAATAAAATATCGTTAAAACAATAAATAATAAAATTTATATGCGTCATCTATTATATCTCTGACAAGGAAAAAGTAATTTGATTCTCATAATTTGTTATGCATTTTCAAATATGGAGGGTAGTTTGCAGTTTTTTATACTATAAAAAGCATTGAATAGCATCAATCTGCGAAAAATAAACAAAGCAATTTCATGAAGTAATTCAGCATCAAAGAGACACAAAGAGACAAAGAGACAGCACCAAACACGAAAATCAATTAAAATGTTAATAGTACAGTTTTCTTCACAAATTCACTACAATAATGTACATTGAAATTGTCTAACATTAACTTAATATTCACTACAAAAATAATTGTTCTGTTTATCTCAATACTAAATAATAAAAGTTAATACTCAAATAATTCCGTTTATTTTCTTTCTTTTTTTAAACACTCTATTAAAATTAAATAATCTATTGAAATATTAAATAAAATCATTCAAGGTTAATATAATGAGTGAGAAAGAGAAAACTTAAAGACTATATATTATATTAAGCTACAAAAAAGTTTGCCTTTTCTAATCGCTTTTACCATCAGACCACTTTTACTACTTTACAAGAAAAACTTATAATTTTCACGCTTCCGATATATTGAACGTATGCAACTCTGACCTCGCGCAACAAGTTATATACCGCTAGTAAAATTTAAAATCGATCGCTCGCTCGCGCCTTGCGCTGAAGGGTGTAATTAAAATCTCGTTTCCTGTCGTTCTTACCGAAGGTACGGATTACTGGAGTAATCAGAGGCATGAATAAAACTGTGCGCAATGAAAATCTGCAACATAGAGATCCAATTCCGCACAATTAATCGTACTGTAAAGTACCTGATTAAAAAGGAGCACAAGGGAAGCACTTTAACGACGACGTTCTTTTACCCGATTTAATTTTCAGCTATACGACTTTGTATTTCGCGACACGTTTTTTTCGCATAATTTTGACTTCCTCACGCTTGTATTTTAAGAAGGATTGTTATAAAAATTACACATTTATAAATCTAATATGAATGTGCTATCTGTGAAAAAATCTTTATTTTATGCACTATAAAATTATCTTATTATGTAACTCACATTTTTTATTAACTATTTTATATTTAATTTTATATTTAACTATTTATTTTTACGTACACGACCACATTATAGACATGACATTAATTCTAAATAGAATCGCTCATTTTATATAAAAATGCTAAAAATATAATTCATATCCGTAAAATATTCTGTGAATATTACAATAAATGTCACGTAGAAGTATTAGTGCAAACAAAAATTTTAAAAAATAATAAAGTGAAATAATAATTGTCTTGTTTAGCGTTAATAATATTTCTGAAGTATTCAGACTCGATTAATATAATTAATTAAACTATATATATTATATTAAGCTATTGCATTAATGTTGCTACATTAATTTTATATTAAAAGTAATTTAAAAAATAATAAATAAAATCATTTAATCATTAACCACAACAGAAGTCGCGAATAACGTTGAATCGTTTAAATATGGCTTGATTTCGATAAGATCGTTTCTTGGTAGTAATTTGTCCTTTACGTAAGTTGCGTAAGTATGGCAATTTTCACGTACACATATCATCATCTACATAGAGTGCTTCTAGGAGTTAGTAGAAGTGCTAGAGAAGTTTCTCCTTGTAAATCTCGAGTATTTACTTCAGTAACAAACATTCTTACTATAAAGGAGCAATTGGTGTATGCTTAAAGATATTCGAGTTACACAATATATTGCTTCATGTGCTTCACGAATTTCTTGAAACACGTGGAAGAATTTCCCTTTAACGAACTCTCGAGTGAAATAAATTACACTCAGCTTTCTTGATTGTCGCTATCTAAGTCATAAAGTCACGGACTGCAACATCACGTACGTACGCACGCAGACTGGGGTACGTTTTAAAATAATATCTCTCTTAACAATATCAACATAATGTAATTTACAAAACGTTATGTAAAAATACAAATTTAAATTTAAATTTAAATCTAATTTTAAATATAATACAGTAAAAGGGAAAAGTATATATTAGTTATCAATTTATTAATTTATAATCCAGGTTCGAATCCTGGCTGAGGTAATATTTTTCGCAATAAATTCTTTATTCAATTTACCAAACATTCAAAACGATTAAAATCGAAAGATGATTTTAATTCGTTGTTTGATTACGTTAGGCTGACAATCCATGTTCGGGGCACAGATCATTTATTGATTGGCTGAAAAGCCTTCACGTGGCTAGTTTGCTTGTCAAATAATACCTTCTCAAGTGTTATTAATTTATGTCGAATTAAAATAATAAGCTAAAAAATTTTGAATGTAAAGTGTCTCTCAGGACACCTCATCTCTCGCTGTTTTATTTTATTTTTCAAATATTTCACAGCTTTTAAATTAAATTTAAAGTAGGTCATTCTTCTCGTACAGATTGAGCGTGTTGGTCCTATTCTATCAGAACGTCAAAACATCCAAGCGTCCTAAGACGGATCTAGTTTGTATGCTTTCAGAAGAGAAGCTACTGCATTACGCGCCTATGAAACCTCGCAAGAAGTACAAGCTATACCCATAAAAACAACAAGCCCTGTGGGTGTCCACGGCACGTTACGCACCGTAGCCTGCGTACACGAAAAGCCAATACTGCCACTCGAACAAGTCGGTCAAAGCTCTGGCTTGAAAGCTAGCGCGCCCGAATGCGCTCCTAATCTCATTAGGTACATGTACGTCGTTACAATGGTTAGATGTACTACCAACAATGAACCTCACGTACTAAAACAACATTCTCAAGGTACAAGTTTCGATACTATCGATCGTCATAAGAAAGAGCTAATTATTGAAATCGTTGATATACTTTTAGAAAATGCCATTGAAAGTTGAAAACTTCTCAAGAAAGTTTAATTGTTATAAGTGGACAAGTGTGCTGTTCTTTTCCGATCGATCATCGAAAGTTTTAAAAGAGAGTTTTACTTCGTGCCGCAACAATTAAATTTTTATTGAAAAAGGTGATTTCGAAAGGTGGGGATAATTTTAAGGATAATTTTAAAAGGTGATTTTAATCTTAAAATAATAAATGAAATAGATTGAAAATAACAAGATAGACTTTGTATAAAAAAATCACACAAAATTTATTCGATAAAATATCAATATTTAAATTTTAATCACTTCTGTTACAGTTCATAGAAAATTTTAATGCATAAATATTTTTCGCGTGAATCTCTATTTCCGCATTTCAGATGTAAATTTATTTCGACGAATTCGCGCAACGCATCGAGATGTCAAATAATTTCTCTCTCGTGTAAGAGAGCTTGTAAAAATGAAAAAATAAAAGTTATCAAGTGCACGTGTGATCCGCTTATAGCAAAGCCATGTTTTGCGTTATTGCACGCGTGACGCAGTTTTTCAAACTTTACAGGGAATTTATTCCGGCCGACTGTGCCGAACGGCCGTTCATCATGTCGCATAAATTACGCGTGCATCCGTCGGTCGCTCGAGCATGGTTAAAACCCCGCTTCGAGAGCGTTAACGGTTTCCAAGAGCAAACACTCAAACACTGTTTGCCCTCTGCCTCGACAATATTGGCCACCCCGGTACTACTGCTCGGTGTCTGCATGCGTCTTTACTCTACTCTTTAACCACATGAGATCACGTATAAATGAGTATGGGAGAAAAATGGACGATTACACAGCGTGTTTACTCAAAATTATGTCAGGAAATAATCAAATTACTTTCGCAATTTGGGCGAAGAATTTTTTTTTCTTTTTGGTACAGGCTCAATTTCTCTGCGTTATATTCAAAATAGTTAAGTTAGAAAGTGTTAGAAGATAATGCTTGTTCTGAACACTGGAATAGTTAACTAAATTAACGTTACCAGTTAAAATAAGTCTGATAAAATGAAATATTATTTCCCGTGCATAATTTCGTACCATAAGAAATCATAAAAACTGATGTACTAAAAAAGAAATTGGACTTTACATTAAGTAATATTGTGAACTTTTACCGGAAATAGGAGAAATGATTATAACATTATTAGATACATAGAATTAAATTGTACAAAAGAAGAATAAATAATCTCTGATAGAAATAATGATAGTAAAATAATAATATAACAGTAAAAATAATTGAAGTTATTAATAAAATTGAAAATTGAAAAGATGAACACTTATAAATATATATTGTATCTAAAACTATAACAAAGTTATATTAAAGGTGAAGGACAAATTATAAAAGTCCTCTTTCGTTATAAATATACAGTAAAAAGTGATTTTTCTTGCAATTTTATATGGCATTTTGTAAAATTTTGCGAATCAAAACTTCGATGGAGCAAAATTCTTTAACGGCACGTAACACGTGCGAAATATTTGCGGTCAACTCACATGAGTAACCAGTAAATCAACGTATACAAATATTTGCGCAACGTTTATCTCATACAAGGGTGTATTCCAGATACGTAAACTCCGACTGTCGACGAACAATGACGCCGATAGCTTACAGAGTAGCTTAGGGAGTATCAGTTGTGTTGTAAACGGAACTAAAAACAGAACTATTTATTACCCTAAATACGGATAAACGACGCGTGGTTCAGCGAGCCTATCAACAAGTTAAAAAAGAAAGGATTCGTAAAAAACATACTGAACAAACATACTGAAAAGAATGGCCGAGCCACGCGTCGTTTAAGTCCGGGCTTAAGGGTTGATATTTTAAGGGAAACCGAATGACTTATGTATGTGTACTCAAATATTAATCATCGTAAATGGTCGATTGAGAGAGAGATGAAACTGTACTGTGTATATTTCTGGGGAAAATTGTTTTCTTTTCAAAGAGCTTTTTGATATGTCAAGGTCAAAAGTGTCATGGGAGAGAACCAGTTTGCTAAAACGTTACTACGTGTAAAAGCATCGATTGACATGACATTTTGTTGAATAATAAGACAAACGTGCGAAGAGAGCTCTTCCTTTCTGTTCAAAGAAAGGCCAAAATCATTAAAGGAGATGAAATTGTTTTGAGCTCTTTATTTCTGGCACTACAAGGGTGCTTTTACGTGGTGTCGCGAAATGAATACGCACATGGTTACGATTGACCACCGCTCTTGTTTTTTCTGATACTTTTCTGCGCTCACGCACACGCGAGATATCGTCGCTTCGGCTGACATTTTGGCCCTCGAGTGCGGATATAGCCACTCGAACCACTGTTTGTGTTCCAGCTGATCTTTCATTTATCCTGCAAGTGGGCGTGTTGCCGGGGGCTTAGCCGTACTTCGCTTCCACTATCTATCTAAGCGCCGTATCCGCGATAAAAGTAACGGTGACGCGCGTCACGACGGATCGAATCGTGCACTCTTGATTATTGCTCGGTGATCGATAATCAACTAACACGCTTCGGACGCGTTGTTAACTAATTGAATAAAATAATTTATACAAAATTAATTTGCAATCGAGAAGCACGAAGTTAATTAGTCGACGCATTTAATATTATAAATTATTGTGATGCCTACAATGTAAACACGTTTGCTGCATTTTACTTATAAAACACAGCCAATATTACAATTAAAAAATTATACATGATTTTCATAACTTTACCGAAAGGTTAAATAACAGTAAATATAATGAAGGATTAATTATTCAAGAAAGACACTATATTTTTTTAAATGTCAATCTTGTTCAAAATGCCGATAAATTCAAAAGGATAAAATTACAATGTCTAATAGAAGGACTCATTCGTCGAATAATTGATTCAAAATGAAAAATGATAGAAAAATTGATATCAAAATCATTACATTACTTAGTTTTGCGTATGGGCTATATTGGTACAATTAATTCCAAAATTACCACTTAATAAATAAAATTATTTAAGCAATTTAAAATATAATTTAAGTTACCCTGAAAAAATTATTAAATTACGAAATATATATTAAAATTATTCTTACTCTTTTAACAGAGTGTTATGTTTTAACAGTTGCCATCAATATTTGACAATAACACAGGAAAGATTACTACAAATTATTTAAGCATAAAATATATAATTCTACAAATTGTATCAAAATCTTGTAAAAAAAAGGAATTTTTAAAATCGAAAGGACAGTGGAAAGATAAAAGAATACTAAAAGTTCCTATAAAAATTTATAAGTTTCTATAAATAAAACATTTGTTTGAAAATCATATGTTTTTTCTTGAAAATTCAATGAAAAAGTCGATAAAAAAATTTTTATATGCTGTTTCATGTAACATTTTCCTCTTGAACTACTCAATAAACTTGATAAGATACTATATCAAAAAGAGAATAACTCGGTATTACAATACAGGCTAGATAATCAATACGAGGATAACAGAAGATATATTTTGTGAAATTACTTAATTATTAGAAAATATTTCCATAAAAACGCGAAACTTTAGAAATTAAATTAAGAAATTTAAAGTTTATTTTATTTCACGGAGATTTTAAGAAAGTCGCTATTTCATACAATTTTTAATCAATATTAAACATCTTCGTTTTTATTATTTGAATTTTATGAGTCCTAAGAACATTCGAGATAGAGCATATATTTTAATTCCTAAATTATTATATATTTATTTTATATTATTGTTAATTTTGGAAATAGTTTTGATGAGACTTAAACTTCTCTAAATTATTTTTACATTTATTTTTTCATTTTTTTAAATACATCATATTTGCCCTCAAATGTGTTACAATACGATTTATATAGAGCGACATCATTCGCCAAAAATCATCCGTCACAATAGTGTCTACATCGAATATATGTATAGACGTGATTGTCCGATAGGTCAACCCCCTGAGGGTCATGCTGTAAGATCGAAGAGGAAAAGTGCTATTCGCGCGCGCGCATGTAATAGTTCCTGCCATTCCTGCGTGGTATATCAGAAGTACTTCAGGTTAAGTACCGACTCGATAACTCCATCCGATGAGTGCTATCATCTGACCGAATATTTTTTTTGTTTCTTTTTCATCACCCTCGTTCGATATCACATTCAGAATACATGTTTCTACGAGAACTATTGTAATTAACTCATTTTTCTTCTGTCACGGCCATTAACTTGGGGTTACAGAAAATCGATAGAATTTCAGATAAGATCATATGATTTTAATAAGTTCTCTCTATACCTTTCCTCGACTAAATCGTTTTGTTCTTATGTTTTATAAAAACAAAGATATGAAAAAGATAATTGCTCAATTATTTCTTTATTAAAACATACTAAGTCTTCCTTATTAATTATTAATTAAAATTAATTTTTTTAATTATTAATGATTGAATAAAAATTGATTCTGCCTTGAATCTGCCGCTTGAATCAACTGGTGATTTCTCTCAACGATAACTTTTATGTTCCTTCGCACGTCTTATTTATTCACAGAGCATTTTTTATCCGTTCTCATTTATGTAATTGTCAGTGTTGCTTCTATTTATTGCACGTAAATAAAAATCAGTGTTGCGTAAACGCATTTTGTAACCTTGCTCTTGTGAAGGTCGTTTCGCACGATTTCAGCTGCAACGAATGTGCACGTCGTGGGTGTCGCGAATCTCATTCTCTCACGGGCATTCGGATTTCGAAAATGAGGTCTCGTGCGTGAGATAACACTATTATACAGCTCCAGCGATTAATAACGAACGACGTTTATAGATGCACGATGGCGCGTATAGGAGAGGTCGGACAGCTCATAATATTCTAAGCTACATTAACAAACGTTTTCCCGTCCTATTTTGGCGCCTGAACATGAATATTGTATGAATATAAGCGATAAGTTACATACCCACGATACTCTAGTACAATTTTCGCATTAGTTATGAGTATTGTGAAATATACATATATAAATATATATTATATGTACATTATATATATATTATATAATATATATATATATATATATATATTATAAATATATATATTATATATTATATAAATAAAATAAAATATATATATATATTATATATATATATATCACATATATATTATATACATTTTAAAGACACATACACATACGCGCGCGCGCGTGCGTAATGATTTAGTGCTCTTATCACAAAAATCTACTGTAAGTTAAAATTTTTTTTCCTAAAGTAAATTTCTATAACTTCGTAAAATTCTATACATAATATTTTCTTTTGTAAAAATAAAACTGTATGTATACAATACATACACACACATATAAATGTATAAAAACTTAATAAAAATTTTTTATAAAAAACTACAAGTAACAAAAAAAATGACCAAAAAACATGATGTGCTTCAATTATAATTCATCGATAAAGACATAAATAAAAATGTTAATTGGATGAAATATTAATTGGACTGTAATTATATTAAATAATTGAAATTGTTTGTATATTTGATGTAATATGATTGCACACGTAATAATTCAATAATTAGATTTTAAAAAATCTGATAACCGACACATGTTTTATATCTAAATAAGAAGGAGTTAAATAATCAAATAGTAAATAATAAATAATCTCAGCTTAATGAAGATCACTTCTTCTTTTAATTAAATTAATACAGTTAAGCGAAATCACCATGCTTCTCGTCGACCTAACTGTAAAGAGCGAACTGTTAGAGAACCGATCGATACAAGTAACAAATAGTGTACTCGTGCCGTTGCACTGAGGTAATTAATGAAATTATAATACACGTGCAACACTAACGACAAGACGAAACATTATATCATCCTCAACGATTCCGGAGCATACGCCATCGGGCATTCACGTGGGACAATGTAGACTGTCTAAATACGCTTTCCTGAATATTGTATATTCCCTTGTATACATAATTGCAAAATGTAATTTTTATTCTTTAATGCAAATTTTCGATTACGTTTGATACATTATTATTAAATAAAATAATTTTTAACGAACGAATAGCTTTGGAAAAGTGATCGTTTTGTAATTTTTAGAATATTTTTATTATTTGTTTTCTTTTTGTCTTCTTTTTTTTTCATTATATTCACCTTCTAGATACAGTAGCGCTCAAAAGTATTTTGACAAGGACAATAATTGAGCTAATGTAATACAAATAAAGACACAAATATACAACTATTTTTTATTGGAAGAAACTTGATTTGTCTACATATTTTTGTAAAAGAAATTGTAGTTTGATAACAAAATTACAAAACCAAGCTAGAAATAAAGAACATGATTGATCAAAAGTATTTTGATACTGTAATTAAATAAAAAATTTTAACGCTTAAACATCATCTTTATTTTTAAATAAATCAATATTTAGTAGCATATCCATTAGCCTTTATGACAGCATTGCAACGAGCCGGCATCGAGTCGACTAACTTCTGTATTCGATCCAAAGGAATTTTTTCCCACTTCTCCTTAAGAGCTAAAGAATTAAAGAATTAAAGAAAAAGAAAAAAAAAGAATAAAGAATTAAAGAATTAAAGAAAAGAATTAAAGAATTAAAGAATTAAAGAATTAAAGAATTAAAGAATTTCTTGTTGTCAAAATACTTTTGAGCGCTACTGTATATAATTTGTACATATATGCAACGCAATTTAAATAATAATAAAAGTAATTATATATTATATATTCAAACAGTACAAAACGTCTTTCACAAGATAATCCAAGATATTTGTAGGCGTTGTTTTGTTAAAAATATTAAAAATATTTTTATCTAAATAAGTTGTAAAATGTTTTTATTTGCATAATAAGTGATGTGAGAAATTACTATAGCAGCCAAACCACAAGCTGCCCGTCACACTTGTGCCATCAGAAACATACATTCGTCAAGTAATTCGGGACTTTCTCGTCTAATGGGAACACCAATGTCGAATCGAATCGTCTATGCGTCGATGAATGGTCGATGGTCGAATACTTGTCGATATTCTTCCTGTTTTTGACTTCATCATAATAAAAATTCTATATATTATCTATACATTGTCTATATATTGTCTATTGACAATAAAAATAATCTTATATATATTTAATATTCACAATTGCTCAATTAATATAAAAAGAATTTTTATTATGACAAAAAGGACAAAAATATCGTTTATAATTATATCGTTTATAATAGTAAAACTATGGCTATGCATGCGACAGTACGATAGTTCAATTAGTTATTAATAGACATATAAAATAATTTAATTAAATACTTGATTTTATTTTGTGTAAGATAATCATTTAATCCTACTGGTCTGTTCGGGTCTATTTAACCCAAAATTATTTTTATTTTCCTGTACACTTTTAAGTATACTTTTTACACGATTTTGTTTAACATTAATTTGACTAAGAAAGTTTTAACAATTCTTTGTTTTTTTTTTTATTTTTAAGTGTTACATGTATGATGTTCAGGTCAATATGACCCGAACAGTATAACTATATAGTAAAGTCGAAACAGTACAGCAGGATTAAGAAACTTCTATTTTTCATATAATGTAACTTGCGTTACATTATTTGTATTAATTTGTATTCTTTCATATATTGTACCTGCGATAAAAATGAACAAAAACAAAAGAAATTAACAAAACAGAAATGAAAATACTTTTCAGTTACGAAAATTACCAAACTATTTTTTTCTCTTTGGAATTGTATTATTTATAATTACAATAAATTGATTCCTTATTATTTAATAATATTATTTCACTTACGATACATTTTTCAGGAGATACATTTATTACTTCATCATTATTTATACATTTTATATATCATTAATTCAGCGATACCACTATAAATTCGAAGTACAAGCATATTTCAATCCAAATTTTATGTTCGTCGCGCTCGGTAAGTAGCGTTTTTAATTGGAGCTGCCATTATTTAGGCATAAGTCACGTGCATCAATCACGCGGAACCCTTAAATGGCCGCTCTCTTGTAACATGTTACACATGTACGCTATACTATATATATATATATATACGCTATAATTCTCCATGTAGTAGGAACCAAAATGGCGGATGAGAATACCTACATATCTAGTGCCTTAGTAAAGGGTCTCTACTGAAGCCATCAGTCACGCGCATATATGTAATACTTCTATATTGCTAGTTCCGTATCTTCACAATGAGAGGATCGAGGCCCATAAAAGAGAGACGCACGAATTCCAAATATGGGCAGACGGTGAAACCTCGTTATGCGCAGGCGCGTCTATTGAGTGAGTGTGAGCGAGAGGCTAAGCATTAGAAAATGAGACGGAAAGAACACGAAAAGAGAAAACATTACCTGGTCGTGTCTGACTAACGCTGTTAGCGCATGCGCACAAAGCAGCTGAAGCGTGCGCGAGAGAGAGACTATTATACGTCTGTAATGTTTGACCCTGAGGTCGGCACTCTTCTAGCAATATAGTAGTATTACATATATGGTCACACGCCACCATCCATCTGCACGTAATCATACCCCCACTATTTTAAAGCCATGTAATGCATGCGATTGAAGCCACCCTCTATAACGTATTAGGTTTGTTCGCGTCGCTTGCCCCAACATGCTCCTACTCGCTCCAATACGCTCCAAACTATAGTATTACGTTACGTGTACTATAGATTGGAGCGTATTGGAGTGAGTAGGAGCATATTGGGGTATTGCGACGCGAACAAACCCTAAGGCGGGGAGCACAGACCATTGCATAACGCATAACGCATATGCATAAGAAATTCGATTGGTCGAATTCCTTATGCACATGCTAACGGACCAATCAGATTTCTTATGCATACGTATTATGCATTATGCAAAAGTCTGTGCTCCCCGCCTAAAACTCAAGACCTTTGAATCGGTCTCATTTCTTAAGGTACAATTACATGCGAGCGAAGAAAAGCTAGCGTTTATCCCCACTCCACCGCAAAGAAAAACGTTAAAACACTGTTCGCTTCGCCTCTAAAGCCGACGGCACACGGTACGATTTTTCGTAGTAGATCGCATACGAGTTAGCCACTACGCATGAGAGCGAGAGAAAGCGAGCGTCTTTCGCTCTCTCTCACTCTCGTGCTTAGTGGCTAACTCGTATGCGATCTACTACGAAAACTCGTACCGTGTGCCGTCGGCTTAAGCTTTAAATTGCTTGATCTAAAATTCTGTATCCTTATTGGCTCTCGTAAGCAAACCAGTACGAAAATTCGTACCGTGTGCCGCAGGCTTAAGTTTTTTTATGTGCTCCCAGCTTAACAGTAGTGACAGTAAGCCGGCGTCTACAATGAAATTTTAAGCCTTAAGCCATAAGAAATTAACCAATCATATTCGCTTATTCTTCTCAAATTGAACTGTGATTGGTCAATTTCTTACAGCTTGAGGCTTAAAATCTCATTGTAGACGACGGCTAAGGGCCGTGGCACATAAAAGAACTTAAGCAGTAAGACTTAAGACGTAAGAATTTCATCCATACGGAATTTTCGATGTTGCTTACGTTTCAAAATGGCTGCCTTACTGCTTGACCGTGATTGGTTGATTCGCTTAAGTCTTAAGTTTACTGCTTAAGTTTTTTTATGTGCCACGGCCCTAAATATCGGAAGTACGTCGATGATCAAAACATCTGCTGTCTCTCCCACGTTTGTCGCGGCCGGTATACGATGACCCAGTTGGCTTTCGGCTTTTTGATTTGTGTCTTCGTGACAGCGAGTTTTGTGGATACGTACAGATACAATGGTATTATAAAATATTTTCAACTTTTATAACTTCATGCTTTTACATTTACATTTCTAACCTAGAAATAATAACAGCTCAATATTTTTCTACGATTTTTCTATCAGTATGTATATATTAGCGAATCTTATTCCAAAAATAAGTTCCCTCATGGCAAAAATATAATCAATTATGAACTTTTAATTAGAGATGTAGATCTTTTTCAGCACGAACAGAGTATACATTCAATGTTAATAAATAATTAACGTTTATATTCAAGGACAAGCATGTTATGTAGTTTTACTTCCTTGAAGAATTATATCAACTTTTCCTTTGAACAACAAACTGAATTAATTTTTTTATCACGTTATAATCATTTTACAGATCATGTAGTGCAACAAGATGAAAATATTATACAAAACTTGCTACGTATACTAGATAATAATGAAGATAGCAAAGAGAAACGTAGAAACATTGAAGATGAATTAGAGAATTGGCACGGACGTTGGATGCCTGACAGACCAGACGATCCAAAACCACCACTCAAGGTATTACCAAAGAATCAGCAACAATATGAATACAAATCTATAACAGAACCACCTTACGATATGCATTGGCTTGGACGTTGGATGCCCGACAGACCAGGCGATCCAAAACCACCACCCAAGGTATTGCCAAAGAATCAGCAAGTTGAATACAAATTTGTAACAGAGTCACCTCATGAAATGCATTGGCCTGAGCATTGGATGCTTGACAGACCAGGCGATCCAAAATCCAAAGTATTACCAAAGAATCACCAACAATATGAATACGAATCTATAATAGAATTGCCTCACGAAATGTATATGGGCCATGTGTCACCAGAATGTGACGATGCTAAGGTTTCTATAATCTTTATTCACATAGATAAAACAAAACACTTAAATATTTCTTACAAAGAATAGCATATACTTTGAGTGTAATAAAATTCCAGACTAACTTGACTGTTGACTGGGATCATACTCCGTCAGAATATGTGTGTTATGGTCATAATATCATGCCGAGTAAGAGTACACCGAAGCTTTATTGTGAGGACATTCCGAAAACATATGAGGTAAAAACATCCTATATTATAGTCATTAAATACTGACACTATTTAGTACAAATTTAATTAAAGTATTTTTTCAGGCTGCTCATAAATGTATGAACCAACGAATTGAATATGATGACGATATTCCTCTTTAGTAAGTATATGATATTCTCTTGTCATAAAGGAATCATTAACAATATTTATATGTCTGTAGTGGTCCGCACAGACCTTTATGGCCAGTTTATGGAGAATACAAGTACGTACCCAAACAGAGATGGCTGCATAGTCTTGAGGTAATTATATCAGTAACAGCGTATGTCTATAAAAATTTATTATCAGAAGCTTTTACATTCGTTATCCTATTGTTAACAGCATGGTGCAATCGTCATGTTATATCATCCGTGCGCAAATCCACTCGAAGTAGACCGTTTGAAAAATCTCGTTAGCAAATGTCTTTGGCGACACATTATCACACCATATAGTTATTTAGATGAAAAACGAGTAAGTAGGAGATTATATGAATAGTTTATTTAATTTATTATAATCTGATATTTCACTATCTATATTGTGTATGTGTATGTGTATGTTTCGAGTTAGCTGTACACTGCCGGTTGTGCTGAAACTTTTCAGCCACCTGTGTATATAGGGTGTCCGAAAAATTTTGGAAAAGCCGAAGTGTGCAGGTAGAACAGATAAAATCAAGTAGAAAAGTCCTTTACCACTTTGTTGTTTTTGCAATAATTAACGAGAAATTAATTTAAAAAGATAGGCTAATCCGCGCGAGTAAAAGCGCGCGACGAGAAGAGACTTCCCCATTGCAAGATAGAAGCCGGTCGGCCGTTCGGTGAAGCGACAGGAGGCGCGATCTACGGATTGGTCCATCTTTTTAAATTAATTTCTCGTTAATTATTGCGAAAACAACAAAGTGGTAAAGGACTTTTCTATTTGATTTTACCTGTTCTACCTGTACACTTCGGCTTTTCCAAAATTTTTCAGACACTATATATATATATATATATGAAATATATACGATTTGAATTATCAGAATTTTTATTATTATTATTATTGCACTTACTACACTTAAAAATTATACAACGTGTGTGTGCGTGCGCGCAAGCGCCTCTATGCGTATAAAATAGCATGTACGTATGTATGTGTTTATGTACACGCGCTCACGTACACAGAATATATATGTGTATAATTTGAATTATTATTAGACCTTTTATTACATTTATTAGTTTTAAAAATTTAAATAAAAGCTACTCGAGTATCTTTGGTAATTTTCGATCTTTTGTGCAGCCTTTGGCGCTTCTATCCTGGGGATGCAGACTGACCATGTCTTATGTGAATCCTACAGTGGTGAGGCGTTTTATACAGAAAAGAGCTCTTCGCGGTCCGGAAAAGATTGCTGACGATGGTCAATTCGAGGACGGTCTGCTGAGTCGATCAAACATAGTAACAGATGAAGTTGATTCCGTACTTTGCCCTAATATGTAAACGAATGTACATAATAGTACACAAACAACGTGATATTTCCATTCACAAAACTTGTAATTTAAGTTTATATTTACGTGTTTATATTTTGTATATATTATTTATTAAACGTATCTAGTTATCGTATATTATTTATCACGTGTAACATTTAATTAGCATGAAAATGTGTGAGGTGTAATTAAGCTTATTCCTCTACATAGCTTGTAAATTGGATCTTACAAGATATTATCTATAATAAATATATGAATATAGATAAGTGTCTCATTTTGTTATGTATGTGTGCAACCACGTTATTTTCGCCAGTCATGATCTGCATCTTGCATTTGCAGAGAAGGATTGGAGGAAATGCTGAGAGGACCCAAGAAATCAAGCTGCTCCCTTTTGTCTTTTATTCTCCATATATTCATATATTCTTCACCCTTCGAAGAAGATCATTAAATACATTGAACATCGTGTCGGTTTTTTGAATTCTCCTTGCGAACTGCTTATCTACAGATGTATAGTAACTTCACTGCAGTGCTGGTTATAATTTTTATTCTTGCGGATTACTTATCTCCAATGATATATAAAATTAGGGGTTAAGACGAGTGACACGCTACTGTTGTTATCGATAATGCAAAATATACTACCCGACTACTCAATTGTAAGTCGTTACAACGTAAAAGAATATAATTGTACAGTGAACGCTCGACTTTCCTCCTTTCTCTCTCCTTCTTTTTTGCTTTTGTGGATGGGTAGATGAATATCGAGTCATTATTCTTACATCGTTGATATTTCTTGAGTGCGACACAACTGGAAACCGACGATTCGTGCCGGAAAGAGCGGAGATCGCGTCTTGCCGAATTGGGACTTTTTTCATGAGAAATTAGTCATGCCAAACAGTCTAAAATGTTTGATATAAGACATAATTTTTCAGACGTCCTCATATATTCAGAACGGCCTGATTATCCAGACTATCTGGTTTTCCAATCTTTTAAATGCGTCCTACCACGTCATGTATTCATATTTCTTGAATACTTCAGTCTTTTAAGCGTCTTATTTTTTTTTAACGTCCCAATTATTCAGACGCTGTACTTTTTTTCTTTACAGTCCAAATTTTTAAATATCACTCAGATATCTCTTAGATATCTTCCGAGCTCGCGTGCCACAGCGATGTAAAGCCACCGCGATCTCGAGGCCAAAAGTTGCCCTTCCTGACACGAGCCGCTGCTTCGAGTCTCGCTGGTCGAGAGAATAAACGCGTTTTTACTTTATTTCTTCACTCTTCGTGGCGCAATCCGGCGATTTCTAACTGCATTCGACACATCAGATTTTGCGATAATTTTTTTTCGCCAGCCGCGTCTAGGAGTTGCCAGAATGACATACACAGAAGTGATAAGAGCTCTAATGATAATATCAGTTTCCATATAGCGAAAATTGTACTGCGAAAACCGTAAGCATTTTTTTGTGCAGCCAGCAAGATGAGATTACAATTTTGCAGTGATGTTCTCGAAGGCAGCTAGATTCCTTTGTCGGACGCACGGCTAGAGGCCTACTGCTCATAAAAGGGATTTTTTCTTTGCTTGATCACACACTGACTTGATCACGTAATATCTCTACTGCAGAATTAATCGTCACTACATTCGAATAACAAAAATCCGAGAAATATCTTCGCTGTTTGATTTCATCAATATCGGTTGATTCTAGATGTAATCTAATCGATTATTGTCCTTTCTTAGAGTTAATGCTAGAAACAGACAGGTAATTGCTTAAAATACGATCAAAATCAACCAACGTTGTTAAAATCTCTAAATAAATCTAACGAGAAACTTGATAAGAACAGTATTTGTAGATTGAGAATGTCATTTGATGTGCAAGTGATCGTGTTAAGAAAAAATACTTTATTAAATTAGAACACAATAAACATGATTTAAGTAAGAAACTATCTCCGCTTACATATTTTATCAAATAATCAAATATTGAAAATTAACATAAATATTATTTATAAAATAGACCGATAATTAGTTGAGTGGACCCAGAAAATCTGTGAAGATCGATAATTGTTAATTTTTTACGCGAAATTAATTGCAGTCTCTTATCAATCGATAAGATAGACTTTGAAACATAACTGCGTACTTTCTTTCCGCTAACTTAATTTCTCGGGAAAAACTTTCAATCAAAACTTAAATCTACACATTTTTTTTTAAATTGACATTTTAATTTCGGTTTTTACAAAAACTAAACTGTTTCTTTAATTCATTCTATTATTCTCTTCAATCGTTCCAAGTTATATTTCTATCTTCCACTTTTGCAATAATTATATAATTGCTAAAAACTGATTACACAACCACTCGCGGATAAAATGTTTTTAATTTCTCGGATATTTCTTGGATATTTTCATTGTCTGAATGTTGGCCTCACCCTCTCTAATTCGTATTCAGATTCAGTAGCCCCTTCTGGCTGTAAGACTGGAAGGGAAGGCTCCCTCGGAGCCGATGAGGCGGGTCCTTCCACCTCGCTCGTCCCCGAACGAACGGTTACATAAGACGGGATGTCTCGGAGGTGGGTCTCTTAAAATTATTACCGATTTTGTACAGTGTTAATGATAATGATGATGATAACGATGATGATGATGATGATGATAATGATGATGATGATGGATGATGATGATGGTGATGATGACGATGACGATGGTGATAATAATAGTAATAATTAATTAGAGACAAGAACGCAAGATGCCAGATTTATATTGACGCGTCTGCTATCGGTTTTTTTATGCCCCTTTCGTGGCTTTTCATTCAGCATTAGAGTTTCTTATACGCGGAGAGAAATTACACATGTGCATTCGCGAAATGTCGAATATACGTATAGGCAGAAAAAACACCGTTGACCTTAAAGTTCCTTTTTTGGTAAGTATTCTTGTTAATACAGTATGCTTCTCTTTATTACTTTTACGAATCTCATCTATATGAAATGCCTACAATAAAAAGTATCCATTATCCATTATCTCTGTTAACTCCTCCAAGTGCTATGATTTAGCTTGTCTTTTTTTACTTTTTTATTTTTTTTTAATTCAACATTTTCTCTCTCTCTCTCTCTCTCTCACTTGTTTTTTCTCGCACACACATTTTTTTCTTTCTCTCCTTCTATCTCTCTTGCACGCAAACACACACGCTTCCTTTCGCTCCTAATATTTTTTACCGATTTCAATAAATTAAGTTTATCAATAATCTCACTTTATCACGCCGTGATACGCGCGTGCAACACTTATACTTTTTTTAAATATTTTAAACCGTGTCAGATTCTTCCCTCCTGTCGTTTGACGCCGCATCACCTCTCTCCCTCTCTTGCTTCCCCCCCTTTTTTCATGCTTTTCTCTTAAGTAACTCTCACGAAATTACAATTTACATTTGAAACTGGAATTGACACTCATAAGATTATTGAAGTAGCCTCTCGTATTTAATAATTGCACCGACATGACATCGCATGTTCACGGATACCAGGATCCCTCCACATGCGTTCAATTTTTCTTCCTTTCCTTTCTCTTCCGCATGTATGTGTCCAGAATTATGAATCTTCGCGCGTCCGAAGATCCCTAAGTAAATCAATCCTTTGCACACCCCTTTCTTTTCTATCCTATTCTACGTACAAATGCAAATGGAATAGCGTTTTTAACGACTAAACGATGTCCCGCCTTCTCTCTCACTCTCTTTCTATTCGAACTCCCGCAGTATGTACTTCGATTAGTCGCGATGAATAAATATAATTCGAGAACACGGATATTGTGTGACTAGGTTTGTTGTTTGTTATATGTTTCTCATAGTTCGTCCCTCTCGACACGTTTGCTACATTTTAAACTACGGCAATGCTTTTAATGCGCTCGGGACAAAAAATGGAGCTTTTCAAGGAAGACGTGCCAGCTTCCGCAATTATCTAATGAGACGTTTGCGAGGAAAAAAAAAACGTTCACCGATTTCGTAATTCTAATTAGTGACAGAGTCAACCCCGCGAAACGTTGCTCAAATTTACTTTTTACCACTCTTGAAGTCACTCAAAGAGTAGTAAAAACAAAAACTTCTTGCTTGCGCCTTAACTGATGGTAGTGATGTGACGACGAAATCGTGAACGTGAAAGAAATTTCGAAAGCTGAAATGAGCGAGATAAAAAAAAAACGATAAAAATAGATTAAAGACAAAGAGATTAATAGACATCCGGCCGATCCTTAGTCTGGAACGGTCCTAGATGAGACGAGGATGAACGTCATAGGATCGATTGACAGTAACGAGGAAACGCGACATTCCTTAAATTTTTAGGCCAGATTCGTTTAATGTACAGTCAGCTGTCATGCGCCGATAATTATTCTTATAGAATATCTCTCTCTCTCTCTTTCGCTCTCTCTCTCTATCTAGAAATAAGAAATTGACGACGATAGGTGTTTTCTTTCTCTTAATTCCTACCACGAGAAGTTCGCTATAAAGTTAAAGTTACGAGCTCTGAGACTGTGGATTTCTGCGAGAGTAGATACACCGGATGGTCCGGACAGACTCGTCACGGAAATCGATGGATCTGAGAAACAAGGCGATCGCACGCGAAAGATCGATGTGAATTTAAACAATGAAGAGAAGAAAGAAGCCTGCGTTCGCCTTGCGGGGCACCACGTGGTACATTCAGTTTAGGCGACTCGATGGAGCACAGGGAGATTAAAACACGAATACGCGACCAAAAGATGAAAAACGCGTAGCTTAAAAAGAGAAAAAGACTTGACTTTCGCATCCGCGTGACTCCTTTTATTCCTCTCTATCTCTTTCGGCGACCGAAAGGATATTTCTTCCTTCACTTTTGAATAACGCGAAACTTCTCGACGGCACGGATAAAACATCAGCTAGATAATAAATATCAAAGAGCGGTATACCTATCAATGACCGCAGTAACTCGTGACAGAGGGATTACGCGATTAAATCTTAGCCATCTTAATCGTACTAGATTATAATTAAATAGTAGATCGTAATGTTTGTTTTCCTAAACTAACAATTATTATGCTTTCTGTACAATGCAAGGTGTGATCTTAATATCTTCTTGATCATCATTATTATTATTTAATGTTAATTATTACAGCAACGCGCGCTTAACGCGCGGTGCACAAATCGTAATCGTGTTCGCCGTTATATCATTCCTCCTTTTTTTCTCCCTCTTCTCCCTCCTTCTGTTTAAACATTAACCCATAATCTTCTCTGTAGAGTGCACCTCAACGTTCGTAATAATTATAATATACTCAACAAAACATTAACATTAACGTCGCCAGTACTCCGCCCGATACATTAATCTGTCGAAGAGCAATATATAGGCGCTGCCAATAATAATAATTGTCGTTATTAATAGTATTTTTCTTTCTCTCCTCATGACATTTCATCCCTCTATTTACCTATCTATCTATTTATATATTTATATATATATATATATATTTTAATATGTATATGTATACATATCCGTGTACGTACAATATCGCTCATTCTTTCTCATTCCGCCGATGACATTATCCTTTAATTATTTTTTTTTCATAACACCTATAATTATATTATTGCTGCAGCTTAATGGCTCCTTTTCTCTGCTTCTCACGTATGCGCACACACACGTACACGCACTCGCACGTTTTCTCATTCTCACGCAATGCCTTTTGCTTCCTGCCCTCCGTTACTTCGTCCATGTTGGGGTTAAATCGTTTTAAAGATGATGCATCTTTCGCATGGTCGATTTCAAGAATCCATGTATAATTTAATAAGGGGAGTTTGAAAGAAATCCCGTGCGCGAAAGAAAAATTCATAATTCGAGTGATTGCAATCGTTTCGCACGCACGCGCTCCGATTAATCTCGAAAAACGAAAGGTGGCCCGCGTTATTTAAGGGTGTACGACAATGACTTCAGGATCTGTGCGCTAAATCGTGAAGGAACAAAGTAATTATAAAAGTAACAAATGTGTAAGATTTCACCGCACAATTTCTACCAATTGCAGATATGATTTAAATTCGAATCGATCGTTCGCGCAATAAATACGTGTGAAGTATTTTCCAGATTAGCGAGGTACAAAGAAGTTATATTTGTCGAGCGATAGTGCGCAGGCAACGCAGGGGATTACTTTTGCCGAGGGTCCACCGAGATTTTAGAAAAACAGCTATCATCCGGAGCGAGAATCACAATTGATAGTCGTCATACCCAATACCTAATGGTGCGTACCGTGCAACACGAAATCGAAGATTCGTGAACGTGTCGATTCGGCGAGAAAAAACATGGGCTAAATTGAATCTGTTTACGGCAATCTCGCATATACCGCACAATTAAGTCTATTCTAACATCTGTGACATGCCTGAACATTCCTCGTCACTTCTGCCGGTTACATTCTGAAACGTCGCGTGCTACGCTTTATAGAAAGACACGATCGCTCCGTATACTACACCTCGCTACATTACGATTGATATCGCATTAATTACAGCTAAATAGAAATACTGGAAGAATTGATTGCTTCTCTCAGTGAACACCTATTGGTCGAAATATCTGCTCGAGCGAGCTATCATTAGAACAAACGAGACACAATGAGTGCAATATCTTTTACTCATTAAAATACTCGTTATAAAAATCACATTGCTCACGTCGTTGCCTTTATCACCGTAAGTTAAACTCCGAGGATTGATTGTGCCAACAGTAGCGAGTAATACAAAATATAAGGGGAAATATATTTAATTAATCCATTAAGTTAGGAGGCTCCTATGTGTTACCGGTTGAAAAAATGTGGGATTAATGTCGAATCGACGTCAATCTGATGCTGACCGATGTCTTTTCGATCAATCATTTCTCACTGTGAGTTTCTGTTTTAAATCTTCGGAGTAATTCGGAACCCTAATCAAAATTTTTAAACCGTAATTGAGAAGTAAAAAGAGAGTTGTTCTTTTCAATCTAATCAGCAATAAGGTAGGATATCTGAGAAAGAGATAAGAATTGAAAATGTGGAGGTAAAAAAGTAAACCCTGCCTTTTCACTAATAAATATTCAACTAATAAATTATTTCATACGTTTTATTAGAATTAGAATAAATCGATGTAATTACAAGAGTTATTCATCTACTTTTTTACCTGCACTTTCAACCATCATCTTTTTTCAGGTATTCAATTGGCGACGGAAACAACAACTCTTTTTACCTTTAAATATCAATTGCGATGTAAAAATTTTGATTAGAAGCTAAATAATAAAATTTAAACGGAAAAGCGCATAGAGACCTCTTAGGATTTAATGGGTTAAGCTTGTATAAAGCTAGGTTCTCTCTGGTCTACACTATTAAATGCCTTGTTAGGTTTTCCGTATGTGAAAAGGGGACTTGAATCAGCTGACACTGAGGCACAATCTACCCTGAGCTACGCGCTTCTCAAATTTGCACACGTTATTTTCCGCGAAGAAGAAACATCACTTAGCTGATTCCTCGTGATCGTCCGGAGGTGTAGTGTAAAGTAATGTTAAAAACGTTACTCAGAGGCGTGATATGTATAGCCCCGAGAGTTAAATCGCTGATCGAGATAACTATTGCTTAGCCATCGTGTTCGTTTTCCACTTAAATAATCCGCTAGACTTTTTTCACAAACACGATTTAGCCAAATATCTTTGATCCTTCGATCGTCGAAGTAAAAAGTTTATTCGAAACTTCGTTCGAAGCTCGGGGGAGTCTTCGCACAAAGTTTACCGCACAAATCGCTAAAGGTCATTGTAAACAACATGAATAATTAGTTAGCACTATTTATTTAATAACGTACCGGAAATTTACCAACAGGAGTTACACGCTATCTGGACGATGTACAAATTTTTTATCAGCGGTTTATCTCTCGTGTATATAAGCAGACACAGATCGGATCGACGGGGTGGAACGCGTTTTTCAGAATGTGACTCCGGAGTGACTCGTCCGAGGTTTTCGATATGCAAATCACAGTCGAAGAATGTAGCACTTCAGCATCGTGCAGACGTGCGTCATTACTTTAGAGAAGAAAGTGGCTGCGAGCCGCTCATTTCCGTTTAGAAGCACCATTGGGTGTCGGGTCTCGCATGATCGCGACGAGGCGGACACTGTGAAAGACGTATCGCGCGGATCATCGTTTTCTGGTGGCGACGTGCAACGCGTATCGTAATATTCATAATGACGCCTCGTGGCATTGAAGAAGGACATTCGTGCGCGCGCGAAGGATGGGGAAAGGCAGAAGGGGAGGGGAAACACCGGCAGTGTCCTCGTGTCAATGGTCGTCCTGTAGACGATAGGACGACGTTGTGTCAGAGCGTCGACCGGAGACGTCGCTCTTGACACCGACAGTGCGTATCTCCGATTGATACGCTCTAGTCGCGTTGCAGAGAGACGAGAGTGTCTCGGTTTTCTCGGCTCGTTCCATTCGGGAGGCCTTCCGTCGTCTATTATCTTTGCCGTGTAATCCGTGAGAAGAAAATGGGCAGGGAAATGCGGGAAAGGGAGGGAAGAAGACCGATGAAGACGCACGCACGAAAAGAGCTTACGCTTGTGAGCTTTGTCGTGACGAGCGGGGCGAACAAAGAGCAGGGGAGAATACCGACCTGAGATTGACTGTTAAAGATTTTGCTCGGGAAATTATCGAGTTAACATTTGAATAACGTTTGAATAGAATTATCGAATTAATATTTGAATAGAACGAGGAATAATTGTTTCTTTCTCTATCTCTCCTCTCTTCGTACTTTTTTCGACCAAAACATGACTAGCGCGCTAGCAGAGGAGACTTTCAAGACGACGCAAACGCAACAGTGACGATGACGACGACGATGAATAACGATGACGGCGGCGACGGTGATGATCCTTTATTTCTTTGGTTTTCTCCGTGTCGAGCTGGAGAACGCGCGTAATAGACTGAAGGCTCTAGCGATGATGGGTGTTACGATAGAAGTGCGCCGATAGTGACGACGCCTTCGACAATAACGATCTCCTTTCGTCCGATGGCGATCAGCTTCACGTATCGGAGCGATATGAGTGAATGCTGACGTCGCCGGCGGTTCGGAATTAGATACACGATGCTGCTGATGTCTTTGGACTTTTCTGAACAAAAAGAGTACGTCCAAGTGCGTACAGTGGCACAACAATTGCCGACAAAAATCGGTTTAGTACTAGAATATGTGAACAAATTTCTAATGTTTATCGACCTGTCTGGCGAACTATCTACGCACCATCAACTAGATTTATAGCTCATTGGAATGCAGGAAGATCGCCAACTTTTAAAATCGATATCGATTTTAATTTTTGGCCCTAAATTATGTAGAGGAACCTGGGGCATAACGGAACCGTGAGGTATAAAGGGATATGATTTATAACTTTTTACAGAAGTGCTGTTACGTATTGAAATATTTTGCAATTATTGCTATTAGATGTTCCTTATGCTGTTATTAGTTGTCATATTATTTTTAGCTAAAAGATGCTATAAATTTTTGAATGCATTCGCTGCACTCTCTCCGCGACCCGCTTACAATTTCGTTGATATATTAGCATAAGGTAACAATGATGAAATTCTATTTTTTATTTTACCATTTTATTTTTCTAGTCTTTTCTAGTCACTTTAGTAAAGTATTTCTGCACAGATATTGATTATCTGTGATATTTTATATTTATCTAGTGTAAAGGTACATTTGAGGCATAACGGGGCATTAGGTCGTGGGGCATGATAGTATAATAGATGCGCGTAGCCGACACAGCGCCATAATCTCTTCTTACTCAGTTATCTCACAAGTGTCAAATATTGAAAGGTATGTACATAATAATTCCTGCTGTATTGCGTGTTCTAAAAAATCATTTTTAATCAGTTTTAAACATTAATGTATAAGAAATATATATATTATGTGTTATGTACTATTATATGTTTTGTGAGGAGTCCCATTATGCATAAAAAGATAATCAGATTAAGTCATGGTCTCAATAAAATAAAAATTTCGTCCTTTTAAACTATTCTTTCACAGTAAAACCATTTTTTTCTTATAATAGACATTCCAAAGAATATTTTCATGCAAAAATGATTTATCTAGTTTTATTTGTTTAAAATTTATTTTAACCTTAACGTTTCCGTTATGCTCCAGGTTCCCCTACATGCCTCGATAGTCAAATCGGTATGACACCCACATGGAATACGGGAGTTCCTAGCTGAGGTAATATTTTTTCGCAATAAATTTTTCATTTAATTTAGGGCCAAAAATTAAAATCGATATCGATTTTAAAAGTTGGCGATTTTTCTGCATTCCAATGAGTGACAAATCTAGTCGATGGTGCGCAAATAGTTTGTCAGACAGGTCGATAAACATTTGAAATTTGTTTATTAATATTCACTGGCGAAGGAGAGTTTGAATTTACTAGAATACGTGTTTAACACTACTAGCAGCAGTGAGTAAATTTATCACTTGAAATAGCAAATACGCGATAAAAGGTGAATTTGACAAGAACCCCTTGAACTGAAAATTGATATATCATTACGTTATCCTGACATAGCAGCGAGAAATCAAATTAAGATTACAGCGACCGTTAGACGTCAATAAATCGACTATTCACGTGCAGTACATTCTTATCATTATCCGGACATTCCCGATATATGTATAATAGAATGTCAAGTGTCACGCGTTCTGGCACGTACCTGGTTTTGGCGTTCACAGTCCGAAATATCCACCGATGGTGGTGGCGACGACAACGCCCAATACGGCGAGGCAAATCATGATCATGATCTTCTTCTGCACTCGGCATTAACAGAGATCGATAAAGGTTTAATACAAGCTATTACAAAACTTTCTGTCTCCCGACTCTCTTCCCTAAATCTCTCTATTTTCATCTACTTCCCCCCTTTCTCTCTCTCTCTTTCTTCCTTTCCCCGTCTACTTCCAATTCCGTCTTTGAAACTCGATGATAAACCCTTGCTTGTGTGCTCTCGATACCTCTGTCCATTATTATTATTATACGCTACATTACAATTGTTTACTTATCGATCTACCGTGTCGTAGAGCACCTGAAAGAAATTGGATCTTGCTCGTTGCCGGCATGAGTGACGCACGTTGCAGTGGCCTGCCTAAAAAATTATACATGAGTACGTAACTGTGATGCACATCCGAGATAGAAATTGCAACTGAACAGAGAGAGTTGATTCTTGCAATACGTAGATTTTAAAGTTGAGTCGCGTCAGCGATCAGGACGATGTGATTCTAATAAATAACTTTGATTTTACGTTTTTTAATTTTGGCAATCTTATCTTCAATATATACGAGACGTCCCAAATTTTTTATCTCACCTATAATCTCATTTATCGATTTTCCATTAATTTTATTTCCGAGAGAGAAAGCTTAGACTTTTAACTGGGAGAATTAAAAATATTTTTTTAAGTATAAAAACTTGGGGAAAATTTTGAAAGAAACAACAATACAGTCCTCCCTAAGAAAAAGTCGCTCCAAAATCTTGGACTTCAACTTGGTTGAAAAATTCAGAGAGGGAGATAAAAAGTACGACAAGTCTGGAACGCCTTGCACATAAGACAAAGAAATGTGATCACAGGATTAACTATTTTTTGTATTTAAAAACAATTTTCGCGACAGTAACGAAAATCACGTAATCTTTCCGTTACTTCTAACAGGATTAAGATAAGAGTCAAAGGAGTGATGAAAGAGATCGACTTATCAATCGATAAAAAAGCGGGAATACAGACCTTCATTAATCGACACCGTTAACGTCCATTTTCGTTGGCGCTTCCTCCCTCTTGTTCCTGTACAGCTTCAACGTGGCGTGTTCTCAATTCGGCTCGTTCCTAATTCATCTTATCTCGCGTTTTTCCCTTCCTTTCTTCGCAGCAAGCGTTTCCGCCAAGGAAATTCACATCTGATGTCTGTATCGAGTCTCACGAGCGATCGGATGCGTTTCTCGTCATTGCTTTTCTCTTGTATAAAATGCGACGTGAATTCAATTATCTTCCGAATTCTGTCATCTCGTACAATCAGCGCTGATTATTATTACACCTCCGTTTACTCGCGCCTATTATCAGCGAACAATTTCCTCCTCGGTTTCTTTCCCCGTTAGGCGGCAAATGTAATAAAGACGACAGAGGAAAAAAGGGCGGCGTGCCGATGAACGATGCCGCCGTTTTCCTATCTAACAGTTTCTTTTTTTTTTTCATTTCTTTTTGCGCTGAATACACCCAAAGAGAAGAGAACCCCTACTACGCTATCGGCATTAATGATTAACATTATTACTCCTTTCTTCTCGTTATCTCGTCATCATCATTATTATTATTATTATTATCTGCTCTATACAAATTGCGATTATTTACATGTACAATACGGGCGCCGTCGCGCGGTCTGCATTGCGACGACGGCGATTATTAGAGTTCGGGCGATCGATATCCGCTCATTGGAGCGTGTGTACGTCGCGAGATACATCGTCATCGTGCGGATTTGTGTCCCGATTGAGAGGAAACAGCCCAGATAGTGACTGAAGCACGCGGCACGAGAAAAGTGGCGACCGTCTCTGCCGCATTTCGCGCAGAGACGATCGATCAGTTCTGGGACAAATCCGGAAGCGTCCCCGCGAGGTCCGACTCGCACCGCGCCTGTTCGGCTTTAGTACAGTAAAATAGTACTTGAAAATGACAAAAGGGATAGACAAACCAATTTTTGTAGGATGAGTAGAAAGTTATAGAAGATGTCCGAATTCACAAAGTTCCTTGGCGGCCAAAAAAAGGCCGTCAATTAGCAGTACGACGGCAGGTTGTTGACGGCACTTTTTTGGTTGTAACTTTTTTCCTTGACAGCTATTAAAAAATTTTTCAAACAAAAGTTGTAACAAATATTTTTCTCTACAAAACTTAAAAAAAAAAAAAAAAATAAAAAAAAATTCGACCAGTAGCCGAGATATCCAAACTTATCCTTATTTTCAAGATAGCCGTCGAGGGAAATTTTGTTGGAACTTTGCATCTCCTATGACCTACTCATCCTACAAAAATTGGCTTGTCTATCCGTTTTGTAGATATTCGGTGTTTTTAATACTATTTTATTGTACTACTTGTTCGTTATCTATAGATCGCGGACTTCGCAATATCGAACGAATCTGCGGCGACAACAAGCCGATCAGCGGTGGTAGACATCGATTTTTGACAAGAATGAAGATTGATAATGGCGAAAGTATCTTCACATTCGTTGTCGTTACGCCTCGAAGTTTTAAATTGTATTCTTAAATTGTTTTCTTAGCTGACTAAGAGATGTCACAATGAAACTAATTTCGGAAAAATTTATTAACGAATAAACGTAATGTCAAAAAGAAACAAATATTTATTAACGAATAAACGTAATATCAAAAAGAGACAAATATTTTTTAAAACTTTAAAACTAATGTGACAATTTTTGTCCTCATGTTTGAATCTTCCTTAATTCTAACTGTTGCACTATTTTTTTCACTCAAAGAATGAATGAGAATTTCGGACATGAAATATATTGATGAATTGATGTTCGTTGGTGATAAATATGGAAAGAAAAATGAAACGAATGTCACGCGGAATAGTTCAGTTTGCTGTCGCTGCACTTCGTAATAAATCGAGAACTTTTCGTTAAATCGACGGCGAGCTTCGGCCGAAAACAATTTTAAGGAAAAGGGCATGTGTGCGTTCAATGTCGTGAGTCGTCTTGATTATAACGGCAATCGCCGTCTCCATTAATCGCTCGCGTCGAAACTTGGAACTAAGGAACGGTGAAGCGGCAAAAATAATAAAAGTAAAAAAAATAACAAAAGGCAGTGCAAAGGTGCGCCCGAATGCGAGGAGAAGCTATCGTAAATAAATGGCGTATCGATCCGCAGTCATTCCAAAGAAAACACCGACCTCGATCATTTTTCTCGGTGTTTCTCACCTCCATTTCTACGATTTAACGCAAACTCGCAATGCGCGACGAATATATTTTAAACAAATACAATACTTCATTTGTAATAACACGAGCAACATATTTTCTGGAAAATTTCTACAACCGTCGTCCCGGTTTGTAGAACCTGTCGTATCGATTTCTCAGCAAGGAAGACAGTTTTGAAGAAGATTAATAAAAATTAACATCGCGATTTTGCACGCTTTTCGACGTATCGAGGCGCAATAAAAGGAACTTCGTTGCTAGTCTCCGTTAATAAAGTGATAGTTTGCCTTGTATAACTGAGACCCACAACAGACGCGTGTCATCACCGTTCCCAGCTTCCACCAGCGTTACGACGTTCACAATGACGTCTGCGAGACGTTCCCCGGGAAGTTACATCCGCACGATAGATCCCTGATCACATTCGGTACAAAATTGGTTTAACCCACGGATCGAATGACATAAAACCGCAAAAAAAACCAATAATTTGTTATTGATTACGACTGACAATAAACATACAAACACATAGAATTTAAGAATCAATAATAAATAAACGGTGTTGTGCGGGATATCGGCGATATTTCGAGAGTAGGAAATCGGCAACGCGTATCGTGTCGTCCGAACTTTCCCGGGATCCCGAAGATCGATAAGATCGGCGCCGATCTTCGTTACCATCCTGACTCGTCGTCGACAGGACAAGAACGAGGGACGACGGATATCTCGGCAATTCAAAACATCCCGTCCCGATTTGTTTTTCCTTTGCTCCGTTAAATTTACCCCGCGAATTGTGTTTATTTCTTTCCTTTCTGTCGCCAATGTTGCGTGCTTAAGCTAACTTAAGCTAACTGCCAGAATGATAATCAGAATGACGAGTGCTATTATCACGCAGATTGATATCAGGAACAATTTCTGTAAAATAAAATAATTTCGTGACCGTTTGGAAAAACAAAGTAAAAAGAAAAGGGAAAGAAAAGAGAAACAGAATGGTAGCTTCGTGATTGAACTGAAATCGATCGGTTTCGATTCGAGATGAAATAACCGTTCCGACTTCGAGCGTTTGATTTATGTGTTACTAAATACTTGAAAGTGTTTTATAAACACTATTTACTACGCTCGTGTTCATCCAGCTAGCAGCATTTGCCTGCCAAATCTGCACTGACAATGTTCTACCGGTGTCTTTTTCACACTTTATTGCTTTAAATTCAATGACTAACGGATATCATTGTACGTCCCAGACTTCTCTTCGCTATCTTTGGGTCCCTCAAGCAATATGGAACCAATATTTTCCAGAACAAACGTTTTGTTGATTTTCTTCTCAATTTTTAAATATTTACTATATATTGCTATGAATAAATTGCAGATTTTGAAATTATGTTGGCGTCCGGGTTATTCGCAAAACTTATACATAAAATCTCAAATGCAGCAACTTGGAGAACATCTAATACATTCACACGCGTACGCACCTCATCAACAAAATTGGTACCGATAAAAGAGTGCGTATGTGTGTCACATACATAAATATATATATATATATGACAAATAAAAAAAGACTCGAAGTATACATTATCGCCAATTAATTTTGTGTACTCGAAGTGCGGAACGAAATTTTCATTACTTTGTCAAACAAATGGCAAATGACGAATGCGTATCGATAAAACGACAAACCAGTTTTCGACGATGCTCTCGAGTTTCCTCCAGAAACTGGGCCATGTCTTTACAGTTTCCTGCGATTAATCGCAAGCACAATTATCGATTATTTGCACAAATGAAACTGATAAGACCTGGGTAGTCTGCGCGATCGTCAACGTCTCAGGTGGAGATCGTTTTCAAAAACATTCACGCTCCGGAGGAATGTCGAGCGGTGTAATGAAGTGTACTTAACGGAAACGAATGAGTGCGATGTGAGTGCGGATTATTACGTTTGTTACAGAGATCGGAGGATTAGCGTCGTAAGATTACGGAGAGAGACGTGTGTTACTAGGATCGGCGCGGGACATCCGTTTTATTTTATCTGCATTTCTATTTCCCTTTGTCTTTTCTCGGTTAGTGCACGTGCGACTTTAAGGGTAACGTTCACAGCTTTCATAGGCAACCACCACCACCACCACAATTGCTCCACAACGTCCGTTCCCTTCCCCATGGAATTTTTAAATCACACTGCACACATCTGACCTCACGCCTTCCTCTCATCCCCCTCCCTCTTCACCCCTTCCTCCCCCCTCAAGTTGACCGCAACTAAGTTTCTGCATTTATTATTGTTATTTTGCTATTATTATATTATTACTACTATTAATGTTATTATTATGACATTTTCGCTGCCGCGTCGCACTCGTTTTCCCTTTCTCTTTCTGCCTTCTCCTTTGAAACTTTTAAACTCCCTCGTTCGCCCCCCGTAACCTTCCTTCTCCCACAAAAAGAAAACACCACCCCTTCAGCCGTTTCTTGGAAGGCACCCTATTATTATGGCGACTAATATAACCGCCGATATTAGGACGCAGATTATGATGAAGATCATTTTCTGTGGACAGAAAAGCAGAGAAGGCTACGTGTAAGGTACGTGCGTCTTATCGACGAAGAATCGAAGAAGTCGAAGAGAGAAAAAGATGGTGAGGGTGTATTAAAATAACGTTACGCGGCGTGAGCCGTTGTAAGTTGTAAGAAAGCCGATACGTAAATACGTACCTTCAAGAATTCGAGGAAAGTAAAAAGAGAAAGAGAACGAGAAAAATATTGACGGTGATGGCGAAAAGGTGAAATAAGAAAGAGAGAAGAAAAAAACCTTGCAATTGTACGAGTGCAGTGGATTGAAAATCAAAACTCGAAAACTCGCGGCAGGAGAAGCGGTGGGAAAAAGCGTGTCAGAAGCGAGTGTGTGATTCATGCTGACTTGCATTACCGCATACAAGTGATGCACTTTGATCGGTGAATCGTAATCAAAAGGAAGAGAAGAAAAGAAAAATCTTATTTCTCTTGATGGCGCTTGAACTTTCTGTTTTTCCAAAAACGCTTTTTTTTACTAAATATGTTTGCTTGCCTCATTAGTTACTGTTAAGCAGATAAAACGCGAAAGAAAAGAATTGCAATTAGTCATAAGAAATAAAATGAAAATAAAATTGGTGATGCCATTAGTCAAGTAACGATAATAATTTCATTATGACGAGAAATTAATTATTTGCGAGTAAGTTAAAAAGAACGGAAAATTTTAATTAAGAAAAAGATTAATGGACACAACAATGTAATATTTTTAAAGTAGCCACATCTGTCTAAAAAATATCAAAAAAATTAACTTTTTCAATATTTTAATGTATATTAATAAAAAAAAGTATTAATGAGATTTTATGAATTTTAAATAGAGGCTACATTTTATATATATTATATATATGTAGAGGATTTGTATAAAAATTTATTTATATATAGACTCCAGCGCTCTCTTTAGAATTAAAAGAAATAAAGATCCCCGAGTAAAGTTTTTATTGAAATTCGTGAAATGAAAACAATGTCACTTAAAAGTAATCATTAGTAATGTACAAAGTGTTAGGAACAATAACTTTTAGGAAAGTGGAGGTGAGCTGTCAAACATAATCAAGCACATTCCTCATACAACTAATGATGCGGGTGCGTTCACAAACTAGTTAGTCACAAATACCAAACCGTTCTACCCGTTCTACCATAAAGACTCGTTTGTCCACTACTATCCTACTTCATTACATCGTCTCTGTGCGAATCTAGAGAATAGCGCATTCATCTATCGTCGTACTATTTAATCTACTCGACATCGATTACACTTCATCTCTTTTACCGCTATCCCACGATGGACTTCGATCGCGAAACGTAATACAAAGAACAATAATAATGATTAGCACGAGTGCAATTGTACGCTATATATATTAGACACAAGAGAATTGAAGGTCAATCACAAGAAACAAGGTTCGGATCCCACTCGATGCGAGGTGCCTGATCGTAGGTAGTACCAGAGACGAAGGAAATTTCAGGAGCAAAAAGAAATTTGTTCTCTAGTCGGCAATTTTACATTTGTAATATGTGCACTAATATGCAAGATTGACATCGAAATATTCGATTCTCTCTCACATCCTATGCATTGCAATTTAAACAAATTTATAAAAATTTACGTTTTCTTGGATAGATATTCTTAAATCGCGCGATCTGATAAGTGCTTTCTATTTTTCCAGTCTTTGCGACAAGGTCGAACGAGCTCCAATTGGAACGTATCCAAGTGAAAATGTTCACTTTGAAGATTACACTGGAGATAAGAGGTCAAACTTCTACGTGAAGACCGCACGGCGAGGAGAGAAGAAAATGATAACAATGCAAGAGAAAAATGTTATTCCGCGATAATGTTCCCCGAAGTTTGCCGTCGCACTTGATAAGACTTGAAACGAATCTCTCTCGAATGCCCATTGAATGGGCACTTCCTTTTTGCTCCTTTTTACCGGGCTTCATTCACTTCGCGATGTCGTCTTTTGATGAACACCGCTAAGCGAAACGGTGCCATCCAGAGGCGTTCGGTAAATCCTCTAACAATAAGTCAACTCACGAGAAAAGTTCACTCTTCTTCTGGATTCTTCGAAGAAATTATTAATAATAATTCTCATAATGTAAAATGTTCGTGATGCCGACGAACAAAAAAAAAAATGAAAAAGAAAGAACGTTCTCGACGATGACACTTTCGGGTAGAAGATAAAAAAAAACCTCTCTCTAAGTTTAATCACGAATTAGCAAGTGTTCGTGTCGGCCGAGCTGATCCGAAACTCGCGAAATCTGCTTCCTCGCCTCGGTCCCTTCAACGAGGTCTTTCCTCAGCCTAAGGCCCTTCAATATCACGTAAGAAACAGATTCGCCCAGTTTCGACCTGAGTCCCGACCACTGGTGTTCCAGCGTGCCTGTGTTTGATCGCGCATGTGTGTGTGATTGTGTGTGTTTGATGTCTCATGTTCTTTACCTTACGAGCGCGTCTTTGATACTCTTCAGCTTGCTTCAGCTCGCCCCGGGCCTGGCCCACGTGGTCGCTAGTCTGATTCACGCAGTACTCAATGCTGTCCACCATCTCACCCTGCCGTACCGCACACGGGAACGAAGGATGGGACTCGAGATCGGGATCGAAGCGAGAGAGAGGAAGGAGAGGATGGAGGATTTCGAGGTGAGACCAGGTTCGCTCATCGAGGGGAACAACCTCGGGGATGAGTACACCCAGGGTTACATTTATGTACACATAATCGGCGAGTATGAAGATAGAGAAGCAGCATCCCCGCGGCAGAAGGGTGAATGCCAAATCCCCAGCGTCGTACGCGCGCAGGCACGCCGTCGTGTTTTCACATTGACACACAGTCATACACACGTATCCGTATTATCGACAGCATAGAGATTAATACGCAAGGTTAGTAGTATGAATAAACAGTAGTAAACAGAGCAGTTGATGGACAGAGGCACACAATTAGCACACCCATGTTTCGACAGAGAGCGATATACAGGTATAGGGGAGAAAAAAGAGAGAGAGTATAACACACACAAACACATAACAGTATATATGTATGTAATATTAGATATATATATGTATATATACATAATAATTTTATAGTTTATAATAATTTATTTTACGACCGAGCGCGAGTTGACACGAATAATACCAACGACCGACAAAGTGTGACGCAAATAAATAGAAAAGAAATCCACAAAGCGCCGTTGTTAGTTGCTTTGTAGGAGGACAGGTAAATTATGGGGTGGATGTACACCGATTAATACAAATTGTAGCGAGTACATGTTAAAAGAAGCGCAATGTTTAAACAGCGGATAAATCAGATTCAGGCAGGAAGGGGGACGAGGAAAACAGGATGAAGATCAAGACGGACAATTCAAGGGACACCGACGACAAGGGAGGGTAAAGGATGCGGGAACGATTGGGAGAAAAAAAAAAGAGTGACCAATTAGACGCGAACGAAATGACTTCGGCACGTGATATCTGGGAAGGACTCACCCGTCGGGCTTTGCTTTGATACTTGAGTGCTTTTTTGGTGTCCTGCGTGGCTGTCTGCACGTAGTCCACCGCGTGTTCCACGTGGTACTCTATGCGATCTATCATCTCGCCCTAATGTAGGAAGGCGCGGCGCGAATCCACACAGCGTAACACAGGGGAAGAGATAGTGTTAGTCCTCAAGAGTAAGGCAAAGTCAGTTCAGAATTAAACTGTTCGTCGATTTCTTTTTCTTATTGTCATGCATCATTAGCTCGTACAATCGACAATGAGAAAAGTAATTATCGCCAGGAATTGGCAGCGTTTATATAATTGCGCCCCGATTTATTTAAAAAATTATAATTATGAAAACGAATAATAATTATGAAAAGTAACAAGTAACAGTTATCATAAATTTTTTCTTCAAGTGATAATTTCAGGAATTTGTTATATTCTAAATTGACAATATTAAAAAGTTGTGTTTTTTAATGCAAATACAGTTAATAATAATTGTAAATATCGATGTAACTGCTACAATAATTACTTTGTCTCATTAAAAAGTTAAACTTGGACAAACTGTACCGTGACAAATAAAGCTTAATAATAATAATATTATATTAATAATAATATTAAAATTACTTTGTCTCATTGTACGCGAAAAAGTCGTTGAACTTGGACAAACTGTACCATCCAACAAATTAATAATAATATTATTATTATTTATTTATTAAGTAATTAATTATTACTATCATGCAGAGAAAGAAAGCGATCTAACTAAAATTTCAAGTTTTTCGGAAAAGTTTTGTATAAACATTGAAAAGAAAGTAACAATTAATTAATAATAAAATAGATATGTAACGTAAATAATTAAATTTACACGGGAAAACTTGAAATTTTAGTGCGTTGAAGAAATTTCCCTTTGATTAGTAGTAAACGCGTCACATAATGCTCGCTAAGAAACATTGCTGAAGAAAAGAGGATTGTTACACTGCGTCGCGCTACGCCCCTAATTACTTATGGATCATCATTGAAGCAATCGCGAGCAACTAATATAAAATATAATATAATAGAAAAATGATATAATTGCGACGGAAGTATATTCTTCAAATTATAATATCAATTAAAATCGGAAAAAAAACTACTTAAATGTAGCCTGTTGTATAACTAACGAGGAACGCGATGTCGCTCAAGCATCTCGCAAGAAAGTATCTTACTCGTTAATCAATAGTTTAGATCGAAAAATAAATTGAAATGTGCATCTGACAGCACAATCAAAAACATGTTCCTTTTTGCTTGAAAATAAAATTCAAAATTACGCCAAATAAATTTTCTTGAATAAATAAATGGCAGAAAATAAAAAATAAACATAATTTGTTTAATAGATTTAAAACAAAAACCAAAGTTACACATAATGTGTAATGCGTGATTTAATTATTGAAAATACTGTTAATAATATTTTAATAAACTTTAATTTATTTTATCGTGAGAAACGAGATTCACACAAGTGTTCAATCGAAGACTTGTGTGAGCTTCTCTCTCTGTTCTGGAATTTTTTAAAATTACACTAAATTTCTTCTCTTCATTAATTTTTTTCCTCAAAATGTATCAATGATCTTATTGCTTGTGTGCTGTCAAACATTTAAAAAGTCATATCTATTTTATAAATTGCTGGAAAATTCATGTTTACAAAAACAATTGTAATTCTATGCGAGTTGATCCGACTCTATGTTTAATTACTATTACAATTAGGCTTTTATCATTTGTGCGACTTTGTACTAACACATCAATTCATGACGAATTTGTTTGATATATTATATGCGATACATATGCAATTTGCATGTAAGTTATATCTTTACATTTTATTGTTCTTTCTTGTATATCAAAAATCAAGATCAACAATCAAAAAGCTGTTATTTCAAAATAATGATAAAAAAAGATATATAAAATCTTTTGCAAGCAATATCGATCTCATTACATCTCATGGATATGTAAACATCTTATGTCAGGAAAAAGCAAAAAATAGTAATTATAATATCGTTTGTTTAAACGAATAAATAAACTGTTTCCATGATAAATTTGCATGAAGTTGCTCGACCTTACCTGACTTTCTACCAACATGGCCATGTCCATGAACATATCATGCAGCTCTCTGATGGAGTTTTCGAGTTTAATAATGTCAGCATGACGCGCCTCGATGTCCGCAAGGGTCTGTTTTGCTTGTTGCGTTTCCATGATGATCTGCGACAAGCAGTAAGATTAATCGGGTAGGAAAGGCGGTTATTAACGCTTCTCACGTAGCTACTAGGCGAGATAAGAAGAGAAGGATCATTAAAGATGTACCCCTTGCGTGAAGACGGCTGGATTTCCTTGTTCCAACATCTCCTCGAGCTCCTCGTTGGTGGTCGTTCTCCCCGCTGGAAAGCAACAGAGAGATTTCTTCGTCTCGTAAACAGATGCAATTCAAATGCGGATTCAATTTTGCGCTATTGTTATTATTTATTCAACGAGTAAAGCGATTGCTTAGGGAGATCATATGCTTGGGGATATCGATATAATACAAACACTGATCTTATTGTCATAATAATTATTTACATAGTAAGCTCATTGCCTTATTACGATTATCGCGTTCGCATTATAATACTAAAAAATTAACTTAATCTTAAGTAAGAAAATTATAAATTATAATAAATTATAATAAAACTAATAAAATTTGCAATGTAATAATAATAAGAGAATTCTGTTGTTTAGCATTTGAAAGAAAACTTTTATTGACAACAATCGTGTTTAATGTTTTCCTCCCGGCTTTTCTTCGAATAGAAATGAATACGAGCATTAGATTGATGAACGAGTTTTGAGATCGAACTCGATGTGACGACAGATTGAAAAGGGCTGTTCTGCTCGAATAGGCATTCAGGTTGCAATGCAGCCAATCGCGGTATACTCACTGATCTCGAGCTGTCGTTGTATTCTCCCCTTACACCGTTCCCTGTAATCGGTCTGTGTCCGATTATACTCCGTCATTACCTCGACGAACTTCCTGGACAACGTCGAGTGTTGGGTTTTGCGTATCCTCAGGTCCGCTGACGATTTGTTCGTGTGCTCTTCCTGCTCGATGTTCTGCTCTATCACTAAACACAGGGAATAAGGGTTGGCTGTCGCAATACAAAATGTACTCTCTACAACCACCGGAAAAATCGATCAATTTTACATGTTCAAAGGAAAGGCAGTGACTGACTTCAAACTGGCCAATAATGGCCAATCATTATTGGCCATTATTGGCCAGTTTGAAGTCAGTCACTGCCTTTCCTTTGAATTTATCATTACTGGCAAAGAGAAGATTTTTACATTTTTAATTTTACATGTCACCGCATCACTGCGAAACACCCGAGTTGCGAGAACTTACCCTTTAATTTAGCCCTCACTTTGTTAGCGGTTTTCTTGATGTCAGACATCAGGTCTTCGAGCTCCAGTTTCACCTCTGAAATTGAGAAATCAAAAAATTATTTATACGCTACGAGTCTCGAGAAACTCATTATTTTTTAATACGTCAAAGAAGATAGAAGTTATATTTAAGCTGGAATAAGTCACAAATGTCATCTCGAATGTGTGAATAGTAATGCAAAACTGTGTTGCGACGCGTCTTTATTGAACAAATAAACTTTTAGTAGATAACAATATAAAATTTAATATAAAATTTTATTAATACATATAATTAATACATATAAGATAAAATAAATAAATAAAATATTGCAAATTTGCTATTATCGCTTATGCAAGCTCAACAACATCGTCAATAAAATGCTATACATTTTTTAAAAAGTCCACGAACAACAGTTCGCCAAATAACGTTTGTGACATTCCAATTGCTTCAATTGCTTCATGTTGCAGTTTTAACAAGAAGATTGTACATTCGTGAAACATTGTGCAACATATTGATCGAACAATCTGCACAGCTTGTCGTAATCACCACTACACACGTAAACTTTCGACAGAAACGAAGCAGATTGCAACTATCTGTCGTTTTCGCAATAAATTTACAATCTCTCCACAATTCTTATTTCACATTTCTCACTCAAAAAAAATATTCTGCTATTAAGTGGGGAAGTTAAGCTCCTCTTAACATTTCCTCTAAGCAAAAAATTTTATATGAAGCATATTCCTCTTTAAAATAACGTATTCATCTATAGAAAAGTGGACACATGAGCTATAATCAAGAATAAATTCCTCTATAGAAAATTCTATTATAAGAACTTGAATATGCCGCTAGTATCTTGCATATCCTCTTGAAATAAGAGGATATGCAAGATGCTAGCGGCACGCGTATTTGTTATTTATCCGCGGTGTTCTACGTCACTTGTACGCCATCACGCGCACGCATCAACGAGTTTTGTGCACGCAAGTGACGACTTGTCGTTTGTTTCAATTTTTAGAGTGTTGTTCTTCGATAAAGTTTTGGCTTCGATAAAAGTGTTTGTTCTTCGATTATGTGCTAATTAGAGAGATCCTTTCTGTGTAATCCAAATAATACTTTTGTTTATAAAGTATAATGCTTTTTTCATAGGAATCTTTTTGCTCTCTCTCTCTCTCTATATCTATATATATATATGTGTGTGTGTGTGTGTGTGTGTTGGCGCTGTGATAGTCTTCGTCGCGCGCGTGTATGTATATGTATTAATCAGATAAAATTTAATGCTTTAGTAAGATTAAAAGTAGAAGATATTTGTCTTAAAACTATCGTTATATACTTCAAATAAGAATAATACTAAATTTACAAGAAGAGGAGATTCCTCTAGCATTAAAAGGATTGCAATCTTAACTCCAGTATCTCATGGTTATAGGATATTCCTATAGATCTTAAACTATCCTCTCGAGGTCATATACCAGAGAAAAATCCTCTAGAATTAAGTAGTTTCCACTAAAAAATAGAATATTTTTTTTATTCTTAGTCTCTCTCTGTAATTTTTTCCAGCTTTCTCTCGTAAGGATGGGGTCAAGTTTAATGTAATTAAAAATCCAAATCCAATAATCAAGTTTTATTTTTTAGAATTCGAGTAATATTCGTAAGAAAAAATATTTCATATTGTACATGCCAAGTAATATACCGGACTAATTAGTTTCGAATTTTAGAATAAATATCTGCATAAGATTGTACTTACAAGGAAACTTATAGTAAGTTATATAAGTAGTTTTTATCGAAGAAAGAAATCAAATCTTTTATAAGTTTTCGAACTCTAAGAATGAAATTGTTAGTTTAAAGAATGTATAAAGATTTTAAGTAACTTTTAATCTATATTTTTAATCATGTTTTTATCATATTTCGTTCAAACGCTCAACGACTGATTCTAATATTCTAATATTTGTAATTATCAAAAAATAATATATTAAAACAATTGCCGTTTTATACAAATGTTCGAACAAATTAAAATTTCTAAGTAAGGTATTCATAAAAAAAGATCAATACACAACTCCTATATAATTTATGGGATTATAAATTCATAAATATAATATAATATCATATAATTTAAAAACCATATAGAACTCAAATAATTTAAATAATATCAATTTAAATAATATCATTTCTTAAATTCCCTATTTCGAACAACATATTTGATCCAGATTTTGCTTGAAAATACCACTTTTATCTTTTGAAATAATCTTAGAGAGTTCGAAATTACGTCAACAGATTCGCATTTCCTTGTAAGGTATTTAACCCCATCGCTACTCTTAGTTACTCTCCAAGTTACCTCGATCATCAAATTATAATTTGCGACTTATTCCAACTATGTTTTGCATTTGAGGCCAGCAATTTACTCACGGCACCGAAATAATTATGTGCCACCTGCAAATAATATAAATGTCACGAAACTCGATTACGGTGGCATAAGTTAATAAATATAGCTACTGCACATATATGCGACTTATACAGTTTTTATTTCATATTCACTTAGGTCCATATTTAAAAAAAATTGCGATAAGAATCGTTTCGAAATGGATATTTGTTTTCATTTTAAAGACTTTTTTGGATACCTTTTTTTCTAAGTACCTTTTTGTAATTTTCTCAATAGATACAATTCGATTGTCATAACCGATTAGCGTATCGGCTGATTCCGACACGAATCTCTAATTACGATCTCTAATTACAAACTAATCTAATTACGGACAAATGTAGAAGAGAGGTCATAATCCATCTCATAATATTAAATTGCAATATTCTATGAAAACGTCCCACGCATATACGCGTAAAACATGTCCCACGCAACGAATACCGCCTACGTCTCGAACGAGTCAGAACCCTCCCTTTCGATAGGTCGACTTGATCCGCTTTCATATCATAAAACGATATATTTTATAACACATTTTATGAAAATAATGAAGAAAAAAAAGAAGATCGAAGGTTTTCCTCCCTCGATAGATTATTTTTTAATATCGAGCTATTCGAAACGAGTGAAATTGCTCAACGGAAAAAGATTAATAGAAACCTCTTTCGGTGAAAAAAAATAGCGCAATGTTTAAATACACTGCATGTTTGCGATATACCTATGTGACGCTACTATTCCAATCGCAAATATTTTTAGACGAAGATCCCTCACGTATCGGTGGAACGTGAGGTTTGCATTATATTATATCTACCTATGTGTCATGCCACATATTTTCCGAATATGTCGGAACCACCAAGTCTGCCAAGACACCCTCGAGCGTCTCAAATCCAGTTGTGAGATTTAACGTTCGTCGCTGGAACGTTACGTCTCTCTTAGGAGCTTCCGAAAATGCTGAATAATGAGACGTTTTCCCGAAATATATTCATCTTTATTGTTCGCCTAAACGATGAATGGTGTAACCAACTCGAAGCATTTTTAGCAAATACAATGTGTTAAAAAGCAATGAATATAAATAAGTATAAAATAATTTACATAAAAAATATAAAATATTACATTTCTTTATATATATATATACACACACATATATATATATATATATATATATATATATATATACGTTAAAAATTTTTTCACTAGTTACATAATTATAATAATTGATGTTTCCTTCTTTTTAGCGACATCACTTTTAGATGCTGTTAGAATTAACGTTTCAGTATTTAATGGAAAAAATATAGTATATTAATTTGCATTTAGGTAGTAAACAATTTTTAACCGAAATCTGTTATGATAGAGACTCTTGGGAAATTGATTAAAATTTAACTAATTAACTAACTCTGTAATTCACTGTTACTTCACGTGCAACGCGTTGAATATTCGCCGAGGAAGTTTCGGCGAAATTTCTTGGCTTTGCTTAAAATGCAAATTCGCTTTGGCTGTGTTCTTTGCGCTTCTATCGGTCACATTCATCTACTGCATCTAGTTTCACTAACACCATCGCAGCAGCGAGCCGCTGCTGAAGATCGAAGAAGACCGAATAAGAATGAAGGTGCTTAAAAAATTCGCCCTCACGCGCACCTTTCCAGTCACGATCGGACACTTAGTCGCAGCGCGATTTAACGGCTGTTATCAGACGTGTGCAAAGGGCATCTTTATTGCATCAGATAAGACGTCGCAAAAGGAAGGGAACGAAAAGATAGGGGCCTGTTTAATTTGATGAATGATGTATGAAGAAGACAAGAGAATAGTTCCGCTCGCCATTACACTATGGTTACTCAGTCTGCACATTTTATAGGAAATTAAATTCTTTTTCTTGATTTTATATATATTTTTTAAATTTACATTTCTTTACCCTAGATAATTCAAAAATTGTCATTTCTAATCATAGTTTAAATACTTATAATTAATTAATGAAAGATCTAAACTGCATTTACACTAAAATTTAATTAGTATAATTTCAATAAAAAGCATTTACTTTGATAAACATTTAACAATATTTAAATAATATTAAATTATTTAATTATCTAGTCATTATTACAGAATTAAATTTTCTTTTTGTTTTTCCCCAAATTTTTATTTATATATTGTTTATTTCTATATTGTTCGTCAATTTATTTAACCAAATAATAAGAAGATAATTACCACAGCGGAAAAAATTATTTCTTGAGAGAAATACTGAATTTTCATTTTACGCCAGTAATCACATCAATATTCACTCCAGATTGAAAGCTGAGATAAAACAAAATTTTCTTGCTGCGGTACCAGGTACTCGCATATGCAGAAGAATGCATGAAAGAGTTATTTACACTACGGGAACTACGGTGAAACTCGACTATGGAAGAGAGCTACCAAGTTTAACCGCATCCGAATGCAACGACCTGGATACATGAACTCGCCCTTGTGGTTAAAGCAATACTCATAACGAGTTTATAGCATATAAAGTTTCAACTATAATAAAGGTCGTCTAGATTTTCGGTCGAGTTTTGCAGCGCGATTCAATACTGAAACGTATCTTTGTTTAGTATCTTGACTCTCGATCAAGAAATTTAACACCAAGATAATCTAAATGAAAAAAAGATCAATTAAATAATTCTAATATTGCAGTAATATTGCATGACAATATAACATTTCAATTATATAACTAGTGTAATTAGTGTATAATGAGTGTTTCTTTTTAACAATTTTATTATTTGTGCTATAAATATATATTAGCATTAGGCATAATAAAAATATTTTTAACAATTTATAGTAATTATTATGTTTATATATTTATATTATTGACAAATTTTATATAGTATATATTATTGAAAAATATTTTTCAATATTGCGTGATAAGACGTATAAAAGTTACATTTTTTAAGAAGGTAAAGAACAGCGTCATCTGCACCCATCAAACTAGTTATTGTGCAAAAAACAATGTTGTTTTAACTTATTTTTGCTATAAAAGTAGTGACATAAAACATTGTCCAACTGAGTAGGAGTTTAAGTACATCGTAAAAATTAATTCTTTTATCATACTTATAAAAACTGACATAAAAAAGATAATTTTTATGATATATCGAGCATTTTTCTATTATAAGCGTTTCATAAACACTTCGAAATATATTAGGATATGAATGAGCGGAGGATGAGTGAAAATGAGTGATAATGTGTTTGAATAGGTAAGAAGGAGGAGAAGGAGGCGGGGAAGAAGGATTGGAAATGACAATGACGTTGATGACGTTTCTTAAACTAACAATATATATATAAAATTATATTCAAAATTAATATACATATTTAAAAAATCTCTCTTAATATTCAATAGACAAAAATAGACACTTTTGTTATATAATAGGACTGCGATCAACCGATTGAACCTATTAAAAATTTCTACTTGTTAGTCGTTTTTTAGATATTCATTTATATAATCATCATGCCTCCGCTCAATGCTTCAGATATAGATACACATTCTGTCTCGCTGCTTATGTCGCGGCAACTTGACACGATATACTGCCGTGTCTCTTGATGCAAACTTGATAAAAACTTCGGAGTTCACCCGCAGAATTAAACGCAAGATCATAACATTTAAAATAAACTGAAATAATTCTCATATAAAACAAGAAGGATATTTACTTGTAACTATCTATTTTCGCGAACTGCAGTAACTCTACTGTCTTGACATACCAAGCAATAATATGTTTTTAAGTCCTTCCTTTCTTGTCGCCGAGTGCAACTTTTTCTAATTTTCTCTTCCGTCAAATGGCCACTCGTAAAAACTTTTCTTTCTTTCCGCGGTATCGAGCTCGCCTTCCTGGCCTTGACGACAATGTTGACACACAAGAGAACTTCTGACCAGGATGTTTCTATCGATTTGATAAAGAAGAGATTACAGTGGTAATGTTCGTAAATAATCGGATACGCGGCCCGAATAAATGTTCTGCGATATTATATGTACATATGTGCGTGGAGCTGGCATCTTATTTCGTAGAAACTCATTAAAAATTGTTTTTGTTTATAAATACTGCGTTGGTACATTTTATATGCATAATTTTTTAATAAAAATATTTCAAGATAAATATTAAACCTAATTTTATTATATTTTATTGGCTTTAACGTAACATAGTAGTCACCTTCATGGCTTTTGATGTTGATCAATCACTTTAACAGCTGAAGTTGAAAGACGTAAACATTTACTTGAATCATTTTTTAAATGTTTTTAATTCTTACATCTATTATTCGTAAAAAGAATGAACTAATGCAATGCATAGAGAAGGGAGAAGATATTATATAATGATAATGTTATTATAAATTTATACAATAATCATATCATAATAAGAAAGCCATTTATTGTATATAGGAACACTTTTATCACTTGTCATTTCGTCTTAGCACGCGAAATCTTAGTCCTATCATCCGTGAAATACAATATAATCGCCTTCCCATTTAAAAAGTATTAAAGCATTTTGATATTAGGATTTTCGTCTCAAAATGATCTTAGGAATTTGCCATTAATGGTACATTTGGTCTGATGTGTATATGTTAAACTTCATATATATATATTCCCCCCTTATGGTAACACTCACAAAAGTGTCTTTCAAGCATTTTTTCCAATCCTATAATCCCCATAAATCGAGAGCTTGTGGCTTCGTATAAAATCTTTTAGAATCTCTTTCATCGCAAAGTTCGGCAATTTTATTCGCGCAAAATTTGTCTCTTTTAACTTATCGCTCAATTATTTATAACAATTCATTATCGTTCGAATACTATACATAGATAAAATAAAGTTTCGCTCGTGAATATTAAATAATACTAAGTGCTTCAAACCAATTGCAAATAATTCAAACAATTTGCAAAATATGAATTCGTGAATCTACATAATAAATTTATGTAATATTGATAAACATGATGTATAAATACACGGGCAAACACACACGCATACACACACACACACACACACAAAAGATTAGGAATAACATGAGATTACTTTCAGCTACGGATACCATTTTTGATAAACATAACTTAATTTTATATTTATCTTGAAACTTGATCGGGGAGCCAGCCGACATGCGTGTGATTCCGCCAGCGTTTGATTTAACAGGTTTTGGCTTGAGGGGTTCTATACATATATAAGAGAATAATCTGACCTATATATATCTTGGCTTTTTTCTTCCTTCATTTTAGCTCACGCTAAGATTCCATTCTCTTGCACGTGCCGCGGCACGAAACTAATTTCCTCCGATGATCACAATCGCGATAATTTCGATTCCAAAAATCACTTGCTGGAAAGTTTTTTTGCCGTTGCAGACGGCAGATATAAAAGATTAGAGAAATGGAGAAATTCCGAAGGGAGGAGGATGTAAGTAGTAAAAAGATATATGGGAAAGCTTGGCCGTCGGCCAAGTAAATTGTGAGAGAAAGAAGTGTCATTAACCTTTATTGCGTCACGACTGTGATGAAGGATAAAATTTTGGCGCGAAAAAGCAAGAAAGCACGTATTTGAGATGTCCAAGTTGCGGTCTTGTGCGCTTTTAAACACACGGTATGTTTAAATGCCCATATACGCGCGCGCGCATTTAATTACTTATATAAAATTTGAAACAATATAATAATTAATAAATAAATATAATTATTATATTAAGCAATGATGTAAATTAAAATCTACATAATAAAACAATCGCGTTTAATTTTTGCGTCAAATGTAATTGACATGTTTATCTGTAACTGCCTTAAGCTCATATTTTAAAAGGTAAGTCTAAGATTTAAATAATATAATAATACGACACAATTAAACGATTTATACGATTTAAATAATATAATAATTAATATATAAATATAATATTAAGCAATAACTAAGAGTTTTACTTTGCAATTTTTGTTACAAAACAAATGAAACAAGTATGTTTTAAGTCCATATTTTTAAAAAGTAAATCTAAAATGCGATTTAAAAATTTCTTCTATCATTTATACAGCACTACAAAAACGGTCAGAACACAAACTAACGTAGCTGAAACTTGAAGTGCAAGAAGTTGCGTTTCATAATTATCGTACTTGCTAAAGTAGGCCGAAGTAGACCTACTTTAAGTTAAGTCTCGTTAAGGTTTAATTAGTGCACATGATTCGTTGGGAAAGAGAGATATTAGTTCGCAATCTCATTTGGTATACTTCTTTTGCGAGAAGGTCCTCGTATGCAAATCCGTCGCATATAATTTAGACGTGGGGAACATCGCGAGCAGGATGGAACGTCGCGAGCACGGCGTAGCAATTAGCAATTAGAGAACTCCCTTTAATTGTCCTCGACGCTCCTCCGGAATCGTATTCTTCTGAGGACGAAGAATGGCATTTACCCGCTCTCCCCTCCAGAGAAATTTCTCGAACGGAAGGATACAAACGATTAATGTCATTCAGTATAGTTAAAGGCAGTTATTCCTTCGACTTATTCTTTACTTACTGACCTTTACTTCGCACGGTCGAAGTACCTCATTCTGTCGAGGGAGCGAATTAACTTCACTTATACGACTTAATCAAGAAATCCCGACCTGTTCAATTTTTTTCTTTTCTTTCTCTTTGCTCTCTCTCTATCCTTGTTATGCAGAGAAAAAGTGTTGAACAAAAAAAAATATTTCTTGATTCAACTATCTGCGGCAGTCACTTGTAAAGCAAATATTTTGTTAATTCGAAAAAAATATGTGCTTCGGTAAATTAACATATGTTTTTTTTAAACGTATCAAAACATATATTTTTCGAATATATTTTTAAAAATAAAAATTTCGGAAACGGAACGGATAATATAAACTATTGAAAGAACTACGAATCGAATGAGCGCAAAAATTGAATTTAATTAAAGAACAAACTGTGAGACTTCGAGCAATTATTATTCGCCTTTTTCTCGACGCGTGTTTCATTCACGATGTTGCTAACGAGTTATTTAACATTCAAGAGAGTTTACCTGAAGTTTTTAATTAAACTCTGAAAACATAAACCTGCCCCGAGATGTTATTATTTCTCGGATAACATCAAGTGGACTTTACGCTAACAAAAATTTCATTTAAAATTTAATTGATGGTACTCGTAACATCAAGGTTGAAAAGCGATTTAAAGTGGGTGGTACGCAAATATGTACACAATTCGCAATTTTCCTTTAAGTTTCGTAATTTTCTCTTAAATTTCTCATCGACGAGCGTCTCATCTTGAGACAATCCGGCGCAATTTTACAGTCCCGAGTTACACGCAATTGTGGCCTGCAAAATCACTTGCGGTACCTCTAAAAGCAATTTCAACAAAACGCCAAGTGGAAACGCATAAAACGTACGCAACGTAAAAGCGAAATGAGTTTTTTTCCTCGGTTTACGGATCCCTCCGTGACTAGGAGCATAAAATACCGGTTGACAAGAAGCATTAACATTCGCACGCGAACAATACAACTTTTTTGCGAGCAATGATAGTTTATAGTGGGTCAACAGTGTCGTCGATACGTTAAGCGTCAATCGTTTGTCCGGGAACACTTTGATACGATAGGGTTTTTCAGCGTTCAACATTGATCGTCGAGTATCGTAATATCATTACATGTTAATTAGCACGCATTACGCGCGAAATGCTGGTAATAAAGCCACATCGCATATTATTAGCGGATTCAAAGCAAAGTGGCTAAAATTGCGGGCATTAAATAACGGCGATTAACATTTCCTTTGGCCTTTATCCCGCCGCGCAATATCCAAAAGCGATATGATCAAAATCGCTTTCCACAGAAATGCAGCAAATATTCCGCCTCGTTCGCGTAACCGCTTCACTATTGTTGTCAACGAGTAATTTTGCAAATCAAAGTGCCCTCTGAACCCGGTTACATCACATGGGAATTGGGCTACATCACATTCCGTAGCAGAAAGGCAATAAAGTTAGCAATAGAAGTTGTTAAATTAAAATGCAAAACAAAGTTAGTTACTTTTGGAACGGGTATTTTTAAATAAACTGAAAAAAGCCAAAAATATATGTTATGGTTTTGTATAATTGTATGAATTTAAAAAAAATGGAAAATGAATAAAACTCTTTTGTGCACCTCGTAAAAAATTTCTAAAAAGTAAATAAAACTTTTTTGTGCATAAAATAAAACATGAGAATGCAAAAAATATCAAATTATGAAAAAACTCCCGTGTGGTAGTTGTCATTTTTGATGATATCATTTTTAATCTATAATCTACAAACAAAAAAAATTTTTTATTTTATTGTTTTATAAATTAAATCAAAACTTCATTTGCTGTGTCAAAGCAGTTATAACATCATTTCCACTTCGTAAAAGAGAATCAGAAAATTCTTTTTTTTTTCTTTAAAAGTATGCTCCGTTTAAGAGTATGCTACTTTGCTTACAAGCCGATCTCCGGCATGATAAGATATCGAAATTCCGATTAAATTCAGTCGAGAGAACTTTTCCTTTTTCCCCTCCATGTTCATCTTGGAAGAAACAGGAAGCCGGTAAAATGGAAAAAACGAAATACGTAAGAAAAATGAAAGAAGGAACGAGAATGAGAAAGAAAGAGGAGAGAAGGGAAAAAAGAGGGAGAGAAGTGAGGCTATTCCCAGAGGAACTCGAGATATTTCGCGACACTTTCAGATCTCTTCCTGGATATTTCGACGTGTTATCGAGCTGACCTCGCCGTTCCTGACCTGGACGACATATCGCGATCTATCCTGCTCTCGTTCCCCCTTCACCTCTCGTCAGTCGGTCCAATTCTATCGTCCACGTCCGCAATCGACTGATCGAAAGAGTCGACATAGCCAGTATGACGCTCCAGTCACTTCCGATTCTCTTCACCTTTCCGGAGATACCCTTTCGAGACGATTGCAGAAGAGAACAGCGAGACACTCCTTTTTTACAGCGAGGTCGATCGTTCCGTACTAATCAGGGTGAATGGTCGGTTATCGACAACTCCAGATTTATTAATTCTGTCGCAGACAATGGAGTTTATTCGTTCGTCCGTTCATTCATTCGTTTGCGGACGCTCGTTACAATTGCCAACGTGTAAATTGGGTTAATGCTGCATGGAAATGTGCCAGATATATTTCCGGTTATTCGACCGATCGATCAACCGACCAGGATGGGATGTAAAACTTTAACTCGAACCCGAAAGTAGCATGATGTTGTTGGAGAGCACCGACAGTGATTTTGCAATGCCCTGCCAAACTCTCGATTGTTCTCGCTTTTTGTTCCCGCTTGTTGAAACCCTTCTTACGTGTACCAGTTCGCTAACGATGCAAGTTCTCACGTACGTCGAAGGAAGTGTCAAAGCGTCATCAAGAAATACATTAAAAAGATATAATAGTATATAGTATAGCTTATAATGAAATTTTATAAAAAAATATAAAATATCACACGCACAAACAACCAAATTCTAAAAGAAAGAGAAGTTAAACTTTCATTGAACTATTAACAATTTTATTTTAAATTAGATAAACAAAATATTCACTTGTGCTCTTAAAGATTTCTTTAATCGTTAATAATTAATGTTTTTTAAATAACAGCCGACATCAAATCAGTGAAGTAGTTAAAATTTGTAGAGACTTTTCTCTTATGTAAATGAAGAATGCGATTCTACGGTAAAATGTACAAGCCAATAAATCTTGATAACTCTTTCGACCAGCCAGATTAAGTTTTCCTACCATTCTCGTAAACCGAGGAAAGCCGTATATTGTTATATGTAGTAAGGTCTATTAAATTATCAGCGTTCTCAATCGTGGGCGGCCACCGACGGAACAGCTGGCCTGGTCGCACGGCAAACACGATCGACGCGATGGTAAACCAACACGGATACTTTCGATCTACCAAAGGAAAGAGGCCCATGGCGCGTCCGTCCTTCGTGCAAAGCATTGCTCATGAATATGTATCATGAACAAGCCAGGGCAGAATGACGGAGCCTCTCTGTATGGGCATAAATTGAATCGAGCGATACTTTGACCTCCGTTAACTGGCTTTGACAGGAGGGACAGAGAGGGAGGAAGAGATGGTGAAAGAGAGCGTGGAGGATGCGTGCATTGACTTATTCATTTGTTTTTCATGTCAACGCACCGGGAAATGGAAGTTAGTGTCCTGTTAAGCTAGCGCCAGACTATGCGCGATTCGGCGAATATTCGTGAATACTGTGGACGGAAGATTTGTCGATTCGTCATGCGCTACACTATTACGAATGATATATTGCAAATCACGAATAGTGTGGGAGCTCTACAATAGCGAATGATGAATCTTCTCAAATTTCAACGAATCACGAATCGCGAATTACGAATCGCGCATAGTCTGGCGTTAGCTATAGTGTAGCGCAACACGAGTGGATTGATTCGCGTCCTTTGAGATTCGTCAAAAAACCGCTCGGCGAGCGAATCGGTGCGAACGACGAATCGCGCATGACGAATCGACGAATCTTCCGTCCACACTATTCACGAATTATAAACGAATCACGAATATTCGCCGAATCGCGCATAGCTGGCGCTAGCTTTACAGATATAAGATAATCGATATACAAATTACAGTTCTTTGCAGAGCTTAATTCTACAATTTTCTTTTTTTTTTATTATTATTTATATTTTCGTCAAAAGAAACTTTGAGAGTATAGCGCCTGATACTTTTCTATCATCTTTAATCGCGTAAAAGCATCATATCATCGCGGTTATAACGACGACTACGCTGAGAAAGACGATATTTATTTCCTTAGAACGAGAACAAGCTTCGTTTGCCGTAAAAGCGAGACGTAAAGTTTTACGGTATTACGATCGAGAAGACGACCTACGTCCGACAATCCAGCCATAAGATCATGCGTATATCATCCTATAATTTCGTGTTCCAAGATTTAATGCCGACGAACGACATGAAATTCCGATCGTAAAAGAGATCGAACGGTGCAAGTAGGGAATTTGAGATTTATGAATGTTTAGTTCTTGATTAATGCAAGGTTTATATTTTTGTGATAAACTGTTTCATATATTTTATTCTTGAAAAACAGATATTCGTGATAAAAATTTGTTTATTGAAATATTTGTTAATAAAAGTTGTATCAACTATGTTCCTTAATCAATCTCCTATCTTATTCGGCTGTAATGAAAGTTTTGATAACTGTCATATCAGATATAATATAATTTCATATACTTTATATTTACTCATCAACAAATTACATTTTTCAATTTATTTGTTCTCTTATTTAATTCTACCACAACTGTGTAAGAAAAACTGTATAAAGCTGCACAAAAAATCGCTAAGAGATGTGAACTGCATAGAAAATTAAATGCATCTAGGGCTTTACTTGGTAGCGATGAAAAAAACCAACATCGGCTCTTCTTTGAAGTCCTAGGAAGCTCACCTGTACACAGTGTCGTCAGAAGAAAGGTCATGGTTCGGTTAGTAATGATACTAAATACTTATACGAGTATAAAAGAACCTTCTATGCGAACGATCGATTTATACATTTATTTATGAACAGGTAAGAAATCCTTTTGTTTGTGGCAGCTCAACAGCAGCTACATCTTGAAATTGAGGAGATTATGGTAATTTAAGTTTAATGACACATAAGCTTTGTAAATGCCTCGCAATTTTATTAAGTACATTCTTGCGGGAAACGTCTCGTCCACTGTAATCGGTGCTATCTCTCGAAGTGTCGACCTTTTCCACCGGAGCACAGTGTATGTAAAAGGGTCGAAAGAGAAGCGTCGGCGGGAAAATATCGGGTGCACATCTCTCTTACGCGGAAAAATAGTAAAAGTGCCTGGAAAAGCGGCACGTGACCGCAATAAAAGCGACGAGGTCGCCTACGCGACTTAGGAGCACAATCAATTTGTATTCCGTGGCGGAAGAAAACCCAACTGCGGACTGCGAACTGCTGTGAGAGACGCGCAAGGGAGAAGAGGGTCCACTTCTTCTTGTAGCCGAGCGAAAGCTCGACACGATTTCAATTTTGTCGTAGGACGGTCTCGTTAAGAAAAATTGCAACTCCTCGTCGCTTCGGAATAGCGCAATTCACCGCTCACATTTAAATTCACCGCGAATGTACAACACACTTCCACACAACATACCTTCAAATTGTCACCTTTCCCTCCTCCCCGCATATCGATCATACTGATATAAAATTGAAAGCAAGTAAATTTGCGCCGTTTGCGTTATTAAGTTACCGAGGCATTAACAGTTTTCAGCCAGGTATCACGATCTTCACATAAAAAGTACGTTTATGTTTCATAAAGTTACGGAAAATTGACTATAAAATGATATTTCAAGTAGAAAATGTTAAAACATTAATGCTCATTTCTAGCCGGAAGTGTGATTAATAATAAATCAGCGTTACACGAATGGATTTCGCAAAAAAAAAAAAAAAAAATTATTATTTGAAGAACCTAGAATTTAGTATTCATAGCGTGTGAATAACGAATGTGATGGATAACAAATTCTTGCTCCAAGCATGTTTTTAAAGAATAGAACATGAATATGAAATTGCGCGAATTACTTTTTTGTGGCGCGACGATAAATTGGCGGACGAGGTAAATGAAATTGATGAGGTAAATGAGTTTACTGTCTCTGATGGAGTTCGTGCATCACACCTGATTTATGCACGACCAGTCGTTGGCCTAAAAACTGCAGAGACGAAATGCTGTGCCGAATTAGAACACCTGCAACATCGATCCGCGCTCATTCTGTTCATATAGCGTTGCTAATCGTCAATGTTTTGCTATTTCCGGATATAACTCGATAATACGTGATTTCTTTTCAAGAGGTCTCTTCGCGATTTTACAGAATTCGTAAATTAAAAAAGTTTAAAGGTGAAATAAAGATCAAACGCTAAAACGTAATATTACTTAAGGATATATATACCCAAAACTGACTTCAATACATTTTAGATTTTTTAGATACATCTCGTTTAATTTTGTCGTCTTCTATTTACGCCATAACTTCGTTTAATTACTTTTTCATGATATTCTTCTAGAGAGAATTTCCAATAACCCTTAGCGTTTTCTTTTTAATTAAATTTAATTATTCAAGCATATTCAAAGAAAATCTTTTTATGCTCACCGACATCTTTGCTCGAGTAATTCTTTTCGCGTACTTTGATTACTCGTATCCATTCTAGAACTCCACTGTCGTCAAATGTCACAACAATTTACGAAAGTTTAATAAGCATAATAATGTTTAAATGTTAAACTAATTATGTGTTAAATTGATAGAACGGTTATGGCAAGTTATAAAAGTAAAAATGGAAATAAATAAAAAGAATACGAAAGTCGACAACATTTTTATCATTAAATCCCTTTAGATCATTGGAGAGCCACACTTTTACGAGTGCTGCATTACAAGTTCAAGAGATAAATGTAATGACAGGATGCGCCTTTCTGTCGAGCAGATATTTCATTTTCATTGAGAGTCCGACGACGCGAATTCGTCGGCTGAAATGCAATCATTTCTTCGCGCTTGTAAACTGCTTGTCTAAACGCAATGCGGATCGATCGAATGAAAACGCTCCTGATGCAAAACGATGCTGGACGAGTAAAAGCGAGATGGAACGGAACGCGACAAGAGCAAATCGGATTATCGTGGTGGGTAGTGAATAATTTCCAGTCTCCGCGTTGTGCGCGACAAATAGGAAACAATCGAGGTACGGTATTTCGAAAACAATACAGGTTGAAAAATTGAAATTTCTCGCGGACGATAACTGCGCTGGTTTTTCAAATTTGTGTACAGATTTCGTGAATAGGATATGATATCTAAACGATAAATCACTAAGGCTCACCACGCGTGTTTCATGTACATTTATTTCTATCATTTGATTTTTCCACAATGTATACAAGGTTTGTTTTACAACAGAAGTTGCCAAGAACATTTTGTTAAAAAATTGAAATTATTTTTTTCTGCAGTAAGGTTTCGACATAGATCGACAGACTATCGAAGATAATTCAATATTTCCCGAAGTATTTCGAATCTTATCAAACAAAATGTGATACACAATATACAGAACAATTGCGGAAAACTTTTACAGTATAATGAATGAGAGTTTTAAAATGTTTTTATAAATTAAAAAAATATAAATAAAAATCCAAAGAATTTAAATAAGATGTGCAAAACACAATTGATCCTCATTTGTCGATCGGTCAGTATAATTGTTATTAAGAAATTCTGTTGTAAATAAAAAGTGTTTATAATTTATAATTTGGAAAAAAGCATTTCTAAATTCATGTTTGTATAGCTTTATGTTGAGTAGAATATGTTCTTCTAAGGCTCCTGAATACTTGCCGTGGTCATATTGAATCGTGACATCAAAGAACATCAGAGGCGAGAAATGACATGCTAAGAATTCTTGCGTGTTAAGAATTTTATAAGTGTGCTACAGCAATTTTTGAAGTGTTTTTTCATCGAAATAGCTTTTTATTTAAAAATGACAGGAATTCTCAACGTCATTTCTCGTATCTGACGTCACGATTTCACATGACCGTGATATGTATCTAGGAGTTTCAAAGTTTGGCCATCTATTTCTAAAACGTCATATGTAAAATACAATTATACTTCGCTTAACATTAACGAGACATGTCTTTTGGGAAGTCATCACTTTAAGCGAATCAATTGTTAATCCCTTCAACTTCATCATATGTGTTTACATATTTTGAGAAGCACGCAACATGCTATTCTATCTACGCGTATGGACATTCTATACACAGTCTTACTAAATACATGGTCCATTTATATATTAAAAAAAAAAAAGAAAATTGACTGCCATTATATTTTTTGCAAATAATACTTGACGATATTATTGTATAGGATTTGTATCAATCTGTAAAATAAAATAAAATAAAAATAATTAGAATGTATTTATACTATTTTTAAATACTATTTTTAAAAGGCTGAAATTGCAGGGAGTAAATCGGATATAATTTAATTTATTCTTATGTTACTATAATTTATATTTTTTATAAAAACAGTAGAACTAGATTCTAAAGACGTGAATTTAAAATTTAAAATCTGTAAATTCCATTTCTATATACAAATTGCTCAAGGCAAAACCAATTACGTTATAGCGAGGTAACGTTCTAACAATAAGTATAACTGTACAAGGAATTCACGGAAGAAAAGGATTCTATATATATTCACAGAGGAAAAGGATTATATATATTTACAGATTCTGTTTACATCTCTATTTTATGTTCATTACCTGTCTCACTTTATTAAACTCTCGGGATTCGCGGGTTATCTTCTCCAATTATATCAGAAAACGATAGACGGCTGTTGTCGGCGAGCGAAAGAACTGCAGTAATCAGCGCGAAGCAAGCAAAAGTGTCGCCCTACACTGCGCTTTCTCATGTCAGTGGTGTGAAAGCTTGTCGCAAAAGATAAATCGTTCACGCGCGTGAAAACTTTCCGCCAGTTTCCCGAAGATGCGACCTAGATTCTGTCGGATCTGCGATATTAACGATGTGACGACGACACGGTTGACTCTCCAGTTAACTTCGCCCTGGTGATCATTCGCGAACTGGAAATTAGTCATCAAAAGCTGAAGTTAACAGAGGGCAACTGTAATGAAATCAACCTCTTGATCCGCACGAATGTAATCCAAATAATAATAATGACAGCAATGAGAGAAATAAGATGATTTCATTTTCTCTCTCTTTCTAGTCGACAATTTGCAACGTTTGATTTTCCAACACGTAAGATATTTTCGACAATTTGCAACGTTTGATTTTCCAACACGTAAGGTATTTTCGAAAAAAAAAGAAAAAATGGACAATGCAAATGGTGAGATAGCTCGGTGCGAGCGGAAATGGTTCACGCTTCACGAGATGATCGTTGTTCCCGCTTGCACGGAATATTTCAACAAAATCCCAGGGGCAAACGTGCTACGCTGCCATCCATGGTCGATCCTCCTCCTGTACCATGACCCACTTAATCCGCCCCAGATCAGCTTCCGCTGCCTCCAATCCCCGTCGCATTCCATCGACTACCCTATATTATGTGGTTTACCGTGCCCGTCCACCCTATTAAACTCGGTAGAGAGACGCGCCTTAAATATATTAAAGGCGCGTTGACAATTTCTCCCGACGCGCGGTCTGACAGTTTTAAAGCGCCGCCGTATATTTTTCAACATTTAGGGGCGACATTTTAATTAAAACACTCAACGACGGGGCAGAATTTAATTAATAAAACATATTAATCCCGCGAGTGAATTTATTTCGTGGTAAATATGGAACTGTAAAACACAGTATCACACGAGTATATATTGGAAACCGTAAAAATCATCAATGATATGAAAACCATAACTACTTTTCCAAACATAGCTCTCACTACAAGTTGAAGATTTGATATTAAAAAAACTGTGAAAAACAAAAATATTCGACCAACCTCTCATTGATATAATTTACCCATGTACTCAAAACATAGAAAAAATTCTTTTTTATATTAATTTCAAATAATATAATAAATATTCGCGTTATACTTTAACAATATTATTAGTTTCAATCATCTTATTTTATGTCGAATCATCAATCGTACAGAAATAATTTTACTTTCCTTCCAGAATGTCGTTCTGTTTCGCAATATATTTTTCAAATGGCTTTCATTAAAACGACTCTATCATCTTTCAAAAATTTCAGTAGGTCGACGTATCGTTAATACTAGCATCATTATGTCGTTAACGGGAACGATATTTGTAATTTATGTTATATTGTTGCGTGCGTCGCCTGTTGTGTCGAAAATGCTCAAACGGCGGACGGAAAAGTAAAGAAACTACGTCACACGTCGAAACTCATATAATATTGCTCGTTATATAGATACGTGTGTATATTATATAATCAAGTCCGTTTGCGACAATGTCGCTTTGTCGTGTATCAGCATACAACAAGCATATCACGCGGTAAGTCGCGACCATTATTCGCGCGACACAATATAATTTCTGGTTGTCCGGACTGAGAAGCGAGATTACATGAGTCGCGTGCCGGACTGGAAACATAACAAGCAAAGACAATAGTCCTGCGCGAGACAATGACGAGCCGGGAGAGGAGATCGAATTCATTCGCGGGGTGGATTTATCCCGAGTCGCAGCGAGAGACGATCTCTCCTGCGCAATGAATTTTAAACGGATGCATCCGAGGAGATTATCTCATTCTCGCAACAGCGATCGTTATCCTCGTACGTGATCTGCGAGATCGCGAGCAGACACGGTTGAATGCGTTGCGGTTGTAGCGGGGCAATCAATGACAAAAGCAACAAAATCGCGCGCGCTTCGTACTCGTATTCAACTTTAATCAATAAAGCGTTGCGGTTAATAGGAAATCGACGTTCATTCATACCTACGACGGAACAAATAAAAACGATACATTAGTCAGAGGTATCAACGCGAATAACGATATCTATCGCCACTTCGAATTGTTGTTTGCTAAATGAAATCAAGCGCAGAACGTTTAAAATATATTAAAAAATTGGAAATAAAGTATCAATGATGTTTTATGGTGGCGCAGTAATTAATGACATCATATTTTATTAATTATTTTTTTAAATTTTTATTTTTTTATTTTAATTTTTTTATTTTTTTCTCTGTTGAGAGATCTACAAATACAGCAATACGTTTGCTTCCTCTTCTGAAGTATCTTCATTTCTTTTCTCGAATTGCTTAATTGTAAACAAAATTATAATAGATGTAATGAAATCATAATAGATCAATAAAACATGGTCTATTCGGTCCAACAGCGTATCAGGAACGCGACCTTCAGCTCCTCAAGACGTGAATTACGGAACTCCACTTCGAGTTGACATTCCTCGACGATGAGTTTCTAAAAGTCGATTCAAGATTTCTCTCGTTCTGAGAGAACCACATTTTTCCAGCCTAATAATTTTCCAACTTGATAATAAATCTCACGGACTGAAGTATCCGAACGAATCCGTGGGTTATGTGGGCGATCGTCTAGGCAAGGACGCGCTGACGAAATCGATGTGGCGAAAGAAATAGAGGAATACATTATACATTAGCATCAATAATTGAACCGTGTTTTCTGGAGAATGCTGGATATACCTAAGTGCATATTAGCTGCCGGTCGTACCTTTTTCTTGTTTTCTACCCTCATTCTTTCTGTACCATCTGCTATCATCTCGCTTCTCTCTCGCGCACCTTTCATTTTTCTTGCTCTCGACACCAATTTCTGACTTCATAGTACAAATCTTGTCTTGTTCTTCCCCTGTCCCCTTCAAGAACGTACTATACCACTCCCTCGTTTTCCTCCCTCGAGATGTTCTCGCTTCCGCGCGCCACGTCCTGCCGGCAACAAATTTCAATCCCACAGGATCAACGTATGGGAGGATGGAAGCGCCGCCGCTATCTATCGGTCTAAATAAGGAATAGAAGAGTCTCACGAGTGTTTTCGAAGAAGGGAAGGAAAAAAGGATGATGTGGTTTAGTATGAGCGAGAAGGGGAGTAATGTCGATCGATTTCTGAAACAACCCAATCTTTGCGAGAGGGTCTTTGCTTGCGCTGAAGAATTGTGTCAAGTTGGGGACAATGTGTTTCTTGAAAGAATGCACAAGGAAGAAAAACTAGCAAGTTTTTCCACAAAAATAATCCAAAACATAAGAAAGAAAACTTAGTAAAATAACCGTAATAAAATACAGTTTTTACAAGCTAAACCCAGTAAAAGAATTATGATAAGAATAAAATTGTATTTTAATTGACAAGACCGATTGATTTCCTTAAACTTGAGAAGAAAAAAAATTCACAACTATTAGGACGGTAAATAAAAATTATAATAACAATTCAACGCTCTTAAATCAAATCCTCACGAACATCCTTGAGAACTCGCTTATCTAACTGCATTTTGAAACGCGATCGATATTGAAACGCGCTGGAAAGACATAAAGACAGCTGATATAGAGGCTTCTGCATACTTTGTTCACAGAATGGTAGAAAGAGAGAGACGTAAATCCTCTCCTAATTCGAATGTAGGTGAAGAGGATCCGCTCTCGAGGTGAAGAGAGGAATCGAAGGAAGAAAGGGAATCAGTTAAAGGCGGGAGAAGTTTGCGCCCCGCTCGCTTGCTCAGCCTCGCTCGGCTGACCCGAGCTTTTGTCGCCCGCCATGACAACGAAGCCTTTTATGCTTTATGCTTACGCGGCGGGATTACTTCGGGAAAAGTGGCTAGGGCAGTATAGATGACAGAGAGAAAGAGGGAAGGAGGAAGAGAGAGAGAGAGAGAGAGAGAGAGAGAGAGAGGCAGAAAGGATTTCGCGGATACTTCCGATTTTACCCTTTCGGAAAGAGATGTGGAGAAAGGAAGCGGGGTGAAATGCGCCCTTCTCATTGTGGATGATTCTTTCGTTCCTATGTCGACACACGATTTTCCGTCGTTACGACAGAGAAAAATTCATGCGTCCTGTACACTGACCGGCCGAGATATTCCCTTTGAACCATGAGTACAGAGAATATGCAAATCTCATAAAAAGAATCCATGATCGAGACTGCTGAGATTGCATCCTTTTTCTGAACTTTTGTTTCAATAAATGACGCAGCCGAGAATTGTAAACAATTTATTATACATCATTGATAATTCGAAAAACGTATTCATATTTGATAATATTAATATTAACATTTTAATTTAAATATTAATGTTTAATATCTAATCATTATTAATATCTAATCATTTAATAGTATTTAAATAATATTAAAATCTTGCTGTGATACGTGAAAACAATTTTGCAACAAGAAAATTAACGCTCGGAAAATTCTCCATTTGCAATCATTTAACCACATCTAGAACGTTTTAATAACTTATTAATATACAAGAAAGATCAGTCTTAAACTAACAAAAAAATTTTTATCAAATTCTTCATCGATAAAATCGATAAATCTTATCGAAATAAACATAGCTTCCACAAAGCCTTGAAATAGTATGTCTTGTATTTGCATTCATAATGTGAACATTGCCTGTAATTATAAACAACTCTGATCAAATTGTACTTTGTACTTTTCTCTGAGGGAAAATTTTTTTCCTAACATAGATGTGTTAATCTAGGAGAAGACACAAACTTAGAAATGCACAAAAAAAAAAAAATAATACGTCAGTGTAGAAAGTGTTAAGTTCACCTCGAGAAAGATATGAAAGAAGAGCTTGCTTCTCGAAGCAAGAGACGACGGTAGTTTGCTGCGGAGAGCGAGTAGGATCAATAGTGCGACAGAGAGAATTCCGCCGGTCAGTCTGCCGGTCGTAAAAGTAGTTGCAACGCAAGGGAGGCAGTCACCTTATGCCCAGACTAACGATACCCAAGGCCACGAAGAAATTCAACACGTACCATCCACGATCTTCGCTACTGCAAGACAGTGATACGATCAAACGATTGATCGATCAGTCAATTTTATCAGCTAACAACCCTCAAATCGGCCTGAAGCAAAATTTTACTTCGGATATGTATATGACGAAGAACGATGAGAGGAAGAAGAAATAAAAAGAAGAAAAGATAGAAAAGTTTTTTCAAAAAGATATCGCAGACTGAAAAATCTGCAATGGAAGCTACTGAGATTAGATTCTCAACAAATCTTCCAATTTCTGATAAATTTAATATTTACACAATGCGTAATATGATGCACAAGATATATGAGAAGATGAAATCTTGCAGAAATATTAACAGATTTTTTTTTAAATTAATTAACTAATTAACATAATAATTTGTATTTAAGCACTCTATAAGTATTCTTTTTGATTTTCGAAAGAAAATTACTTTAAAATGTCATGACTTAAAAATTGACAAAAACATGAAGTTTTTTTATAAAAATGGAAGAGAATTTATGAACATACACAATTACTAACAATAAGTTCGCCTTTTCTATGATTTTACAAATATCATTGATTTATACGCATCTAAAATCACAGAATTTGATACAAATTTAGATATATATTTGCTCGCTCCTAAATACACAGTTGTAAATTGCAAGGAGCTTCCTTTGCGGTTGCTTAATTTGGCATGATTTAGCATGCTATTTATCATATTCAGTATGATTTAGCATGCTATTTATCATATTCAGTGAATCATTCAGCGAATCCGTTCATCAAATATAATATTCATACCTAAAATAAATGCATAGTATCTTTAATATTCTTGCTTGAAACAATCAATGATAAATACACATTGACAAATAGGATATTATCAAAGTGAGGGGAGAAGAATAAATCTCGAATGTGTGGAAACAAGAGGACATGATGCATGTTGTAATTCGTTTTTTCAAGCAAATCACAGCAGAATGACGGATCGTTTAACCAATCATCCCCTTCAGCCGCTTCAGTCAAGGCCGTCACCTATGCAATTTCATATCGCGATCTGTAACCACTATCACTGCTACGAGCGTAATGACGTTAACAAGATCGTCTAGCATGCGATCTTTGGATGTAGACGAATTTGAGATGTCAAATGAGACTGAAAAGACAGGCAACGCCTGTCGAAACTTCAATATGTATATCAAGTTTTACAAAGGAACGTATACATAAAATAATTGTATTATCCAGCATTTGTTTCTAACAATTTCATGTAATATGTGCTCCAAGTGTAATTATAGAGAAAAAACTCTATAATTACAAGGAACGTATACACAAAATAATTGTATATATTATCCAGCACTTGTTTCTAACAATTTCATGTAATATGTACTCTAAGTGTAATTATAGAGAAAAACTCTATAATTACACTTGGAGCAGTCGACGACAAGTCGAAATGAATCAATAATCGAAATTATTACCAAAAAATGGTAGATAGAAGTAAAAACTTTATAGGATCCATCCATAATCTCATTACAAGAACAAAAAAACATTAGTAACAATCTGTCATAGCACGTCAATTGTGACATAATTTGCGACATAATTTATGACATAATTTCAAGCAACGTTAATTAATTCATAATTGTTCGTCATTTTCCAGCCGATCGTTTAGACGAATAACATTAGAGGAGAATTAAATGGAGACGGGACCACCCCGCCGCTTATTATGTCTAGGTTAAAGGGAGTCGAATTTGTCGACGACATCTGATCGTTCGATAATGCTCGCCCGTCAACGTCTGTCATTTTTTGCACGCTTTGTGATTAGAACGGATCGGATGAAAAAGGTTGCGAGAGGATCGGTGTGGGATTTACGTGCTCGACCTTCTGAATCCACGACCTCCGACCTTCCACATCCGACTCTATCCGTTCCTCTTCCTCTCCTTCTCTCTCTCTTTTCCTTCCCCCTCTTTTTCCCGTCGCATCTCCCACGCCCGATTTTCCCAGGCGTTTCTCTCGATTATTTCCCAGGAGTTTCCGCAGTGTCGGCGACGAGGTCGACGAGTAGGTAGAGCTTAATTGGGGAAGCCAGCTTTCGCAGGACGAGGACATCAAATCAGCAACAGTTGGCTGGCAGCTAATTCGAGGTAATACGAGCTACCTGACAAAAAAAAAAACGGCCTCTCGAAATCTCCCTCTAGTTTCTCTTTCTTTTTATTTTGTTCATCGTGTGAACAAATTCGTACAACTCTGCGAAAAAAGCGCGGAGGATTACTAGATAGATGGCAACAAGTGTTGAGGCCAAGGGGAAATCAAAAGTGATTTGCCATTATTCCTTGTGTTAATGTTAAACCGCGAAAAAGGAGATATTAATTATCTGTGTTAAATATATTAACCCTGCGATAGCGATCTCACAATTTCACAGATTACTGCTATCTTTTTAGTTGCAAAAAAATTTTACTACGCAAATATTTCAGTACAAATAAAATTAATTAGAATAAAAATTGTAATAAAAATTAAATTTTTGTTAATTTATCCATTTGAAACTAATTGAAAAATATCAATTTACTGGCTATTAGTCTTTCATAAAAAGTTCTTCATTTCCAATCATTTGTAAGTTGAAAAGCTTGAATATTGCTTTGATATTTCAGGTGAAGAAAAAGTCGAGATCAAAGTGATAAAAAAAATTGTGATTGAAATTATATAGATGATGTTTTAGTAGAAAATATCTCGCCGACAACTTGTTTATTTTTTGTCTTTTCCACAGATCCAAAAGATATTACTATAAATGAAAACTAGCGGAATGATTTTTACTTTCTGGAAACTGTGTTTGGAAAAGACAACGATATTGTCTTGTCTTGTTGTCTCCATGCCAAGAAACGGAAAAAAAGTAGAGAAATATGTTTTCCGCCTTCAGAGAGTTTTTCCATGATCAATGCCCTTCCTTTCTCGTGCGATTACAATAGGCCGTCTTCGCTCGAAAATACGAGAGGAAATTCACTGGTAACGGTTTAAGAGTAGACAGGCGGATGACGAAACCCAGACAGATTTATCGACGTGAGTCAGAATTTGTAAAATACAAAGCGATACTTTCATTTCCTGCGGAAAGATATGGAATGTCGAGAATCAATCTTTTCTCCCATTCTCTTAATCAAGAAAGTAATAGAGAATATATAAGAAATTACAGAGAATTTTAAAGAGAACATGAGAAATTAAAGAAAGAAAATCTGCATGTATGTATATCAAATAAAATTTGTAAGAAGCTGATGTAAATATAAAAGACTAATATGAACTACGATATTATAACACGCATAAACAAAATAAAATGGAAAATACTGAAAGTTATTTTATATAAAAAAAACATAAAATTACAATTATTTTTAAATATTTCACAAAATATTAAAAAAAATATTAACTATCATTTGCAAACAACATAATATCACGTAAAAGGTGATAAATATATGCATATATGTGCACATAAGAAAAATGTATAAAACATATATACAAAAATCTGTTAAAAAAGAGAAATGTATTTTAAAAGTGACATTATCCTAACAAAATTAATTTGCGTAAATAAAATGTTTACTATTTAAAAGGTTAAAATTAAAATATTGTAATATATAATCTTAATATTTCTTTCTATTCCAATTATTATTCTGTACGAGAAACTCTTTTGAATTATATATATGTATAATTATAAATTGTATATATAATATATAAATTGTGTATGTAATATAAACTAATTCTTGTTCAGATTTCCATTCATTTAAATCTAGAGTTAAATCGATTTAAAAAGTAGGATTTACTGCTATAAGCTTTGTAAAAAAAAGCAATTCTAATTCTTTTTTAGACAAAATTGTTAAAATAGAAAAAAAATAAACATTAAATATAAGAATCATAAACATTAAATATATAGCGAAATATATAACGAAATGGTACATTCTAATTATACCATTTGTATACTTGTGTTTGTTAGCCTGGTTATTACAAAGTTTTGTTTCAAGTTGTTTTTGAAGTTCAAGCACTCAGCGTATCCAATCTATCCCAGGTAACAAAAAACAACTTCAAATCACGCTTCTTGACTCTCAAAGAAAATCGACTTTTCGTTTCCTTTAGCGTATTCTTCGAAACGGTTAAACTCTCATCAAACCAATTTATATCACTTTTATTTGTAAATATTTTTAATTTTGCATGCGTGACTTTTTTACGTTTGCTCTTTTTAATTGCAAAGTATTTTCTCTCGCCGACCCGGGTGAATAATTTTTTTATCTGGGAAACGCGCATCGGCTGGCTCAGTCTGCGGATAAATTTGCCACGTGATCCGATAGACGAGCTCGTAATCCAGCCAGCACACGCATTCGCATAGATCGATACGCAAACTTTCCCCACCCTCTCCCGCCGTATTCCCATACTCGTAAAAGACTCCTCCGTTCGATTCCACGGCATCGTACTTTCTACCCTCGAGCGCTTTCCCTGTATCTACTCCCATGCTTCCGCACACCCACGCATCCACCTACAGAGGTGCGACAGAACCGGCTCTCATCTTGATCCTCCTCGCGCGTATCAGACACTTTGCTTGAATTTCCTTCCTGCTCACTCTCATGGTATTTTTCTTAGTAAATACAAAATAGTATCAACTCTGCTGTTGACTCTGGTTTCTCATTCAATAATAATAACGAATGAGAAAAAGGCAAACATTGTCATTGCGAGGAAATGACATTTACGTTAGCGAGACAAAGAATCGTTGGAGGAAATAATTAAATTTCAATTATTATGACTGTGCTTAAGATAAAACAACGCAAAATACATGTGAGATGAATTAAAATCGTCGCAAGACAAATATTGTTTATCACACACATAACTCTTAAAACAAAATAACTAAAAATTATCTGAAATTAAGATCAAATTTATGTCTATTATAACATTTATCCTTGTGATCTAAAGTTAATATTTAACATCATGCAACTTTTATCATAGTGTAAAATAACAATATCAAGGATGTCAAGCGTGTCAAAGGATAATTCTCGACTCTTTGTTGATTATTATTGAGAGAGATTAAATGTTAAATTTAATTGAGTGTTTCAAGTGGTCCTAATTACCATTCGACCTCTCATATTATTAATATTAACATTCATTTGGAATGCGTCAGACGGTCTGGACGCAGAGATGATCGATTATTTAAATGTTACGAAATGAATGCACTGCGGGACCCAATTATGTAAATAATTGATAGCGGACATTTTTGGGTCAGTATTGCAAGCAATATTACTGAAAATTTGGGGGCATGAGCAAGGCAAGAGATTCAACGAATCGGTTAGATAATATTATCACATTGACCATCGCTTCATCACTGTGTCATAATACATTGGAGCAAACAGACCGGCGAAACATTTTTCGGATCCTCTCGCCGAGTTATATAACGTCGCGAGGAACGAAGCTGAGATTGTGCCATTTCTTTCTATCGAGACAGCCCGACATTTTTCGTTCATACCTCGCCTGTCATATTGACGATTGACCTGCAAGAAAGAGAAAGAAAGAAAACGAGAAGTCGGAACGATCGTAAATTCGCGATCTAAATCTCTTACATTCACTGACAAATTGATGTTCTTGTGAAAAAAAGTGATCGAACATATCAAGCACGCAATGTACATTGTGTATAAAATATAATAATCGAACTAAATTCTTATAACTAAATTCTTCGGCATGTTTTAACATCTAACAATGTCATCAGCGGTCGCACAAGGAAACTTTCAAGAAAGATTATTAAAACATAAAATATAATAAAACTCTCGTTCTCCAATAATCAGCAAAATCAATCCTCTTTTCCACAATTAATCCTTTCTCATTCAAGTTCCACGTGTTATCCCAAAAATCCAGTAAAATTTTGACATTTAATAAATCACTGAATAAAACTACTATACTGAATCATTATATTTTTAGTGAAATCTAAAATTACACGTCATCAAAATAAGAACAAATGATATCTATAAAAAAATCTTACTTTCCCCCGTTGTTACAAACCTTTATCCTTCAAATTCTGTGCGTTATTAATATAAACTATTATCCTTTCATAAGAGAACCAAAAAAATCCGCAGAGAACATATAAACATTCCTCTTAATTGGAAACTAAGATTACCATTATTCACCAGGATCAACGTGACATTTCCCTCTGATTCCACGATGACATTTAGGCTTTTTTTAATGCGAACGTACTCCTGTAAGGCTGCGATAACCAAGAAAAGACTCTATCGCAAATGGACACCCTCGCCGGTCTGGAGAAATTTTTTCCGGAAGAGACAATCGGGGGAGATGTGCGATTACAACGGCGTCAAGTAATCCCATGAGCCCTCCGTCTGATTATATTTCCTTCCATCAGGTCGAAATTGCAGCCGCGAGATTGCGATAGCTATACCATACTGTTCCTTCATCTCTCAAAACCTCCCTAAGACGTTTGGGTTACTTATTTAGGAATCCCCGACCGACTAATCAATTTCTGTCTGTCTATCGTCGCGATTTTATTATCCTCTTCCCTTTCCTCTGCTTTTCCCATGACGTTAAAAGTGCTTTTATTAAACAAAGCCAATATTTAAACGTCAATCATAATAACTTTATGTGCTAAGAGCGATATTGATTTACTGACGCAATTGTCATATCTGTCGGAAATTACGTTTCGCAAGTGGAAGAGAAATTTAGGCGTTATCTTAAATTATCTTCGTGCCAACTTCTCAATCACATCGTAAAGTAATTGATCAGCTACAGTGGAAATTGGATCGCGCACGTCAGAGGGATTAAATGTCACGGTCGGTATTTTTCGTGGACGGTAAATTTTTCGGTATAGGAAAGGAATACACGTTGGTATTTTTAGCTCCCCCGTATCATCACAAACCGTCCTCCCACGTCCTCGAATTGCGTAGGATCGTGGAATACATATTGATAACGATTCCCACTATCCTGTCGATGACGCGAGCAATGTCGACAGCCTTCGCATGTGCCACGCAATACTGTGTCGAACTTGCACACGTTGTTCCGAGAAGGACGAGCTAATTGTTCACGAAAGTAGAGAAGACTTCACTCACGCGAATTAGCTAGACGACGAGTGACACGCCGCTTGTCACAACCTTGGCTGAATTCCACGATCGCGAAACGAACATGACTTATTGTTGTAGCAAATGCGCAAATGTGCATGTGTACACATCCGTGCGGAAGGTGCCTCTCTCATTTACATATGCGAATTACATTCACGTCAGGGGAGACTGACGGTACATGAACCGATAAATTTAATAATGAGAAGCGTAACATTTAGAAATCAACACCGTATTTTATGAAACTGTGAAACGTCACGTTTGAGAAAATTATGCAAAATGACAGAGATTTCAAGAGCAAAAAACGAAGTGCAAGATGTTGCTTCGCGACTCATTGCGTCGATTAATGACGCTTAATTAAACCGCTTAATCTTCCGTAATTTTTCTTTGAAACAACGATTTTCATGGAAGAGCATCCGCAACTGTTGCTCTCGATTTCTCTTTTATCATTTTCTTTAATATGTTGAGATATTTACTGAACGCGAATCATCTTCCTTCTTTTTCCTCATTTCCGTGAAAGTGACTGAAATGTAAGAATAACTGTACATCTTGTGGATAATCTCATCTCGATTTTATCGAGAAATGATCGGTCCCGATCGGAGTGGCGGATACCAAAGCAAAGTCAATTTCTGGTCGGAAATGGTGGTAAAAAAGAATTCAAACAGGCAATCCTCTGTAATCATCTATAACTGTTAATCACACACTACAGGCGGAAATCGATTCATCGCCGTCGAATATTATAGAGGGAAAGAAATCATGTCGCGTTTATAACAGAAATAACTCAAAAAGAGAAATATGTCCCTCTTTTTCGCGGCTACATTTTAGTGCCCTACGGCCATACAAATGGCCACCTATCATGGGACTAGCTTTGCCGAGAAACGAAACTGTCTCGCGTTATATGGTGCTCGTTCGATTTTGGATGTATCGATTTGCTCGTTACCGTGACAGCCGCTGACAAATCTATCTCGCGGTTTACGCGGTTCTCTCCTACGCCTTTTATCGGCACGGATTTTTAAACGACAGCAGTCGCGAAACACCGTCCGTTCGCCAAACAATTTTATATAAACTGTCTCTCGAACCTTTATATAAAATTTATCTCTGCGATAATTATTCTTTAATGAAAAATATGAAGATACCAAAATATAGCACATATTCGAATTATCAGCAAAAAGAAGGCTTCCAGTAAATTAAGTTTTAGCGATGCAAATAGATAATAAATGTTTATGCTTGACTTAACTTCAAGTAAAGCAAACAGAATACTTATATATAATTTAAATACTAAATTTAATCTCAAGAATTAAATGAAATAATGAACAATTAAATCTTCTCTCTCGGAGAAAATCAGTAAACTTATCACAAAGTTTAATCTAAAAAGTTTTTTAATTATTACTTCCTAATATTCTTATATTCCAACATACAATATAACAATGAGAATTATTTACGGGAGATTAAAATATGACGAAGGGGAATCGGTCCGTGATAAGGTCGTAACTTTCTTAAACGGTGAAAAGGTTGAAGATTAATTATGTTGTCAGCACTCTACTTGTCCGCGCAGCGTTCCGTTTTGTCGGTGTATAAAAGCCTAATTACGGAATCTCTCAAAGATTTCTATCAAAGACGGAATTTCTGTTCGTCTATCAAGAAAGGAATTTCTGTTCGTCGCTCCGTCACGAGCGACATTTATCAGAAAATGAAATTTTCGTGTCGCACAAACGACGTCGGCGCGATGCATGTGTGCACCCGCATAGGTATACGATGTAAAAACGATAAAGAATTACAATGTCACCTTGTGTTACTATACGCATATAAAACAGGTTTTCGCCAATGCGCTTTGTACTTCAGTCCCAGTGAAACTTATTTCCCATGCGCGAAAAGTTCACGCGCTGCAGTCAGGAAATAATAATAAATTGACTTCGATGTATGCATATCTGTGAAGAACTAAGGCGAACTTTTGTTCCCTAAGGCGAAGAGAAAATATTGTATCTGCTGTCATATTTGCTAAAAGTACATTTTACGACATAAGGATGCTTTCCGAAGATCAAATTTAATTAATTAAATTCTTTCTACATCACACATTGTAACAATGCTTCTTTATACATCTAACTGTAAGGAAAAAACAGAGATCCTCTCAGTTGTATTCCTATTTGTCATAGTTTTCTTTTTCTAACTCTCTTGCTTTCGTTGAGGACATGTGCAATGAAAAATAAATTTTTGTTTTAATTTATAGCGAGAGAGAGAGAAAGAGAGACGATGTCGAAACTTACCGTTTCGATTCAACCTTTTCAATATGCATGCCAGATGCTTCGATTACAATCTGTCACGTTAATAAAACGTAAGTGGAAAATTTACATTCCAAAATTGAAACAACTTCCGTTGTTTTTGTGTGTAACATTGTAAAAATAAAAGAAAAATATATGTGTATGTATATATGTAATATGAAAAATATATAACCGCATACCGCATTTTTCTCAGCAGTCGCAACAGTTTCGCTTGCTTAAAATTTTCTATAAATCTAGTTATGTCTGTCAAAATAATTAATGTGTAATTTTTTTATATATGTATAATAGTAAATGTAACTGTAAAAATCATTTATATTATAACCAAAATCACTACATATCTATCTAATTATAAATATGTATACTAATCGTAACTACATTGCGCAGCTAATAAACATGTTCTAAATCATTTCCCGTACCGCAAACGCGAAGTAAAGCATCGTTTTACAACAATTCAGGAGAAAAGCTCGGATCAAGCAGATCTAATGCTTTTTCCAAGTGGAAGAATTCTCGTGAATTCCTTCACGTACACAACAACGTGCAATTCTCGTATACAAGACCGAGTCTTCTAGAACGTTATGTCGGGATCAACCCGGTGGCATCGAGCATGATTATCCATCGTCTGAGCTTGGCACGGCGATTTGCATACGTTTCGATTGTCGCACCTGCATCTGCCATGTTGACAGACAGCGATGGTCAACAGTGTATATTTGCGTAAATGTTCGCCACAAACCGCTCTATTCGAGCACATCAATGTTGAAATCTATTTCTAGCCAAACATATACAGGATGCATATACCTCCATGTCAATGCTTGATGAAACTCGACAATCTGTTCGTTCTGCTTCGTTCCCTAGGGATACATTTGAACATGATAATAGATACCTACTTTGATACATATTGGACGTGTCGTATCAGAAAACAAAAGAATATAATTTCGTCATATTCAGTTCCGTAGGAACTTGGAATCAGTTCATTAATATTATTTTAAATAAATATTATACACTTTCTCATTTTAATCGATAGACTGCGCGCCGACTTGGTTTGTCTTAAAACACAGCCTTCTTTTGTATTTGAGAAGAAATCCATATATTTTAAATTGATTAATTGATTTAACTTTCGATGTTAGTTGTTTGATATTACAATTGCGGTCCGACTCTCACTAATTATTATTATTGTGAATTATTATTATTGTTATCAGAAGTCAAAATGTTGTCATGATGTTGAAATGTATTCATGATTACACATCAATTTTGGTACTAATTTATTGAATATTTGTTCTCAATTTCATAACATGAATAAACATCTGTATCTGTCTACTGACTAGGGCCAAAGAAATAATAATTCTCATAGAACTTTAGCCAGATATTTTAGCGGCGCAGATGCGAACAGATTATTTATCTCGTATTGTGTACTTCATTCCTTCCGGCAATTGGATTTTTCAATAGTAATGTGAGAAACGAATACTGTATAAAAAATTGTAAAAAAGTATATAACGGTTACTAGGCCCTGCTATCCATCAACGTCAACCTGTTGCAAGTTATCCTTAGCCGACTTAAACCTACTTTACTAGGAGAAAAGTCGATTGGCGGTTTTAATCAGTTCAGTTCAATGTCAAACTGGAAATGAGGATTAAACAAGCGCATCTGGCGATAAACGTGCGAATAAGAACACGGATTCTCTACTAAAAGAATTTTATAAATTCGTATTGAGTTACTGAGAAAGTACTCAACAAACTTAAACTCTTTTTTCCTTTTAAATTATCAGAAGAATCAGATCAGCAGCATAGAAACTGCGAAATGTAAATATTAAATATAATTTACGTGAAATTACAACTTGAACCCTGCATGCTAATATATTTTTATAACCGTGTAATTGACATTTACAGTCGATAAGCGTGAAAAAATATTTCAAACTGATCGGGCACAACGATGGTTCCACAGAATTGTCTCAAGCAGTTAAAGTCCTCGTGTCAAGAATCGTTCCATTTAAATGGACCTCAGCGTAAAGGTCCATTTTTTCGCGGCTGCCGATTTAGAAACGCTCTCATCCGTTCTTGCTGATACGCGGCAGCTGGCGGTAGATCGGATCGATGAACGGCGTTGAGTAACTCGAGTGCCGCCTCTCCATCGTACTGACTTTTCAAGTTATTTTTAGCGCAGGACTATTCTCGTGATACTATTTAGCAGCGTCGGCAGGTGGTGCGCGTTCACATCGATGCTGTAACAGCGAGGAGCACACGCGGAGTCATGTTACGCGCGTCCGAGATTTTTTTTTCACATTAACATAATCGCGATGTGAAAATAAACGCGTGTGACTTTCAAGATGACTTTTTATAATTGCAAAGAGAGCCACTAATTATGCACCGGAAATGTTGCGAAACGATCGCTTGGGAACGATTTAATCTCTTTGCAACATGATCGTACATGATATCTTCAATATTATTTTATTTTTGCATGCTTTAATAGCTAATTATCTTGTAAAGCGGTCATATCAAGGTTTATACTTTACGAGCTGTTACTCGTTTATATACTCCGGCAGTCATAATGAATCATTAATAATTGCTCTGCGTAACTGAACGATCCCAACCAAGTTATTAAATACCGCGTAAATATATCGCTTTCTTCTGACCGGAAATATGTAACGTGCGTTTAAATTATTAATTTTTAAAACATTAGTAATATTAGTAATGCATCACACATATATACATATGCTACAGGAAGAAAAATCAATAATTGCAAACGACGCGGAAATCACATTGTGAAATTTTCACTTCCGCCAAAAGTAACGAACTCCGGAGGTCTCCAGAGGTTAATCGATGGGCTAGAGAACGAAAATACGAAGGAAATGAGCTACTAATTAAAGCGATTGTTCGTCAAGGACAATACGCGTTGTATATTTAACGAATATCGTCATTAGCATGCGGAAGTACGTGGCGGCGATTCAAACATGTGAGTAATTCCTGTATATTACAGGGAAGTTCCGGCCCATAAACGAGCGAGCGAGCGAGCGCAGAACAACGACGATTGTTTCGCGACCTCGAGCGCGTAAGTGACGTGGGAATGATCGATTATCGAGCCGTTCGCCGCAACAAATGCGTAACGTCGATCCCGCAGGGTGTCCCCGGGATCGTCGTTATCGCCCGTAATCCTCTAACGAGGCATTCGGCGCAGCGACACAATTTCTAAAACCGTTTAACCCGTTTCCACTGAATCGCCGCGAGCGACAACAATATCGACGTGCACGAGGCCCGATTATCTTCATCTCGTTCACGTGTATGTTCATAACACTTGTATCCGCGTTATTAACAATCGTGCATTTCGGTGATTCTCGCAAGTCGCTTGGAGTCAAATAATCCGACGAAAAGATCGGATATTATATTATTATTAACATAAATTTTATTATTATTAATTTTACAAGTTATTCTATATAAGTATATATTCTAAATAAGTCCAAAATAATAAAACTAATATATATAGAAAAAAAATGAAATGATTAACAAATACAACATTAAATAATAAGAAGCAACCGCACTGGATTCACACCCCAATATACAATCAATAAAAAAGTTGGAATTAACTTTCATACTTCAAATTCTATATATAAATTCTATAAATAAAATTAAATCTATTGATTAAAAAAATACAATTAATAATAATAACAATAATATAAAAAAACTACAAACTTATTCTTACTCTCCTTCCCCATAATATATATATATATATATATATATATATACAATATAAAAAAATAACACAAGCCAAGATAAAACTGCAATTGTAACGATGGATAATAATTATAAACCCAACAATTATAAACCCAACAATTCACATCCTTAAAATAATTAAATATAAATCAAATAATATTCTAACCCTATTATTATATTAATACTCCCTCATCCAATATCAGTAATTTTACTCTGTTTAGCTTACTTTAGAAGTTGAACAGCGTAATTTAAAGCTACGCAACATTTAAGAAAAAGCAGCGTTCTTTATATGATTCTTATAACAAGAAAATTATTATCCATCGTTACAATTGCAGTTTTATCTTGGCTTGTGATATTTTTTTATATTTGCATATGTATACATATGTACACACAAAAGATACATTATTATTTTGGAACAAGCAGTTTAAACGATCTAATTTCTAAAAGAAAACAGCGTGAAAATAAAAATAAGGATTTTTCCCTCTCAAGAATACGTTTCATATCTACCAGTTTCATAAGATTGTCGTAATCCTGCTCAAACACGAAAAGACTACCGAAAGCCACTGTTATAAACAAAGTGACACATTTCGCACAATTGTGTATCGTGAAGGCGACAATAGTATCCCATCGCGAGAAAATTTCGCAATTTCGCCAAATAGGATACACGTTCTTATACGCACGTTCTCATTTTTTTCTTGTCACCGTTCAGACTCCGATGGCTACCGTGACTGTTATAAAAAGTATATAAAAAGTTGCAATAAACGTAAGTGTCCGAACATACGTGCACGTTTATACGCACACGCACATACACACATGACAGACGGAGAAACCTTCTTGACATATCTAGGGCTCAGCCGCCGTCAGAACTTCTCAGGTAGACAGAAAAGCGAAGCGACAGATAGCTATGGAAATACACTTGCCTCCTGCTCGAACAATAGGCCGATACAATGTATAGTACGGTTGAGGAGGTCAAAGAGTAAAGATTATGAATAATGTATCGAATAATTTAAGCCACGGCTAAATTATCACGGAATTTTGATGCGCAAGGTCGAGGTATTAATAGTAATTAGCAGACATTGCTCTCTCTCGCGTACGGGATATTACTTAATCTCTCAGTTGTGGTAGGTTAATCCACTTGTTCGAAATTATCGACAAGCTACGTGGAAACGTACTACATGTTTGTGCGACATTTACCCAGATTTCTAAACAGATTAGCGTGAAGTAACAGCATAACTTAGCGAAACATAATTTTCCTCTTCTCTGTTATTTCTCATTATTAATTTCTCGTAATTTAATGTTAAAACTTGGCGTTATCAGCATGTACAATAATTGGCTGTTCTTAAAAATCATGTAATAATATAAACTATCAAAATTTTATCAACTTATATTAATAAATAGTTTTGAAATCTTGATTGTTTCCTGAAATATCGTATTTTTCTTACATATGTGTATTAGTATAATAGTTATCTTATTATTCGGATATAATTAGTATGGATTTAAAATTTTTCTATTTGCATCCACGATTCCTTAAAGTCTAATCTTACAATTTACCACAAATCTTTGCCATCCCCTCAGTAGCACTCAGAAACGTTACTAACAGATGTTTCGATAATCTGTGGTCTTTCCCAGGAAGTATAATCAGCGGGAATACTATTAATGATTAATCTGTAGTGAATGTCGGTCCACATAAACGAAGGATTAGAAGCCACATCCGTTCGCGCGCACGCCTGCCAGGGGATGAAGGTGTAAGGGATGACAACTCAATGCCAGTTACTGGCAGCTACAATGGCAACCAGGACAAGGATAATTACCAGTGTCCTACTCCGTCCCTCCCTTCCTTCTCTCTGTCTATCTTGTGTCTCCCACCCTCTTTCGCGAGCATCCTAGCCATTCCACTTCTCTTACCTCTTCCTTTCGGTAGCAACAGTCTTCTGTATTGCATTTCCCTATTAAATTTGGCCGTACTTGTCGAAATATCAAGGCTCGATTATCCTTGCGTGAAAGCCGATACATCGAATGATTTCCTGATCGTTTCTCGCAATGAGTGAGAAAATTATACGGAACATCCTCTAAGAGAAACTATTTCGCCAAAGTCTTTTCGATTAACGACTGCTCAAACTTCCATCAATTCTCTCGATCGCTCACACTTCCACTCTCCCGGAGTTTACACTATCAAAGTTTCCTTAATTCGTTTCTGTGCCGACACTTAAATTACCAATCGTATCAACATGATCAAGATTATCCTTTAACGATTTCAAAAACTTAAAATATTAAATGAAAAATTCAGCAGATGTCAAATTTCTCCGCACGCATACAGGATTCAATATTAAAGTTCGTAAGACTCCGTTGTATATCACACCGTTTCCATTCTCTAGTAATAAAACGTCGTTCTGGAATATCGGATTTTCGACGCGATACGCTTGGCGAAAGTTTTTTGGCAAGAACTGCCGAATGAAATATTCAGCACCGTTCGAAGATGAACAAGATGTATCCTGCTCATCCAGCTGAAGAACGAGGGCAACCGATCGGCTTAAAAGCATGCTGGTATCGACTCCAGAAAGACGGATAAGTTCTTAAATTATGTACAGAGAATAAATTTGAATTTGTTGACTCTTAGCAAGCCTGAAACAAAGCGTTGATTCGTCCAACTAAACATTTTCTTCACTTCTGATTCTGGTATTCGAAAGAATTATTAACGTATGTAGGTATTAAGCAATATAAATATAATTGTTCAATATAAATGATAACTATTAGCTCTCAGTATAATGACAAATTTGATTCTCGACGTGTTGTAAGCACAAAAAAAACATGCTCTACAATGATTGTTTCGTCTCTATTTATTTGACGAATAAACGTAGATTATTTTTATCGAGCTGTGTTACAACGTACCGAAACTGTCGATTTGAACCTCATATAAATAATCAGGCAGAGCTAATAGGTGCATTAGTGTTAGTACACAATGCGCTAATATTTGATCAAGCCAGTTATCGTTCAATTTAATCCTCAGACTAATCATTTCATATGATCGGAAATTTCCGAAAACAAAAATTTTTACGTTGAACATGATCTAGCTTTTGCCCACGGAACGTAATCGAGCTCGGTAAAATAGCAGTCGTGAGGAAATATCCAGCCGCGAGGATATATGCACATATATAAGAAATGGAGCAAATAATACAAGGTGATAAATTAAACTCACTCTCATCGGTCTGCGGTGCGGAGAGAATGGCGCTGTGCTTTTTCTTCACATCTTCCACGTTTGTCTGGATCCTATCTATCATTTCGCGGATTTCCTCCACCTGTGGAAAAACACAACGTCAGAGTCAGCAGTTGGCTTAAACTTTGACAAATTTATTCATGTTTCGTAAATCCGACATTGTCACGAACTTTCATATTTATTAAACAAATTCTCTTGAAAGAGTGATGTAAATTTAAAAATCTCGACACGGTTGATATGTCTAAATTGATATTTTATTTTAAAATTTATAAAACTCTCAAAACTGAACTTGCTTAAGTTTAAATAATAAAACAAGATTTAAATATCTTTTTAAGATCTTTTTAAAATTGCAATTCTTAAATTTAATTTATTGTCGGCCCCTAATTCCTGATTACCGCATATAGAGTAATAAAATAAAAAAAATTAAAAAAATTACAATACAGAAGCATATTATCGAAATTAATATTTCATCAAGTCGATAGTATTAGATGTATAAATACTACCTTTAATTTAAAAAATTAAAAAAGTAATGAGAAAATAAGTGCTCAATTGCATTGCTGATGAAAATAGCCAATTTAAGTAGTCGAGGTCGATACATATATTACATCAGATACTACTCTATTTAAGTAGTATAGCCATAATTACGAGTGGCGCTCGTCGCAAGTGGTGCAGACCGCGTTTAGTCAGACGATCGCATATACATACTTGCTCGTGAAACCACGTGTTTGAAAAGAAAAAATATGAAAATGTGAAAAACTCACAAAAAATTTAGAATATCTCTATCTAAATATTTTTAATGATCCACTCCTTAATCGTGATATGAATTAGTAAAAATATCGACATACTAATTTTTATGCGCAATTATTTTGGTATCGATTAAAATACTTATATAAGAGTGTTAATAAAATAGGACGACTTTATACGTAGCGTTTTAGGAAATGTCGTTCACAAAAAAATATAACTTACATTAATATTCACGCTTAATGAATCGCATGTTAATTTTATGCAATGTCGCATAAATGGAATAATGTAGGTAAGTCGAGTAAGTTCGCGTTTCGACAAAGTTCGCGCGTTGCAAATTTCCGAGTTGCAGAGAGCTCTTCGCTCTTCGCGACTTCAAGAGGTGTTCCTAGTAAGAAGACTCCTCCTAGGCCGTGATAAATTTCAAAAGCTCTTATTCGCATATCCTTGATGCGATCTAATTAGCAAAAGAAAAAAAAATGACCGATAATATCTGGTCAATGAGAGATGAAAAGTTGATCCGAACCGCACCTACATAGCGTTGTAAAATCAGACGAAATCCCATCGATTGGCTTGCTGGAAGATGCTCTGTCTCTCCTCTTTCTTCTCATTTTTTTCTTTTTCACACAATTTGATGCAATTTCGTCTGACTCATCGGGATTTTCCCTTGCTTCGTCGTAAGACAGACGGAACGATGTCATTAATCAGCGTTGTCGTCATCGAGAATGGCGATTTGAGATTTAGTCAAAGAAGTTCGCCGAGGAGAATTCGAAAAAGTCAGTCACGAATGGATAACCATCTCCAAGAATAATTCGTAAACGTTGCTTCGGTCCAGATCCGCTCGACTTTAATCTCTTTAATAGCAGACGCATAATGATAATCAATATATAGAGTGACGCGTAACATAATTTTAACGATTAAATTAATACTGAAAACTCGATAATGACTAAAGCACGAGTATATATTGCCATATTTCTTAACTATAACATTCCTTACTATACACACTCTCATAGTTTTTTTTACGTGATTACTCACATGAAGTATTTTACGTACTAACATCATATGTTAATTTTTATTGTTCTGTTTGACGATTTAAAATTAAACAAAGATTGATAACATAATATATCTTCGATATAACGTTCTATATATTTTCTAGGTAAAGATAAATGTTAAATTCTTCTTTATTTGTAAAACTTGTACAACATTCGATCAATAAAAAAGTTGTGAATTTAATAGATTTCTAAAACTAGGTGTATTTTATGTTCCATGTGAATAATGTAGAATTAATAGCTATGTAAATAAAGGGTCAGGTTAATCTGCAAAAAGTGTATAAGAATTAGCGAAATTAAGGCTTCTATTCACTTAATGTAGCCATTTTGACGTCAGAAGCGAGAAAATATACCACAAAAATCCTTGCAACGTACATTAAGATAAAAATGTTTTTCAATAAAATCGATAGAATAGACTTGTAAAATAAACTTCTTCTCTTTTGTTTGAGTAATCATCAAATAACACATATATGTTCGACATATATGTCGAATTGAATTGTACCTAACCAAGGACGAAAACAAGCTGTTTGACTGTAATTGAAATAAATATTTACTTTCACATATTAAATGATATAACAATAGGGATTTTCAGTATATTTCAACACTTTACGACAATTATTTTTAAAATATATTTATATTTTAAGTATAAAAACACATTACACTAAAGTGAGAAATAGCACTGTACGTTGCAAAAATAAATTAGCTTTTTGATATGTCAAAAAGCACATATACATATATTTTGTCGATATGTGCAATGAAATTCTTGTTTTTACTGTTTTTCAATTAAGTTATCACCGTCAACATAGACTTGACAAGTTAAACATCGCGTCTTGAGACTGATCATGTTTCGAAGTCGAAGAAGCTCGCTCGGTTTTCGTGAAAGAAATAGCGGTAACAGTAACAGGATAGGTGATCGATACTGAAGAAGGTGCGAGCTCTTGTCAAGAGAGCTCGTTGTGGCTATCTCTCTCTCGTTGATGCACAAAGCGTTGTTCCATAGGAACGTGCCATTCTGCATCACTCGCGGCGTATTCTCGCAAACGCGCCGTTTTCATCCCGCTCGATTGCACGCTCGTGGCTCGTCTATTCGGGTGCTTCCCGTTACTTCAACCCATCGCGGTTGCACAGTGCATAGACTGCATCGTGTTTATATACACACGAACGCAAGCTTCATAGAACGGATAGCCTAATGGTTTCTATGACGACACATTTCGGCATACCCGAAACCGTGATGTATCATGTCTACGTATCGATTTCGCGTTAACCCCCTCAAACCAATATTTTTTGCGTTGCCGTCAAAATGAAATTTTCTCAATGTAACTGTCGATTTTTCCTCTTAAAGAAATTTCGAAACAAGAAGAAAGATTAAGATATTTTCACGTAATTTTAAAATATTGCATGCATTCTGTGTCATACGATTATTTTTATATTACACAGGTCTAAATTTTACTTTTTTTCTGCAATTTCGGAAAGAAAAGTTGTTTCCTAAAATTTTATTAGATATTATTAAATATTATTTTTAAATAATAAATATTATTTTATTGCGCGCTGAATCCGCAAAAATATCCTATCATGTCAGGTTATAAAAAATGAGATAGAAAAAATTTTTAATTTTCGAAAGTTATAACTGACGAATCCGATATGAGACTTTTAAAGCAACACTTCTTTTATATTTTCCAACAGTCATTATTTACACAAATGAAATAATTTTTTTTTCAAAATATGATCTTTTATGATTTTGCAGAGGACTACAACAAGGCAATCATCATACTTTGCCCTACAAGCAGACACAAACTTTTAAAAACAAAGCGCGCTTAAGGTTTGATAGTACATGCGGTTAAAGACATTCTTACATTCAACTACAATGTTCAAGCTTTGATTTGAGTCGCTTTAAAAATCTTTCGCACATCGAGTTTCACTTATAAATTTAAAAAAATGATCAAACATGCATTTTTTGGGAACTTTGACCCTTTTTCTCGTAAAGATGACCTGATAGAATATTTTTGTTTACAGATTCGGATTCAGCACACAAAAAATTATAGGAAACTTCTTTTCTAAATCACAAAATCATTAGCAAGCCTGTGTTATTAGTAAACAATTTACAAGTTGTTAGTAAACAATGTACAAATATTAATTATTATACAGTTATACATTATTATACATACAATTATTATACATTATTATTACAGTCCGCAGAATGCCATATCATTGAATAATTATAAAATACGAGTGTTATATTATGTTTCCTCGAGTAACGTCAATACTTCGATATTTATTATTATTCTCAGTTTATTGTGTATTTGTCGTTAATTATTGCACACTTCATAAAACATTATTTCACCAAACTACATCGGGTATAATTTAAAATTTCTATTAAGTGAATAAAAGTAAAAAAAACAATTATTCATTGACTATAACGAAAGACTTGAAGATCTAAGAAATAAAAGAAACATAGATATGTGAAAAGATCGATGATTGCAAATAGCGCTGAAGTGTGCAAAATGAGTGTGGAATTATTTAGTATCTCAAACACATACTTCGCATATTTCGAGATTAGAATTTCCGAGCGTATAGTTACGGTCGAAACTTACTGCGAGAAAGATATTTATCCTCCAGGTTCTACCTAGAGAGGAAAGATTCCGGAAGTTTACAAGTGTATATCGCGATCCCGCGCCTGTACGTAAGTTTCGCTCCCGGTCGCAATACGCTCGTGAAGTTTGCGAAAATGAACGGTAATATTCAACGCTCGTAAGGATGATAAGGATAATAAGCTTGTGCGCGATTACACGCGCGAAGGAATTTTGCGTCGACAGAGTTACAATACTTTGTGTTCAAGCGTGTTTCGCTCCTCTTACCGCACGAGTTGATATTGTAGAAACTTTAATCGATTTCACTAAGAGGGCGAAATACAAATTTTACGACGAAAGTTCAAATTTCGAAGAAACGAACAAATAATTGCAGAGACGTGTGGAGACGTGAACAAACTTATTAACAATTCTATGATTAGCATACATCGAGCTCCAAGCTGCACTTGATGTATCTTGATTATTACATTGACACAAAGATATTTGACACACAAAATGTTTAAATCTTTTGCATTTCTTTGTATCTTTTCTTCGATCGCTTAAAACAAAAAAGTTGCACTCATTGTCAGTGCAAAAAGAAATTTATCCACGTCACAACTGGAACAGCCCTCAAAAATTGAATTATCAATACAAATTATTTAATAAACAAATTTTTACATTATTCAACAAGAAATACTAATTCGAGTTTGTGAAGAAACTGCTGTAGAAAACACACGGAGAGGAAAGTTACGAGCTTTTGATTGTCATCAAATATTACTTTAAACTTTACACATTAAAAATAGAGGTTTACTCTTATATCAACACGGGATAATATATCAGAAAGGGAAGCGGAAGAGAAATACATTACGATTCTTATCATAATTTCATATAATTTTTTAATAAAGTTATGTGATTAACTTCTCCGTTGAAACGAGTAAAAAAATTAAAAAAATTGCAAAAAAATTAAAAATAATAGCAAGGAAAACAGTAATAGTAAAAAACATCATAAGGCAAAGCTCAATGCTGTAATAACGGGAAAACAACACAGAAATCTCAGGTGATGGAGCTTGTAGGAGAACAGCAAGAAATAAAGATACGAAATAAAACGGAATAGCGAGCGGAATGGCGACGAGCGGAACGCGATGAAAATCAATCTAACTTGATGCGCGCAAGCTACACATATTAACCTAGCACCCCCACCATAAAAAATCGAGTTTGAATATAGTCCATAATTAAGTGCTAATTTATTGCTAATTTATTGCCCTAAGCGCGAATTTATTGCTTTTACCGATTAGCAGGAAAATGGCATTAAAGATGGGGGTGCTGACTTGCCATTAAGCTAGCACCCCCACTAACGAAAAACACTTAAAATGAAAGGTAAATTAAAAAAAAAATACACTAAAATTTATTGCTAATTAATTGCTCAAAGATACTGCAAACAGATTTCAAAAATATTTAATTTTTAAAAATATACCAACATAAAACCGTGAACATATAAAAGTGACATTATAAAAAATAAGCAGTTAATCACATTGAGTTATAAAATTATCTCTTGTATTAAATGCTCCGAAAATAAACAATTTTAATATTTATTGCTCGATGTTTAACAAAAACTGATCCGAACTTATGGCTGTCCTAACTTGCTAACAACAGTAAAGTACATGAATGCAATTGATTGCTGTTGTCTTTTTGGTCTTAAAATGTTTCCTTAATTTATTGCTCCCAAAATATATAATATTAAATTTATCTCAATCTTTGACTTGGAAAAATCGATCTTTACGTGGCGGTGCTAGCTTGCCTACAAGAGTAAAGTACATGAATGCAATTGATTGCTGTTGTCATTCTGGTCTTAAAACGTTTCCCTAATTTATTGCTTCCAAAATATATAATATTAAATTTATTGCTCAATCTTTGACTTGGAAAAATCGATCTTTACGTGGCGGTGCTAGCTTGCCTACAAGAGTAAAGTACATGAATGCAATTGATTGCTGTTGTCATTCTGGTCTTAAAACGTTTCCCTAATTTATTGCTTCCAAAATATATAATATTAAATTTATTGCTCAATCTTTGACTTGGAAAAATCGATCTTTACGTGGCGGTGCTAGCTTGCCTACAAGAGTAAAGTACATGATTGCAATTAATTGCTGTTGTCTTTCTAGTCTTAAAATGTTTCCCTAATTTATTGCTCCCAAAATATATAATAATAAATTTATTGCTCAATCTTTGACTTGGAAAAATCAATCTTTACGTGGCGGTGCTAGCTTGCCTGCAAGAGTAAAGTACATGAATGCAATTAATTGCTGTTGTCTTTCTGGTCTTAAAATGTTTCTCTAATTTATTGCTCCCAAAATATATAATATTGAATTTATTGCTCACTTTTATATGTTCACGGTTTTATGTTGGTATATTTTTAAAAATTAAATATTTTTGAAATCTGTTTGCAGTGTCTTTGAGCAATTAATTAGCAATAAATTTTAGTGTATTTTTTTTTTTAATTTACCTTTCACTTTAAGTGTTTTTCGTTAGCGGGGGTGCTAGCTTAATGGCAAGTCAGCACCCCCATCTTTAATGCCATTTTCCTGCTAACCGGTAAAAGCAATAAATTCGCGCTTAGGGCAATAAATTAGCAATAAATTAGCACTTAATTATGCACTATATTCGAACCCGATTTTTCATGGTGGGGGTGCCAGGTTAATATGGGTGCGCAAGCTTTACACGTGCGTCTTTACGATCATCCATTTACATGGGAGAATGCGGCTTCCCATAGCAAAGATTCTTTCGACCTGCTGGAAAATATTGCGACAGCATCAAGCGGAAATTCTGTGACGTTCGTATGTATTCGCCAGCAATCACACCGATGAAATTTTATCACCAGACCATCGCATCATTGTGATTTTATTAGTAATATAAATACGCGACTACGTGCGGCCGTTTCGTGCCGAGCACGAATTATTTATCGACGCATAACGATTGTTTCGACGATTTGTCGCAAATTTCGCGTGGATGACAAGCACGCGTTCATGCACTATTTAACCAACGTGCTCAGTTCTTTTGCACTTCTCCTTCCCTCTCTTTAAAGGTGTATACGTAAGCAAATAGTCTATAAATTTTTCAAAACAGAGGACAATTGTAATAGTTTCTCTTGTAAAGCAAATTCATATGATAAATTTTGTTAGCGTCGTATACTGAATATACATATAAGCAAAATCCAGTGTTAGTAGAAACTAGTGTGATAAATCTTGGTAGCAGATACGTATGAGTAAGAACACGTATGAGTAAGAATTTCTATGTGAGCACGGGCTTTGTGTTGAAAATTGAAATAATGCTTTATGCATGTTTTTGATAAATACACAGTATAAAGCTCTAAAAACAACAATGTAATTGTTGTGAACAGTTTAAAAGTATAACGGTAATATTTAATAACAAATGCGCAAACTCTTATCGCGAATCGATTTATTTTTAGTCAGTTTTGTGACAAAGCTGAATTTTTGTTCGGTCGACTTTTCTACCATAAATGTTTTCCGGGATCATCTATCACTAATTTTTTTTTGTTATTTTACTAATTGAATCAGTCCACATATTTGATATTTACGGAACTAGTAATATATCCGGATTGATCAGGGAGAACAAAATTCACTTTATAAATATGTGTTTTAATAAGTATATACATATATATAATAATACTTTACCAGTGATGGCGATATAGAGAATTAACTTTCTAAAGTTAATCTAAAGTCGATTTAAAGAATGTAGCGCAGATCAAAATTCATCAATACTTATATCTTCTCCCGAATTGAACTGTTCACAGGCCAAAGTGATTGACTCAACTTTTTGAATTTTTTTAAATTTTAGTGCTAAAGCACTTGATTGTTTAACTTTTTACTATTTTGTCAATTTCTCTACTTTTTGTGGAGTTAATCGATTTGGCAAATGAGTGGCTCAATTGTCCATGTATCGCTAATACAGTTATAAACTTCCGATCTACGTCCGCAACTTGAGACTACAATCTACACTTATGTAATGTGAAGCGACGGTGTTAATGCCAGCATCAACAAAACGCTATCAACAAAAACAATCGGTATAATGTCACTTTGGTCCTCGCTCCAACAGTCACATCTGCATTTGAATTGCCCCGTGTATCGCGTCGCGTACGTATTCGACCACGTTTAAATTCGACGTCCGCGGCATCCACAATCCTTCTCCATTCCCTCCCTCATCCCCGTCCGGAACGGTGGATTTCGCGAGCGTTGTGTTTTCTACCGTTAGAACTGAAACCCTCGTAAACGTCAAATGCACGCAACCGCGAATGTCGACGAAACAACCGCGTGAGAAATGGCGCACCGTTCGCGTTAATTATTACCCAGCCGCCAATGAACGAAATTATACACGATAATTACAGTTGTGAGTTATTTTGGCTCTACAATGCTTCCCTTCGTCTTTAATCGAACGGCGAACTGGTGGTTGTAACACTGAAAATTCGTTAAAATTTAAACAGATATCGAAGTAACTTTAAATAACTAAAATCCCTATTACATAATTACAGAGATTACTCAATATATTGGGAAAACTGTGGCTGGACATAATGATTTAGGTTACATGAATAAAAAGCAAATGCTTTTTAACAAAAAGTGAATTTTAAAACAGAAGTGGAAGCATTTGCGAAAGAACACAAATCAAAAACGCATTTTACGTAGGAAATTACTACGCATTTTCCAGTATTTTTCCGTAAACAAGTCATATGAATATAAATGAAGCGATTTAATGGATCTAATCCGTTTCAAAAACACGAAATAGTTTTTGAAGAAAAATAAATATTCTACGAGTAATTAATCTTCTTTGCAATGTGACGAATATTCTTTCTCTTAAGCAAACTCCTCTCTTATTCCCATTTGTTGTAATATCAATATTACAAACAAATTACAGTCAGTAAGATGTACGTTTACAACATATATGTAAAAAATTAAACATATTTCATATATTTTATAAAGTATTTATAAAATTTAATTTTCTCTCTTAACATTTAATGAAAAATACACGATTAATTAGAACAAAATTTTCCTTTTCGTTTTCCAATTTGTTTTTTTTTTTTTTAGAATCTGAGACATAAAATGGTTCTCATTTTGCGATAATACAAGTTATTCTGTATTTCGAGTGACACTTCTTATCTATGACAACAAATCACAAGCTCGCGAGAAAAGCGGCGTATCAGATAAAAGAACTTTTTTCACACTTGAGAGAAGAAAGAGGGCGACTTATTATCGCTTGTGTGACAAAGCTCATGTGCGCAAGAGAATATTATGTGCTCGCTTCACTATTAAATTAACAGATGCTGCAATTATATTTATATTTTTGCAAAATATGCGCGATATTTTGTCGGTATTTATTCTGAAAGTAGCAGATACTTGTTTAAATTAACGTAAAAACGATGCAAAAACTAATCCATTTTCCGCGCAACAATTATTTGACGGTCCTCGAAATATAATCATTTATAATTAATTATTCGAAAATGTAACGGTAAAACGTGCATCACTCTCGGCACAAAGCGCATATTTACGATTTCGTCGTAATTCCCGCATAAGCTGATTAAGCGATACGATTGATGCGTGACGCATATAAGCATCGGTGTTCGTTAGAGATTTCGCTTCGTTAAATCACATCAATTATGAGGGCGCGGCCTGAATTGTAAAATCTACACTTGGAAAAAGATGCACGCGCAATACGTCCACAAGAAAGTTGCAGCCCCGAGCAGGTGCACTTGCGCGAGTGAAAACATTTTACCGTAGCATAAGGAAAAGCTTGCGAGACGCGATCGATAAAGTACGAAAGCCTTGTGCAAAGATTCTGGCGCGGAATTTTTACGAAATGCTGTTTCGCTCGAGTTATTGAATTTTATATAGGAACGTTCCTTTGTGTGTTATCCTGCGATATTCATACCTATATGAGAAGTGAAATGAGAAATGTGCATTGTCCTCGTTAAGACCGATATAATCTTGATGATACTGGTTTAACCCACTTTTGATTGGCGGGCACTCTTTCATACTTTCGATCGCGTCACGACGCCGGAAATAAAATTGCCGCAGCAACAAATTAGTTCGTCACTCACCTCCGCGAAAAATTCCGTCATGAAATCATCCGGCGCCCCGACGTTGACGGACACATCGTCCGCCACATCGTCGTCGTCCGACTGGGCCTGCAAGAAATAAAATTATTTATTAGAAATTAAGTACTACGCTGATAGATTTGTTGTGTTATTTTAACTGTCCGTTTGTTGCCACTACTCCTACTAAGGTGTAAAGTCAAATTCTACTCAATTTTTAATCATTTTTAGGTTCCAGTAGGATCGTCACTGGCGACTAGGCGACCCAAAAATGGTTAAAAATGACTCAAACTATATTTTCAATCTTAAACATGTTTCTTTATAACTAACAATGATAACAGATAACTAATAAACAACAATAATAAAACTTGTCTAATTTTACTGGATCATATATTTAAGTAATAATTATCAAGTAATAATTTAAGTAATAATTTAATTTTAGTTAATTAGAATATTAATCTAATTTCGTAATAAAACTTGTCTAATTTTACTGAATCATATATTTAAATATAATAATTTAATTTTGGTTAATTAGAATATTAATCTAATTTCGTATCTCTAGCTTATCTATGTTTATATATATAGTTGCTTGAAAATGTTTATTTATAACTAGTAATAACATTTAACTGTGACAAATTTTTAAATTCATATCCGACAAAAATGTCATAGTATTGGATAATCGTTTTTGCGATATATATCCTCAGTCAATTTTCAAAATGACTTAAATAATTTGATGACTGACATTATTTTCGAATATTACAAGGAGTTTGTTGTAGAATAGTCAAGAATAGAATAAATCAAACATGTAATTTATTTCTGATTTAAGAGCATAAAAACAGAAATATATGCATGATTAACTGGTTTCATCAACAATGCGTTCACGTATGTGCAATCTCGCATTCTGATAAGAGTGACTTCCTCTCACATAAGTATAATCGCTTTCACTAGAACAGTGACAATCTTGTACTCGAGAAAATAATCATATGCATTGTAATAAACAAATTTAAGTCAGAAAATGCTTTATTTTTCGAAATCTCGTTTTTACTAAATTTCTTACCATTAAATAAGCGGTGATTTTTACGAATTATACTAAATCGTAACAATAAATTTTACATGTAAGATTCATAATCATTTACAAAAAAGTTATGCTATCTCAAAGTGTTATATTTGTAATTAAATAAAAGTAAAAATGCATAATTTTCATCTTAGTTTATCTTATCTTCTGCTTTATCTCATCTTATCTCACCGTCTGTTTTTTACGTAATTAGATTATCATCAATTGTATCAAGAAAATCATCAGTTACTTTATTGTCTATTAAATCATTCAATTCAAATTGAAGATTAATTCAGCAATTGGACCAATAATTTATTATTTTATGTTTCCCATAAGCTTTTTGGTCTTTTAATTTACTAAAAGGTCACTACAAATGTCATACAGTCAAAAAATTACGATTTCTTTATGTACTTCAATATAATTGAATAACTAATTTAATTAACGATATATATTTATCTAACATATTTATTTAATACCAATTTACTTAAAAACAAATAATATAAGTATCTCTCTCTCTCTCTCTCTCTCTCTCTCACTATATATATATGTATATATATATATATACATGTATATATATATATATATTGTACATATATATATATTAAATATATATATTAAATAATATAAAATGTGTCGTTATATTTCTTTAAAGTTTATGACAGTCAAAAAAGGAATGTATGGAATAAATTTTAGATTTAATCGATTTATTTCATGTCACCGTTATAAACCGATGCTTATAAATGAAGAGAAATATTTTTCATCAATATTAATATACTGAAAATATAATCTTCTTTTAGCGAATAAACAGCATAGAAAGTGCAATCGGCTGATCACGGGAAAATTTCTTTCATTACCGACAGTGAACCACTGAGTTTTCTTTCATTATAAGTTTTCATTATAAGTTAATGCTGTTACATGAAAATGGAAATTCCGCAGAACAAAGTATCTACAAAATGTCATTACATTGTTCCTGTTTCCTGCGGGGATTTTAAATAAATATTAATCAAAGTTGGAGAATATTACATAAGATTATGAATATAAACTGTTGCTAAAATATACAAGTTCGCATTTTTATACTACAAGTACCTCGAAAAATAAAAATGATACTTTCTCATACAGAAAACTACGAAAAGGAAAAAAAAATGTTAATCCTATATCATACTCAAATAATTATGCATGGAAGAGGTTTCTATATCAATTTATGACACTCTTCCATTCGATATAAGTTACATTTCATTTATTTTCATTTTATCATTATTTATCATATATGTTCATTTATGTGCTATTTGTGTTTGTTAGAGATGAAGGGCGGAATATAAAACAAAATAAAGGATAAATAAAACTAACGTTTTACAGGGAGCTGTGATTGATGTGTAACAATTTATATAATCTGCATTTATATCACGGCAATATACATAAAATGCAAACCACAGACACATAATGTACAAAATTTATAAAATAAATGTATGCTTTTGTAATGAAAAACTAAATGTATGCATTAAATGACCTATGCTTCATACATTTTTCTCTCTCATGTCATATCTAGGATCTCTCTCTTACTGACACTTAATACATTAATTTTTCTAACGACACAAACGCACACCTATCAAATTCGTGACCGCGCTCGTTTCTCGATTGCCCTAGTTGTCGTTCTACGTGCGCTTAATCGATACGGTATTTGCATACAATTAAGAAACGATTATAAGCGTCGCGCGCGCGATAACGCGGTGCGACAAGAGGGCCGAGAGTATACCGTCAATCGTGTCGTTCTCCCGATCGATACATTTCTACATTGGCTAGATTTTCGACGAATTTCTTTCACGCGAACGCCGAGCAGTCGAATATTTTGCTGCAGATATTTTGATATCGTGGCATTCGTGACTTCGATATCAAACCACCGATATCAAACAAAATAATGTTAGCCAAACAAGATTTAGCGCAACGACCGAACGTGAAATATTATGTGTTTCTGTTTCTACGGCATATGTCAACCAAGATTAAAATCGATATAACCAAAACCATCGATTCTCACTAGATGCTGCAACATAAACGTTTTATGTTTATTCAACAACGGAAACTCTAGAATTCATGAAAAGCACACTTGTCTATATTTATATATCATTTATACAGCATCACAGTTTCACATTCATTGATAACCTTTCCAATCTCATAGGCGTTTTCAATAGCCGACAAAATATATGACATTTTTTATATATGGCATTTTTTCTCCAATAATTCAGAGTAAATTTTATTAACACAATTTAGAATTTCGTGGCTCGGATTTCCTGCAAATGCTCGTTAAAATTAATATAATTTTTATTACAATATCTTCTGTATTTATGTGTGTCCCGGATTGTACATTTAGATACTATCACAAGTCCAACGTAATTTTCGCACGATCGATCAGCGTTCCCGTTTCAACTTGCGTTGTGCTAAGGCTGAATTGCACAGTCTGGGTTAACTACCTTGGTTTAGCGATACGCTGTCCCTTTTCTGCATTACAAGATTACACATCACAATGATACAGACAGATCAAAACAGTCAGGTTGAAAACAAAGTTAACACTAATCGACATTTGCTGCAGTCGGATTTGTAACTCATGCGATCCTATTTATATTCATTCCAAATTACAATTATATTCTTATAAATAATTCATAAAATCGATGTTATTCATGAAATAATAAGTAATTCGTAAAATCGGTTTGCTCTAAATTGGTGAAATAATTATACATTCATAGAATTATACATTCATAAATAGAAATACGACTAACACATTTATATTACATATAGACATGTATATAAATATTACATGTAAATGTATTAATACAAATATTATATAAATACCCATACACAAAATAAATACCCATACATTTTCATAATTAATAATTTAATTGTTTAAATACTCATATTCTAATATTATATATTTTAATGCTATAGTAACAAACTCAATAATAAAAATTGAAACCTACAATGTATAATTTTTACGGATTCAGATTTCAAGAAAAATACATGAAATTGATCTGTGTTTATTCGTGATAATGAAGAGAAAGATAAAAGTAAAATATTTTTATATAAGATTGAAAGTCGATCAAAATTTTATCAGTTTCAATCAAATTTTTAATACATCGTTTCACACACTGGTATGTTTATAATAGAACAATGTCTCACGAGAAGACTATTCGTGAATTATTTGACGAACCATAACGTTTTCTCCGATAGCATCGATTTTTTAACGAACAATTCTGCGTTTGTCTTTCGAGCGTAGAGAAGCTGAAGGCGTGAAATGATTTGAGGTGATTAACACCAGAGTCGTTATGTAAACTGTAGGAGAGATAACCTTCACGAACGAGTGAAACCATCAAGAATGCGCGTTATCGGGTCAAGGAAGAAGCTGAAGAAAAAAATTGTTTTTGCCGAAAGAATAAAACGTATCCATAAATAAAATTTGCGGAAAATGTAATTTAAAAAAAAAGTGCTAAAAAAGTCATATACATAGTATTTGCTCCTAAAAAACGCGTCGCGAGATTTTATAAGGCATTGCAAATAGAAAAAATCTATAATGGTTTTTAACAATTACAATTAATATTAGCCCGATTCATTATATACAGTGTATCTTATCATTTGTTCATTTTAACAGTTGAAAAAAGAAAAGTTCGAAGACCATTGAGAATAAGAAACAAATTTGAAGTTCCCACGTAAAAATATTACAATAAAAGATACGCCGCTAAGTTTTTCGAACACACTCGATGTAATTTTAAATCTTAAGTCTGTAAAGTCCCATAATATTAGGATAGATATTAGGTACGAATCGAATATATTTCAAAAGAAAAGAGAAAATAGGAGGTGAGAGTCGTGTTGTGCAACCGTGATATGTGTAACAAGTTTTGATAACAAATATAAAAGGTCACGGCGTACTCTCGAAGAGATATCGACGTGACATCGACGCGAATCACAATTAATAAAACTTACGATCATTTTCGAGAAGGAATTATCTCATACCGCGCGTGAAAAAAATGTCTCGCGACGTGCTCGCCGTATCTCCTCATAAAGGAATCTCGGTTATTTATAGAAGATAGAAGATGCTCGCATATTTTACATTTCTTATGCAGAGCGGCGTCGAGACGTCGCCGATGATAATAACCGTGTGAGTGGGATGGAAGATTTCAATTTTGTGCATTAAAAAATACAATTCGTATCTTACGTTGCAATATAACTCGCAGACTGTTGATAATTGCTAAAAGAATAAATAAATACGAGCCGAAAGCAGATGGTAGTGCGATCTACGATAAGACATTTCAAGTTCAAGTCATTCCCAATTTGAAGAGTTTATACAAATTTTGTTATTCGCACTTGGGGCTCGTTTTATCTTGGGGCTCGTTGTATTTCTGCATTTCGCGGTACATTACAATTACTTTGCGCTTCAATTCCTTTTAAATAAACCTTCAAACGTATACTACATGTTGAGCATCTTCCATAAAAAAGCACGATATAAAAAAGTAGCGTATGTGACGTAAAAATGTAATCTATCATATTCTATCATAAAAGAGCGACTGCTTGTTTGTATCATGAAAGATAGAAGAAAAAACTTGTTTTAAGAGTGATTACAACGTTAAATTTCAAGATATATGACTGAGCTATATATATATATCGATTTTAGAGTATTACTTTTCAAATAAAAATTCCAATAACATTTGATAATGATTTATGTTGCTGGTAACAACGAGAGTTAACAACAGCTAATGATAGAGATGAGGAAACCCGTTGAATAGTAATGCTAGTCAGATTTTACGCCCATACATGCTTTCCACGAATACCACCGACTAATGAGTCATCATCGGGTATCAGCTAGCATGATACTCGATGCGTGTCATGTATCCTCCGCGAGTTGGAGAACCATTAATTGAGAATAAAGAACAAAAAGAAAGTCGGTCGAATAATTTCCGCTCTTATTATTTTACCATTGTTGTATTTACTATATGTAAACTATATGTTTTATCATTGTTACTATAATATGTAAACCATAAACGAATAAAAACTGTAAATACAATTGGCTATAAATAAAATATTCTATTGTTAGGAATAACAGTATTGTATTTTTGGATTAATTTGTTCAAGGATGTAACAGGAAGGTCTCTAGAAGAAAAATTAAAATGATAACGAGACGAATATTCAATTCCGCTTATTTTACCATATTTTAAAATCCAAAACAACTTTTTCAAGGATTTCAAGTGAAAACATTTGATGTCACTGTTCATTTCCGTTTAGTCATCAGTGACGTTAAGCATAACATAATTTCACGAATATCTCTGTCCGATATCGAGAAGTCGTATTTTGATTTAATCGATACATTTCCTGCTTTCATGAAGAGAACACGGAGGAGTACATCGTTTCACGTTCGGTGTCGTCAACGATACAATTGACAAGTCGGCTGGCTGGCAACAACGATAGCGTTTGCCGTTAACAATTAAAGCGTGAATCTTGGCGAATTTCGGAGCCGGCTCCGGACAATGCGCCCGAATACTCGACAAGTGCGAATTTACGTGACGAATTTCGCTGCATTGTGCCACGGCGCCGTAGTCACGATTAATCTTTTCATACGGCGCGACGTTTCGTTTCGGCTTGGAATGTTCGCCGCGTTAATCCATTGACGTCCATCGACCGACGAATAATGGAACGCGAATTTTTTGTCCGTGCTCTTTCGGCACTCTTGTTCCACGACATTGTAAAATGATCGAAAGGTCGTCGTGAATATTTCGAGGCTCACCATGCGAGACAAGTAGGGTTGTCAGACGTCTTCCAATTTAGTAAAATTTTTTTTATCCTCCGGAGGACACTATTTGTCCTCCAATTTCGGTTAATATTGCGAGAATTACATCAATTTCACTAGAAAAATAAAAAACAATGTTGAGCTTCTGAAGACTGCACGAAGCAGTGCAAATATGAGCAACAATCATTTGTTTTGATTTACAAAGTATATGTTTGAATTGTTAGATAAAAAGATATAAATGTTATTTCTATATATAGAAATATATATATAAATATATATATAAAATACATATAAATATATATTAAATAAAAAATATATAAATGTTATTTCTTGTAAAGTTTATATATAATAGTTTATGAAAAAAGAGACACACTAATATATACCAATGGCAACGTAGTGTTGCTTATACATACTTAAAAATATACTAATAACTGCCATTGAAACATTTCTTCCTTTTCACAGCGCCCATCCGGTGACCGCTTTTTTTTTGCTTACTAAAATTGTTTTGCGTCCTTCATTCGGAATTTTTACGTCTGGCAACCTTAGAGATAAGAGATAACGCGCTTTTCTTTAAAGGTCTCGGCGAGCTCTTCACAAACACGCGACCACTAGCCGGGAAACCGACTGTAAATTCAACGAGTTCGACACTATAAACGAACAAGCCGCTTAAAAGTCGAATTACTCCATAAAGTAAAAGAGAGGAAGGAGAGGTTGATGCGGTTGTAAAGCGATCGCGCGCTTTGACGCTGAAATTGACAAAAAACGACCGGTCCAGTTGGCACCCGGGTGACTCGTGCATCCCACGCCAATCGTGGCGCGCGGTCGTGAATGAACGCGGACGTCATCCTCGCGCGTCCACAACATCCGCGGCGACCTTCGCCGAGGCAGGTCCCGGTCCCGACGGCAATGTCGAGAGTACGTTCTCCATTCATCGGCGCCTCGCCAATAAGTGACAAGGTCGGCCATGGTCGCCATGGATCCGGGCGACACACCGGCTCGGTGGTCCCCGATGACGATGACGAAAGCGATCGTCATCGGTGATCTCAGCGGTGCTGAGATAACCGATGACGATCGAGGCGAGTGCGTGCTCGCGAACACCTGTCAGCTCGGATCGGCCGAGACGGGCCGAGGCGACGGACGCCTGTCATCCGCCGGTTACGCCTTCTCGGCGACGGAGCTGCTCCTCCGCTTGGCCGCGCGACCGCGACGGGAGTCCGATTGACACGCAGCGTAAAAGTCACGCGCGCGTAACTCACGGCCGAGAATCGGTGCAGGGCGTGAGTTACGCGTGCACGACGACGATGACACGCGTACGTCGACGGTGTAGCTCGGTCTTATCTGGTGCACCAGAGCATCATGTGCATGTACAAGGAGAGAGAGAAAGAGAGAGAGAAAGGAGAGAGAGGGTGGGAGGGAGGGAGGGAGGAAGAGAGAGAGAGACTAGAGAGAGAAAGAGCGACGAACTAGCAAGAGTCTCGACCGGATTCACTTACCGCGACGAGGGCTGCTAATCTATCCTTGGTCATGGTGAAGGGTGACGAGGAGTTGCGAGTCAGCGGGCGATGTACGGAACGGCGTATCTAGCGGGTAATCCCATTCACGGTTTTATCCATGTACGATGTGCACGTCCACTAAAAAACTAAAGGAAACGACGGACGCACTGGCACCGCGAGAGAGGCACGATCGATACACTCACGAACTCGCCTGCTTCTGCAGTGCCGTCGCGACGCGGCGCGCACGCGCCGATGACGTCAACTTCTCGCAGGTACGGACGCCCCGCGCGGCGGCGCCCCGCGCACGTCATCGTCCCGAGGGGCGAGGGATGGGAGAGGGACACGACTAAAATTTCTGGACCCTTACGTCATATTTATACTCGCTACCTCAGGCATAGATCTCGTGTTTTTGCGCTTTATAATTTAATATTTTTGTCATTTAAATTTGTCTAAAATAAATTGTAATGGATTTTGTAATATTTCAGAAAAAATTTTTCATGTATTATTATATATAAAATGTATCCACATGTTTTCTTTCTTTTGTACAATCTCTATATATAAGAAATCTTCTTGTGTATAAGAAAAATAATGGGATGAACAATTGAAAAATAATAAGAAAAACTTTTGCAAAATAACTTTTACAAAAAATAAAATTGTGATTAGATTGTACAAGATTTCCATGTAACTATATATTTATATTTTATATATTTTATGTTATTACATATGGTTTTTTCTTACGGTTTTCTCTTAACTTAATTTTAACTTAATTTTTTAATTTTTTAATTAAAAAAACAATGTAAAATTATCTTTTTAATTATTTGTTAATTCTACTTTTTAGTTTTATTGTATATACAAACAGAGATTGAACAAAAGAGAGATCATATATTTTAAACATATTTTACATATAATTAAATATGAAAGATTCTTTCAGGATTTTGTATTTTATTGCAATACTTTTATAAATATATTGATATAACGATATATAATATTTTGATAAATATAATAAATATATTTATTCTATATATAATATATTTATACATAAAATATACCGATTTTACATATTTAAATATAGTTACATATTTGTGTATAGTATTTTATAATATAAAATAAATGCTATAAAAATATAATATTATTACCACACAAAACGTAAAGTGTTCATTGCAACGTTCACTTTAAATAACAGCAGACGAATTTTTAAATAATCCGCAAGTTAAATGTGTATGTTGGGACACATGATTAATAACAAGATCGTGCAACGTATTTCTCATCTTTACAGTGAAAAAAAGCAAAACTGGAGTCGTATAATATTTGTAATGGAGTTACAGCATATATAACTGTAACTAGAATTGTATGAAATTAAATAAATAAATATAATATATATATATATATATATAAAATAAAATATATATAAATATAACTGGAATTATATATAAAATAAAAATTAAAATCAAATTAAAATTTATAAATGTACAGCTATGAAAACTGGTGCGCATTTTATAGTTATTTGTCCTCACCTTCTTACCATTTTAATTCGAACTTTTAATGCATATTATATAATTATATAATATATTATAATATAAATATTAAAATAAATTATATATTATTAAATTATTAAATTTTATATTAATAAACCAATTCGAACTTTTAATGCATATCATATAATTATATAATATATAATAATATAAATATTAAAATAAATTATATATTATTAAATTATTAAATTTTATATTTCATTAATAAACCAATATTTTACCTATATTTCGCTGCTTAACTTTGAAATTCAATTAAATTGAAACTTGAAATATGTAACTATATTAAGATTTTGTTCTTTCCGAATGTTGCTAAATGGTTGCGAGTGAAAAAAACTTCAAAGCACTTTCAAAATGTTCGTATAAATCGCTTATTTGCACAAAAATACGAACAAATATCTCTTTTACAATTGTGTTTAATTTAGAAAGAGAAAGGTTAATCACGATTATAATTAACTTGTTCTCTTAACTTACACTCTTCTGTACTTTAAGACCAGAAAATATCATAAAAACGTAAAAAAGTAAAAAAAACCATAACTAAAAATCTATCGGAACGCGCTTTATCCGTTCTAACAAAACAATTCCCTTCTTTCTCCTCACGCTTCACATTAAAAATCATCAGTTATTCTTAAGGGAAATCAATTTCTGCTCGCGAAAGTGTCAAGTTTCACAAATTCGCGCGCGTCCGAACTGATCCATTCCCGAGCGAGTTCCTTTAAACGTTTGCCGCCACGAGACGAGAGCCGAGAGACTCCCTACTTCGCGTGCACCGCATTTTCGCACAACTGCACTATTTCTGCACGCCGCGTGCACTGGAGGGGAAAGGGGCAGCCACATTGGGCGCGCGGAGCGCAGATGTCGCTGGCGGCGCGCGTTTCCTGTGGCCCGTGATCCGTCCGGAGTCAACCGAGGGTGAGAAAGCGCGTCTCGTCGTGACTGCCACGTTCCGCCGAGCGGAAAGACACGCACGAAAAATCGAATTTGATTTTTTCCCGTCGACCTCGATCCCGCAAGTGCGCGTTCTCGCGCCCCTTCGATTCGGCGAATCGGCGAGGTGTTATCGCCTCCACTCGACCGCCCAGAGGAACGCCATTGTGAACCATACCGACTATACGGCACGGTGAGTGTTAACGTTCATTTTCACGTGCGTCACCGCGTACCCGGGAAATTTCGTACACGTGCCGTGCGACCAGGTACGCGAGAGCGGCGACGATCGCGAGGCGACGGCGACTGTGACGCGCGCGGGAAAATCGCGCCGCGAGAAACGAGAAGCCGATCGTCGAGATAAATTGGAACGAAAGGTCCGCCGGCAACACGACAGGCGCCATTCCCCGCCGGAGCGGCGGCGAGGCGATCCCCCGGTGAACACCGGTCGCCGATCCGACCGGCTTTCCCCTCCGAGCCTCCTCGTCGTCGGCTGTCCACGGAAACCGTTCGTCGAGTCCGTTGCTACCGCGTTTCCCCTTCGGCCGCGTAACCGGATTTTCCACGGTCACGTTTCGAGTGCGTGATCGCGAGGTTTCCAGTAAATTCGATCGATTACCTGATAAAAGCCTGACCGGTTTCTCTCTTGCATCCCTCGTCCTGACACGCGCGATTGATCTCTCAGACGTTCCTGTGGTTTTTCGCGGCCTCCACGAGGCATCCCCTGCATGCACGTTGCTTTGCCTATGTAGATACTCATGTACCAGGCCAAGTATATCTGACCTGACGTCGCTTCTCGTTTTGCAGGACCTGACTGGCGTGTTCTGGACTTCGACCGTGGACTAAGGAAAATTAACGATCAAAATGGCAAATGAACCTGATATGCCCACCTTCAAGTGCGTGCTGGTTGGCGATGGTGGTACGGGCAAGACTACTTTTGTGAAACGACACTTGACTGGTGAATTCGAAAAGAAGTACGTCGCCACATTGGGAGTTGAGGTTCACCCGCTCATCTTTCACACCAATCGTGGACCGATCCGCTTCAATGTCTGGGACACAGCTGGCCAAGAGAAGTTTGGTGGCCTTCGCGATGGTTATTATATTCAGGGACAGTGTGCCGTTATCATGTTTGATGTTACATCCAGGGTAACATATAAAAATGTACCCAACTGGCACAGAGATCTGGTCCGCGTCTGCGAAAACATACCGATTGTCCTTTGCGGTAACAAGGTCGATATCAAGGATAGAAAAGTTAAGGCCAAGAGCATTGTTTTCCATAGGAAGAAGAACCTACAGGTATCTTTATCAATAACAATGTTTAGTAATAACATTGTTAACTATATATATATATATATATATATATATATATATATATATATATATCCTTCAAAGCTATCAAAGCTATATCTTTTGATCTTTTTTTCCTAATTTTGATAATTCAGTGATCTGATATAAAGTGAAGATATTACACTGTTCCTCTAATCTGAAAATATTTTATTGATGTTTTATATAATTTCGATATGTATAGAATGTATAATTTTTTTATATTGCAGTACTATGATATTAGTGCAAAGAGTAATTACAACTTTGAGAAACCCTTCCTATGGTTGGCGCGGAAGTTGATCGGAGATCCAAACTTGGAATTCGTCGCTATGCCTGCGCTGCTGCCACCAGAAGTCACTATGGATCCACAATGGCAGCAACAAATCGAGAAAGATCTCAAGGAGGCTCAAGAGACAGCATTACCAGAGGATGACGAAGATCTTTAGTTTATTTAACACTGGGAATGGTCTTTACAGAGAGTAAGGCCTATTACGCGGGTGCTCCTTGGTTGTATCGTGCACTCGTTTTCATCTTCATAGATATCGAAGGTTCTTTCTTTGAGATAAAAAATAATGTACACGCAATACTTAGTTAAATGCTTTATGCTGAACACATAACTTCTGTGAATTTGCATATTACAGCATAGCCTTAAAGATGGGTCACTTGAATGCGTTACAATGCGGAATGCGCAACATGTATGATTGTGTATGCGGTTTGCACTTGAATGTCTAGATTTTGTAAAATTCTTATGTAATGATAGTGATACATTATCACGTAAATTTGTGAATTAGAAATAAAATACATTGTGAAACTGAGGAAACGACTTGTGATACGAATTCATGCACAGCCTGCTGAAGTTGATATAACATAACATGAAATAACCGAAATTCGTTACATTTTCTGATTCGCTTTGTATAGATGTGCGTGCGTGCGTGTGTATGTACATATATACATGTAAATGGAATTGTAAGGCGTACTGTATATTAGACACAATCGTGCTAACCCACTTTAAGGCGTGTCAAAAGTAGAGTTGTCCGTCTTTTATTTTAATACTTTCTACAGGAATAGAATAAAAACTGCCAATTCTAAAATAGGTACAATTGTAAACAAAACTGTTATCAAGTTCAAATGAATAGAACTGCACTGACATCAAATGCGAATCTCTCTACGAGTCTATATTTTCTATAGCGATTGGTCGATCAGTCAACCGCTGAAAAGAAAGCGATGCTTGGTGCAAGTTATTTCAATCACGTTATGGAACAGGATAACAGTTTGCTCACGATTGAGCTCAAATGTGTACAGTAGATCAGCATGCAACTTACAAGAAAGAATCTTACGATACAAATTTAACATTAGAAGTCACTGTTTGCATACTTAAGTATAAACAGCAGAGTAAAACTGGACTGAAATATTAAAAAACTAACTTATGCCATATATACACTTTCTTGATAAAACTGCTTAAGAAACTTATTAGCGTGAAATTGAAAGGTACGAATGTTAAGAGAGTGACCATCTTTCGTGAGCAAGTCTTATGTGAGTCTCCCGTGGTGTAGTCTTCTATTTTAATGGAAAGAATGTTTCAAGATTGAAGTAAAACAGATTCGTAGCGTTGCGTCTGTCCGTTTCGACGAGGACTGTTTGCTATTTTTATAAGCAAGATTGTATGATTTATTCATTCAACTTAAATTATATGAACAGTGGTTTTTTTCTATGCAAGAAAGACCGTTCTGTTAGGAAAATGTGAAATTGTTAACCTTTCCCTTCGAGATCCTTGTTCCCATTAATTAAAAACTCCAATAGAGAAAAGCACGTCACGTCATGTGTAAATTACACCGCTGAATATCTAACATAAAAAGGAACTAAGAATAACACACTGCAACATGTATATTTAATTCTTGTATACATCTAATAGTGTTTCATTGTTCTGCTTGAAGCAGATTATATCAGCTGATGTATGAACTTTAATAAATTATCAAACTGTTTTTAAAGCTACAATACACGCACAGATACTAAATGCCTTCGTAGTAATCACTAATTGTTTATTTCAAATTTTACTAGTACAATACATCTTATAATATCTTGCTGTAGATGTGTGAGAACTGAAGAAGGAATGAAAGCAATACTTGCTAAACATATCGATATCTGAATTGACAGTCACTCCTATTTTTTGTTAATGAATAAAATTATAGGATTCAATCACAATTCACAATATAAAAAATGCGTTCTTTAAATACATATTCAAATTTTGTATTTATTATTATATAATCTATGCGGGTGTCGTACTTTACTCATCGAATCTTCGTTTTAAAGGAATGTCGGATATTTCGAAGACACTCATTTAAAAGTTTCGATTAAGACTATCTGGGCTAACTTATTATTTCCTTTATTACAAAGCACAATTTCATTCTGCTTTATTTTGTAACAAACATTTATCCACTTAATTTTGTTGTGCTTTCTTTTCCTTCTTCAGTATTGCCTTCTTGCCCTCGAGAAGGTCGTGTCGTTCTGTATCCGTAAGCGATTTCAGGGTGTTAGTGATTACGCCGGTTCCTATAGTTACCACACCGTCTCGTAATGTAAAACGTTGTCCCTTTTCCAATACCATTGGTCTTATCAATTTTAATACAAGTCTGCGGTGAAAAGACGCAGTGAGTATAAAAATGAACATAAAAGATGAATAATAAAATTCTTGGAAAACAGATCGAATGTCTTACGTGCTATCTTCTCCTGGCATAGCCATATCCTTTCCTACTATCGTACACTGTGCTGCAACGTCCCATGTTTTACAAAACATTTGTAATTGTACCAAATTCGCGACTGGTTTTCTTCTGCCACCTTCTTCCTTGGTCAACAAGTACACTTGCGCCTCTACATGATCGTATGCCTTCATAGAGCCAGGTTTGCACATTATCATGCCTCTTCTTACTTCATCTCTCTTTAAACCTCTCACTAGAGCACCGAGTTGATCCCCGGCATGAGCTTCCTCCAATATTTGATGAAACATCTCTATACCTGTGATTATGCTTTTAAAAACTTTATTATAACCAATGAACTCGCATTCCGTTCCCTTCTTGATTTTCCCACGCTCTAGTCTACCGGTGACCACAGTACCCCTACCAGGAATGGAATATACACCTTCTACCGGAAGTAGGAAGGGTTTATCCAATTCTCTCATGGGAGTTGGAATATGTTTATCTACTAATTCCAACAACTCCAGGATAGCTTGTGCACCTATTTCAGGTTTCTTTCCTTCAAGAGCGCAGAGAGCACTGCCTTTCGTTATCGGAGCGTTATCACCGTCATAACCCATTTCAGAAAGTAACTCTCGTACTTCCATTTCCACCAATTCTACCATTTCTGCATCAGCAGCATCGACCTTAGAAACATAATTCAATATAATTTTAATACCACATTCATTACTTCAGTCTTAGAATGTCTTTCACTCATATCATTAATAGATACCTTATTAATAAATACAACAATGTGTTTAATACCAATCTGTTTAGCAAGGAGCAAATGCTCTCTAGTTTGTGGCATCGTGCCATCCGTGGCAGCAACAACCAATATAGCACCATCCATCTGAGCTGTTCCTGTGATCATGTTTTTGATGTAATCAGCATGACCTGGACAATCTGTGTGTCCATAATGACGATTTTCAGTTTGATATTCAATGTGTGCTACGTTAATAGTAATGCCACGAGCCTTCTCTTCAGGAGCATTGTCAATCTCACTGTATCCCTTAGCTTTCGCCAAATGTTTCTCTGACAATACTGTTAACGAGATTTTTTATTAGTTCAACATTATCTTTTACAAAGTAGTCAAACATCCTATAACTATATATAAACAAAACAAAAATAGTTATAGGTATACCTTTAGTAATAGCTGCTGTCAGAGTGGTTTTGCCATGATCTACATGACCAATAGTTCCTACGTTGCAATGCGGTTTATCACGGTTGAATACTTTCTTCTCCGCATAGAATCTTTGGCTAGTGACAGTTGGAAGAAACAGTTTACCGTTCAATTGACAACGTTGCTAAAAAATATAAAAATCATATGTAATTAAAGAATTAACTTTTGCAACAGCGACAATATGAGAACAATATTTATGTTAACTAAAAATAATAAATTATTGAAACATAAATTATTAAATTTAAAAAATTGAACATATCCTAATATACTCAAACTCTCCTTTGCCAAAGAATATTAATAAACAAATTTCAATTGTTTATCGACCCATCTGGCAAATTTCGAATCCTGGCTGAGATAATACTTTTCGCAATAAATTCATCTAATTTAGAGTTTCAAACGTTTGTTATTGTATTGTTTTTTGTATAATTACATTATTTTGGCACTGTCACCCAGACTTGTTTGTTTTGCCCTTCGATTTTAGTTTATTTTTGAAGAAAATTTGCGAACATTGCAGGAAAATTGTGTTATCAAAAATTAAAATCGATTTTAAAGTTGAATTCTTCTGCATTTTCAATGTCTGACAAATCTAGTCAGTAGCATGCAGATAATTTGCCAGACAGGTCAATAAACCATTAAAATTTATATATTAATATTATGCAACAATTGAAATTTATATATTAATATTATGTATACAATATCGCAATTTTTATTAAAATGATAAGCAAAGCGATATGTATTTGCAGTCAGTTTTCACAGACAACAATTCATTTTGTCTTATACAACTTATCGTGATCCCTTATGAGTTTCTCACGAAGCAAATAAGAGATCGTTGATAACAATCATCCGCTTACACATTTCGTCAGTTGCTTTGCAAAGATGATCTGCTTAAGAGTCTGCTTCAACACTGAAACAAAAAGATATGCGTGAAAACGAAACACTTTGTTGCTATCTATACCTAACCTCCTGCGATCGCGATAATCGGTCGAAGAAGCGATTTCGACGACAAGACAATACGTAAAATCATCAATAAAGATTTGCCTAAAAATCCTGTCGCTGTCGTCAGCACTCGCGTTTAATATTTTGATATATTCTTACCGGGACTAAAAATCGCCCTCGTGGAAATAAGCGCCATGTTTCCTAGTGTAAAGATCCTAACACCCCCAACCAACTAACGTTGAAACGCAATAAATCGAAAGCCTTCTAAATTTCCGACGTATCACGAGACGAGCGAAAACCATAGAACGTGGTAGAAAACCAAAAGCCGAAGGGACCATGGGACGGCATGTACAACACGTGCTGCTCCGTGTAGTCAATGTCGTAACTTGAATCACGTAACACCCAGTATATGCATTGGGAAGATCTTCGTTACCGACGGAGGTAAAATAGGACAAATGTTTTACGAACAATAGTAATACAATAGTAAACATTTTATCGATCAAATAAAGAAGACTTTTACAAACTTATCTTTATCTAGAAGATATACTAAATATTATTAACCTTTATTTAATTGTAAATTATTAAAGAGAACAATGAAAATTCACATTAATGTTGGAGTATAAATTACAATCATGCGCAAGCAATGTGTAGTTAATATACATTTTATCTTATATTTATATTGTATTTTTCGAGATTTTTAAGGATTAATTTTTTTGGGACACCCTGTATGCATTACGAATAGAGACGGAATCAAGTTCAAAATGTTCTTAATCCGAATTAAATTCAATAATAAAATTTTATTTTCTAAAATTCGAATATATTCATAAGAAATAATATTTCATACATTGTATTTGTGAAGTAATCGATTTTTGATACTCGTAAAATATTTAAAATCACATTTGATCCAGGTCCGAATCCATTAGAAGTAATGCTCTTATTTTTCATACATATTATATAAAAAGGTATACATTTAAAGGATTTGAACCTATTTCGTTTGAGTTCTACTTGAAAGCACTGCTTTTTATTTTTCAAAGTTGTCATAGAGAGTTCGAAATAGTGCCAACAGAACCTAAGTAAGATACATCTAAGATACACTCAATCCTATCGCTAATTACTGTTTGACAAGATTTTTACTACTAGCCTGAAACATAATAAAAATATTATTTTTTGTAGACTTTTTGTGCTAAATTCAAATCCGTTCGCAGAATAGCACGTCAGGATTTTGAGAAATTTTAGTTGAATGCTAAAAATGATCATTTTGCTAGGTTCTTCTGCTTATCACTTCCTATTCCGACATGCTACGTATAGCTACAACAGCTCAAAATCAGCTTAGAACTTGTACTTTATATATAAAATGCAAAAAGTTCCATGCCAAAAAAGTTTTTATGGAAGAGATGAGTTATATACTCACAATCGGTTAATGTGCTAAAAAGGGCAATTTTGTCTGTTGTGTAGGAGTCTGAGATTTATTTCATTCATACAACTTCGCTTGTAAAACACACACATACACACGCAAAGGGACCAGATTTCTGCCACGTCTACGTCATTGATCCTAGGTAACATTGACATTGGACAATTTAAGTCGAAACATTTATTTTTTCAAAAAACATATAATAAGTTTTTCTAAAAATCCTGCTAGGAGCATTCTATGGATTTGAAGAACAAAAAATCAAGATGTGACGAAGAAAAGGATAGGATTAAGAAATGATAGGTTTCAGGCTAGTACTAAAAAATCCAATTTTTGTTCCTTAGTGTTGCAAGATGATATAGCTAAGTCTGAATTAAACATTTTTTTCTACAGATGTAACCTAAAGGTAGATTGACGAAATTCAAACTTCCCAAATACAGTTTATCGAATGTATCTATCATTTTATAATTATTTAAATATATCGATCCGTTATTAATATTACAATTTCTTTTTCTTTATCTCATTTATATTTAATATTAAATGCTAATTAATATTGCGATATCATTATTACTATATCAAATTATTTAAAATTATTTTGTGTCACAATTATGAAAATTTAATTACAATCTTATATTTAGAATATAAATGAAGGAGAAAATCAATTGTTAACTTCAAATTATCGGGAAATATTTAAATATTGTGGAATAATAACAATAATATGTCTATATAAATGTCTATATAAGTAATAAAGGATTCAGAAAATTTTTTCGGGTGGCGCGTAAAGCTGAAAATTCAATTAATAAGATCGCAGTTAAAAAATTTAATTATTATAATATATGTGTAATCTTTGATCTCTTCTGGTCACGTCTACTTCTATGATTGGCTTACTCATAAATTCGAAACTCCAGAAATTTTTGTCTTTTGTTTTTAACTAATTATTTTTAATTTGTTGAAATATCACAGACTTCTGTAATAGGATTGACTTGTGACAATGGTAACTTTTGATCAGCATTACTTGAAATACAAAATGGCAAAGTTTCAACCAATTTTACCGAAAGCCATTTCTCATAAGGATTCTGCGGGGTTCTTTACAGAAAGACATTGAAAATTTAAACGTGATATATGATAGAGCTATTAGTTCTTTAAGTTTGTTTTTCTTTATGTTCGTTGTTTATCTTTACGCTTATTAATCAGTTTTACTTGTGCTTTTGTTCTGTACAAATGCTCCTCGATTTATGAAATTGACTTCTTATAGATCTTACATCTTAGATTGTTTTATACTGCTAAGACATGTGAGTTTTTGAGATTGCATTTGCGATTCTTCATGACTAACTGTTTTTAACTGTTGGTTTATAGAATTGTGAGCACACTCTCATGAACTCATAACGTCTCTGCTATAACTTTTTATACTACATCTTGTACTTGATAAGGATCTGAATATCATCGTTGTATCATCGTAATTACCTAATAAAAAAAATTTAATGCCAATTTGGTCAATAATCAGATTAATTTTTTATTAAAAAGAAGATAAAAATAAAGATAAAGAGATTGTGAAAAGACACAAAAGAATTTAACTTAATGATGATTGAAAACACTTCTTGTGTTATTAGTGCGGTTATCAGTGCGCGTAAATTTGAAGAAGATTTGAACTTTCCAGAAAGCAAATCAAGATGTGTCGAGACGGTCACGCACGTGCTAATGTTTGCGTATGCATCATACCGGTTCATATAAACAAACCAACATGTCAACATAAAAAATTAAGCGTGTGAGAGTTTCAACACGAGCGTTTTATCGTTAAGACGCAGTGTGCATTAATGATCGGCAAGACAATTAGACAAGAATAACTAGGCAGAGAGAGGTAACATTAGCGTCATTATATCGCATCTTGCTGATACTCGCACGGATAAGAGGCATATAAACCGAATGTTTTGCCGAGAAAAGATAGATGAGGCTAGATATCGAATTGTTTCTCGCGCTACTTCCCTCGCTACTTCTAATAATTTTGTACGTATGCATACAAGTACTCGTTATATATATGTATGTCAAGCTATTAATTACATTTGAAACCGTAAAATAGCGTTTCCTGCAATTCACTTTACTCAAATAAAATCGATAAAAACAAAATTCAAAAATTTTTTATTTCAAAATTTTCAATTACATTAAAATCCTGTGATTGGAAAGACAAATTGCAATTTATTTCAACATATCATGGTCCTGAAAGTGATGGAATTCCTAATTTTTATTCACCTCTTGTAACAATCAAATTAGACGGATTGAAAAATAAAGAGAAATACAAGAAAAATTTTAACGATTAAAGACAATTTAACGAAAAGAAATGGATGATTCTTATCAAATACTTTTAGATGTTTATTATTAGATAATCCTCGCATAATTAATCAGAAGAATAATTACAATTATCTTTAATAGTGAGTGTTAATGACAGATCATTATCATACTTTTTAGGAATTCTCGATAGACACTCGGATTTCCAATGAACCGGGTTATAATAAAATCGAAAGGATAATAATGTTACTTTTGTCGATGTAATTTGATAATGCAAAAGGAGATAGATAATAAAGTATAATGAGGAAAGTAGAAGAGGTACAAGAGCGCTACATAGACTGTTATTACAATAACTGTACTGGGTCTATTATTCGATTATTTGAAATTCTTTCATCGCTAATGCGCTGTCATCATCTCTATCATAGATTCGTGTGATTAGTACTCTTATAAAATACTCAAGCATATTCATGATTCATCTTACCTATAATTTATCTCATTATTTTATCAATAACATTTTTATTAATTTGAAGTAGGTCTTTCTTCGCGATACTAATGTCAAGGAATTGATCATTTTTAGATTTTTTCTAAAAAATAAGGATGTTCTGGCTGTACAGCAGTCTCAAACAAAAGTTATTTTAATTTGAAATTGATGGAATTCTATACTTTCTTGGTTTAAGATATGCATTACGTATACTCTTATCATATAAAGCACTTAAATAATACTAGTTAATGTGACATCTGGCACTGCAAATGAATATATGTGGATATTTTGTGATTGTCAGCAAAAAACTTTTAGGCCTGATACCAACAGAAGAAACTAAAAAATTTTTCGTATATTAATAATATTTAATGCATACCAGACACCGAATCTTAAAATACATAAGATATGTAAAGAAAATATGATTAACATAATATTCAAGAGCACATCATAGCACATTTTCGAAATTTTGCATCATTTTTCGTTAATAACTCGAGAGACTAAATTAGAAATGAATCGATATCAACCTTTTTTAGAAATACTACTTAATATTTAATTGACTCATAAGGATTTCAGAATATTGTCAATGCCCAAGAAATAGAAAAGAAGTAAAAAATAATATCAATTTGACGTCATATTTATCGAATTATGACCAAAATATGATGTAAATTTGATCAATATAACGTCAAATTGATCTTATTTTGACTTTTTATTCTATTTCGGTGATGCTTCTTTATAATTTCGTTTATACATATAAGTGGAACGTACGGCTATTCTATAAGAACTCTAATGGCTATGAACAAATCTATAAGAACTCTAATGCAAAATTAAAAGTTGAATAACTTATGTCGTGAACAAATTAGAGAATCTGTTTCAGGTTTTGCATACGAATTTAGATAATAAATAGGAACAATCTATTAAATTTTCAGGTCATTGTCAATATTTTTCTATCAGCACTGGAACATCCTTATGTCTTATCCAAGAATTAATGATCCTAACAAAATCTTGATTCTATCAAAGTTAATCTAAATTATAATCTAAAAGCTCAAAATACTCGTTCAATTCATTTCTGTAATATCGATTGTTTATCCTTTTAATCGAGTTTTGAAAATTCCACTTTATCCAACTCTTTTGTTCCACTTTATCCAACTCTTTTGTTTTAGTCTAAAGACGAAAGAAAGATGCCGAAGATGAGCAATTGTTAAGTTCATCAAAGCTTCAATTCTTAACCTTTAGAGGGCCGGAAAACGCCTAGAGGCGTAAAAATTTTTTTTCATAAGTATTCAATTTTTTTCATTTAAATAACCCAAAAATTCAGGTGTGAGGGTTAACGAAGTCTTCGAACATGATTCTGTAACCAAAAAAATTAAATTCAAAGTGGCGGATACAATATGGCCCTTTGTAATATTTTTCAAGTAATATTGATATAGAATGACTAGATAAAACCTAAATACAGCTAAAAATGAAAAAAATTGTGCATTTTAACGTTTTTTTGAAATTTTGAAAATTTCAACATTTGGCCTTACCGTACCGGACCGGAATACGCCTCTAGGCGTAAGGGGTCTGACTCACCAATATCCCAACTTAGTTTGGCTCTAACTCAGGGAACTTAGACCACATTTCTATAGAAAAATGCGATTTTCAAATTTTTCAAAACCCCGGCCCTCTAAAGGTTAATTGTAAGATGGATTTACCGTGGCGGGTCGTACCTAGCGGGGGCCCGCCACAAAGTTCTCAGTTTTTTGATCATAGAAAGAGAATCTCAATCGGAAAACTATTGTATTCATGTTATTTAGATAATAAAAGACCCAATATCCGATTATAACCAAAAATGCTACAAAAAAATTTTTTGTATTATTTATTTATTTATTTGTTTTATTTATCCGGATATAGATTTTAAACCTGGTGGGATAATGGAAATCGTAAAGGAGTGCAACGCCAAGTTGCACGCTCAGCATCTTGTGTTATGTAATATAGTCATATTTACTATTTGCAACTGAATATCTTTTTTATAAGGTCGATAACATGCAATTTTCTCGACGAAATAATGTTCAGCAGATCGAAGTCTATATCATAACTTTTTTCCGATGACATCTGTCGCTCATAACCAATAATATTTACTAATGACCACCGTTATGAACATGACGCCTATATAATCGTGTTAAATGTTGATTTTCATCGATTGATTACTCTTTATTTAGGTCGACGACTTACGCTGAAGCAATAAGCATTCATTTCTATCGCCTATCCCTGCATCCTATCAAAGTGAATCCTTCATGAGGACTAAGTAGGTGAATCCACCTTAAGGTTCGGTTCATCGAATTGAGACGCCGAATTCTTAAGCAAGTCAGTATCGTCTATTCAACCGGTAGCCGTTACGTCGATATTCCGCTTCATTGATTGCAAATACAAGCACGAAGAGTGCTCGCGACGCGCGTGGTAATGGGTACTAAAAGTCTCGCGCGGAGAACCGTGTGCAGCAACGAAAAATAATAACCTAACCACTCTGACCCAAGGATGAACCACAGCAATACACATCTTGTAAACGTCGCTCGGATACAGTCGCATCGTAGGTTTCATGAATGTTTCATCGATATGCGATGTGTGTAACTGTATACATCCCCCCCGTAGTCCTTGAGTGCAACAGCAGCCCGGCGTCCGCGTCGCGTCGCGCTACACTTAATGGAATTTGCGATTCGTCACGCCGCCGTATTTCACGACCGCGACTTTCGTAAAGGACAACAGTGACAACTTTACTATCTCGTCTTTACCTCATCACGCACGCCGGCGAGTTTCCCGTTACGAAATAACACGGTGCGTCACGTTTCGTGATCGTTCGCGTGGAATTTTCGAGCAACGGCAGCGGCGGCGGCGGTGGCGGCGGCTGGTTCAAGCGACGCGTTTCGCTCGCGCTTTTTCTTTCTCACCGGCGTCATTACAGATTAGCGACAACAAGCAGCATACGCTGTAATATAAAACAAAGTGCTACCGTGTCGCGTCTCGTGACACAGAGTAGTTCGTTGACTTTGCAGCTTCCGGAATTCTGACTTGCTGGGCCTACATACAGTTACGCAGAGCCAATTTCACGAGCGGATGTTAAGGATGGCAAACAATTGTCTCGCTCTCAAGAACTGACGTTGACGATGAGTATCTCGAATTACCGAGGACCCGAAGAGTCCAGACTCCTACTCAGTGAGAAATGATTCGTCGATCGAAATTGTGTCGAATCGACGCCGATAAGATCTTAAGATGGATTCACCTATTTAGCCCTCATGAAGGATTCACTTGAAACTTTGATAGGATGCAGGGGTGGGCGATAGAAATGAATGCTTAATGCTTCAGAGTAAGTCGTCGACCTAAATAAAGAATAATCAATCGATGAAAATCAACATTTAACACGGGATTATATAGGCGTCATGCTCATGACGGTGGTCATTAGTAAATATTATTGGTTATGAGCGACAGATGTCATCGAAAAAGAGTTATGATATAGAATTCGATCTGCTGAACATTATTTTGTCGAAAAAATCGCACGTTATCGACCTTGCAAAAAAGATATTCAGTTGCAAATAGTAAATGTGACCGTATTACATAACACAAGCAATTTGACAACGTTGCACTCCTCTACGATTTTCATTATCCCATCAGGTTTATCTATATCCGGATAAATAAAACAAATAAATAAATAATATTAGGACCTTGAATAAGTTCTCGCTGTTTTCCAACAGATGTTACCAGAACTGCGTGCGTGTAGTTTAAGGTGGTAACGCATCTATAGGGAAGTACTATAAGCAAGCTTGAAATTCAGTGTATGTCATTGCGCCGAAGTGTAAACAACTTTTTTTTTCATAGTAAAAAGTCTTAAACATGTCGAGTTTCGTACCAAAAAAAGAGCATTTGCGGGGAATTTTACTACACTACTTTATTAAAAAAAAATCTGCAGCTGAAGCACACAGAATTCTTGTTGAGACTTACGGCGACCATGCTCTGTCGGAAACAACATGCAGAGATTGGTTTAGACGCTTCAAAAATAATGATTTTGATGTTGAAGATAAAAAACGCTCTGACGCATCGAAAAAGTTTGAAGACGAAGAATTGGAGGCATTACTTCATGAAGACTCATGTCAGACGCTAACTGAACTTGCAGAATCATTAGGAGTGTTTTTTCCTGTTTTTTTTTTTTAAATAAAGCATTAATTTTCACGAAAAAACAGCGAGAACTTATTCAAGGTACTAATACAAAAAATTTTTTTGTAGCGTTTTTTGCTATAATCGAATATTGGGTCTTTTATCATCTAAATAACATGAATACAATAGTTTTCCGACTGAGATTCTCTTTCTATGATCAAAACACTGAGAATCCTATGGCGGGCCCCTGCTAGGTACGACCCGCCACGGTAAATCCACTTTAATTCAATAGAAATAAAAATGTGTAATTTGTCAATTTCATCGACGACAATTTAATTTATCGAATCTATCGTTGACCAACATCGTCTAGTAACTTAAACTATACGTTGTCAACCGACGACCTAGAGTAACAAGTTCAGTGCTTCTGGGACCGATCAGTACGGTGGATGAACGATCGGAAAAGTGCACGGGGGAAGGGGAGGAGCAAAAAATACGAGGCGAGCCAAGGCCATGTTAAATCATTTATGAGGATGTCGCTGAGATGCAAGAAACGGTAGCGTCCTGGTGGCTTGCCTGACGATTCGATTCGAGGCCGACACCTGCACGGTGGGCTCCGAAGTCCGTGGAGAAAAGCGTAGCGCGGAATGTTCATTCGCCGAGAAGAAACTCTTCGAGATCATTCACGATCTCGCCGCAGCCGAGAATTTCTTCTTCTTCGTTTGATAGCACAAAAGGTGCGAAGGCACCTTTGTTTTGTCGCGGTGGAAATAAGACTTCGTCTTATTTGCTTATTTGCATAAACTAAATATTTTCAAAAATATTAGAGTATAAATATAAAGGTGAATATAAAAGTGAAAATATAGAATGTAAATAGAATATAAAAGTGAAAAGTAAAAAAAATTATAATGTAAAGGTGCAATGTACCGATCCAATTATATTAATAATTATGTTATTCAGTGATTTTGTAGTAAATACTCATTGAGAAAAAAAAATATAATTTTTTTTTAAAAGGTTAGCTTGTCATAATAAATATTTTTTTATATTGCAGAATTTAATTTAATAAAAAATGTACTGTTAAAATCGGTCATGAAAGAATAGTAAAATGACGATCTCATCATAAGTATAACAGATCTATTGTAATTACAATAATAAAACAATCGGTTTAATTTGTATTAGTTATAATTATTATAATTTAACGTGATATGAAAATAATTACAACTGATATATATATATATATATATATATTCAGTTTAGTAATATATATATATATATATATGATATATATATGTATATATATATATATATATATATATATATATATATATATATATATATATACATATATAGAGTATCATACCTTTATATTTATATCTTTATATTTATACTTATGTTAGATTTATGTATGCCATTTTACATAACCGTAAAAAATAAGATATACAACCATTCATTAATCATTTATCCTAATTTTACTATTAAAACTCTTTTGATCAAAGATCCACCTATAAAAGAAACGCGTGATGAAAGATTGCGGTCGACATTCATAGTCCATTATATTTAAAATCGTCTTAAATGATATCGAGACACTGTATTATCATTTCATTCGCTAGATGGAGTCTTAATGGGTCGTCTACAATGGCAGTAAGTGGTACAGAGTAAGGAGTAAGAAGTAAGATTTGACAAATTAAAAACCGGCAGTAATGAAAATGGGCAAATCCCATTTCGTACTCCTTACTTCTTACTCCTTACTCTCTACTGCTTACTGCCATTGTAGACGGGCCTTAAAAGAAATGCGTCTACGATCTAGATCTAGATAAAACTATCTTGAATATAAAATCGAATTGAATATCGTCCTAAAAGGTCGTTTTCTAAACGCTTTATTGTTTGGGACTTCCCTTTTTCTTTCCATTCGCTCGTATCATTGACTAGTAATTGGCTTCAAGATGAAATGACACGATAGTGGGACAGCACGGGACAGTACTAACACACACATACACGCGACACAAACAAGGGAAATACTCTGAAATCAAAGAATAACAGACCGAACGGTACAACGTATTAAAACCACGAGCAGAGAAAAATATTTTCCATTAGCGCTCATTGAGAGCAGGTCGGTCGGGTGGTATACTGTAAAACGCGTGCACCGCACCGCATCACATCGTGCGTGCGTGCGTGCGTGCGTATCGATGGCTGTTCACGTTAAACAGAAGTGCGTGTCTCAACAGTCTGCAAAATTATCCGATCATGCCGAAGTAACTCAAATCACCAGCCGGCCGGCTGGCTGGCTGGATGGATGGATGGATGGGATGGCCGGCCGGCCACCGGAGAATAACATTTGTTTGAAATCGTAACGGTGTTTACAGCCGTGTAGAATGCCCGCAAACCGCAGGCCGCTGCGTCTGTCAAGGCTGCGTTATTATCCGCATCACGCGGCGATCGACCGCGAATTAGCCCGATTTCGGCGATTCGCGCGTATGTCCGAGAGGAATTGAAGCTGGAGATTGATAAATCGAAGAGGAGGCCAGGCAAACGCGAGTCAGGCTGCAAATGACAGGCCGCAGGAAGACGCGAAACTTTTTGCAGGGAAAACTAATGGTCTCGATCATTATATGGGTTCTTCCCGGGAGAAGTACATGAATTGCATGTACTTTTGTGCAGAGAAAAAGAGTGACGAGTCGCGAGACCGTAATTGCGCTACGTTCGATTGTGTTATATAATATAACTGATTATGAAAATAATTACAAGTGATAATGATCGAAAGATTAATTTGACGACAAAAAATTCGTGACGAGCTTCGTGGTATTCTATTCTAGTTGTTCCATTCTAGTTGTTTTAATTTTCTTTAATAACTAGTTTTCTCAACGCTCGAATTTTATTTTCTCGATGTTCATTACAGATTAGAGATCGATCAGAGGATCGTCCTTCAAGCTTAAAATATACGAGTCCAAGAAGAACAAGAAGTCAAAATAAGTATCCTCTTGAGGTTTCCACAGGTATCTTCTTCGAAAGTGCCAAGCGGTTTACGAGTTGTCCTCGTGTTGTGTTCCATTGTTAGACCATTCCATTCCATTATCAACTTTCGTGAACTGCAACAGACAACTTGTAAACCGCTTAGCACTTTCGAAGTCAAAATAATGTCAAATTCCATGTCTTTTGATGTCATATTGACTAACTCATGATCAAATCATAACCGAAACATGATGTTTTTGTCGTGATTTGGTTAATATGACGTCAAAATGACATTACCTTAACTTTGTTGTTCTCCTTGGGTTGTTCATAATGTCAATTTGACGTCATATTGATCAAGTCATGACCAAAACATGATGACAAAATTGATCAATATAATGTCAAATTGACCTTATTTTGACTTTCTGTTCTACTTGGGTGGGAGTATGCAATTGTTACCGTATCGAAATGACAAAAAGGAGAGATTCGTCTGCAAGAAAAATTCAACGGTTGAAACTCGCTAAAGTTTATCGAAACTTTGAAAGTTCCCCCATTACACCACATTTTATTTCTTTCCAAAATGAAGAGCAAACATTCCCAAGGAGAACAAGAAAGTCAAAATATGTCAATTTAACGTTATCTTGATTAAATTACGACCAAAAAATATCATGTTTTGATCGTGATTCGGTCAAATATGACGTCAAATGACATGAAATGACATTATTTTGACTTTCTGTCCTCCTTGGGTTTGTTCTAGAAACATGAAAGTATGTGTCATTTTTCACATTGTATTCTAAGAGTTAAAAATGAGCCGTTTAAAGGTATTGTTTACGCATGTTTACCGCAAAAGGCTAACGAGCACCGTCCTGGAACGGTCAATGATCCACCAGCGACGATCCATCGGGATTCTAACCAGATTTGTCGGCAGGATCGATCGCGATCGACGCTAGAGATAACCGAGATACACTGCGAAGATCTATGAGGAATTTATGCATTAACGAGATCGCCAGTCCCGGCTTTTTCCGCAGTCCATCGGTCAATTTTGCAAGCGCACTTCCGCTCGCGGACTTCGTTTCGTCCCTCTTCTTGTTAAACCACTTCGCAATCCTCGCGCGGATCCTCCATTTACATTCCGATGTAGTCAACGCCGTAGCACTTCCTGTTCGCCAAAGCGACGTTTCTTCGCTCGTCTACGCCTTTCGAGCTGCCGCCGCGATTCTACTTGCGATGCGCTGTAAAATATTGCGTTTAGCCGGCTGCCGGTTTCTCGCCGCTCTTCCGTCCGGCGGCTCTGTGTCAATTTCCTTGCGTGTTATCCGAGCTACAATTATTATCAGGACGGATTAGATCTCACCCGCTTTCCAAGCGCAACGAGAACACACCGCGGTTGCGTTTATTACATTTTTCAGAAAATACGAGATGTTTACTTTAAAATAAAAGGATACGTTACGCTCTATTTGTCATTGCGAGAAACGGAATATATGAAAAACTGAAGAAGAAGAAGAATAATAATAATAATAATAACTTCTAACTCACTAAACCAAATGTTTGCTTTAAATTATAAAAGTGTCCACCTATTTTCATTAATTATATGCAGAATATCCAAAAAATATTCTTAATTGAAGTTATTTATTATTAATTTATTTATAATATATTGTAAATATTATAAATGTGTCGTTTTTCATTCGGAGATACAATGTTGCGCAGAAAGAAATATAAAAATAGAAAACAAAGAAGGGGGAAAGGAAGCTTTGCATCTAATTCATCTCAAACTATAAATATTCCTCTGTTTATATTTATTATTTTAAAAAATGTTTTTTGTAAATAAAAGCTACTTAAATGTTGTTCCAAAAGAAAGTTGAAAATACTTTGAAGAAAAAGAAAAAGATAGAAAAAAAGCTTATATGATAAAATTGTGAGAAATCTCTCTCTCTCTCTCTCTCTCTCTCTCTCTCTCTCTCTCTCTTTTAATCTTTTGTCACAACTTTGTGAACTGAATGCAGAACTTTACTGTATAAATGCTCTGCCATAGAACACTGTATTGATATTAGCAGCAATCAAAACCAGTACTGTCTCAGAAAATAATTATATAATTTGTCTACGTATATAAAATAATAACGAATTAAACTGTGTGTATTTTAACTTATTTAAATACAATAAACTCGAAATAAATAGAACAATACCCATACAACACCGAAAAACTGCAGGAACATTGCACAGACATTGCTCGGAAATATTGCGTGGAGGTTGCGAAATGTTTCCGTAATATAATTGCAAAATTGCGGCAATGTTGAAATGTCCGCTCTCAGAAACATTTCAATGAAACATTCCAGCAATATTGCCGCAATATAGCTGCAATGTTTGTGCTGTATGGCATGAACACTCTCTTAATGCAAAGTAAACGCCGCGTTCCATCTGAAAAAGTCACTTTTTACAGAGAAGTTACTATTGCGATAGTAACCTAAAGAGTTTAAATTATGGATAAATAAAAATATTCGTCTTTATATGCGGATTATCTGAAGAAGTATATTTTTAAAATATCTACCACACAATGCCCACAAGGAGGCCTCCCCGTTCTTCGACTGAAACGAGATCGAAGAAGACGAAAAGGTGGAAGAGAAGAAAGAAGAGGAAGACAAGGAGAAGTCCAAGACCGTGGCGAAGAGGAGGTGGAAGCATGGGCCCCGTCTTGGCCGCTTTTCCGTTCCTCCTGCTGCTCCCGCACCAAAAGCCAGGCTGACGGGGGTCCGTTCAGTCTTGTTTCAGTCATCCTCACGCACGCGTAGACGCGCAACACCGCGGAGAAAGCACACTACACGCTTGTTTACATCCTCTTCGTGCCACCGTCACGCAACCACCCCCGGTGCGCAACGCTAACGATCGCGCTCGTTATCGGCGGTGATATATACGCGTTCGGCCACAGGTGAAGCGGGAAATCGATTCGACTCGGAGGAGCCGCGTGACCAGCAAAGCGGAAATAATGCGCGGAAATCGTGGGACGATCCTCGTCCTGTGCACGATGATCAATTGCCTGGTGAGTTTGAAACTGTCTCCACGAGTGTTCTCCGGATTTTAACACGGGTCACCGGGTCGCCCCTCTCGCCGGCGGAAATGAGAGTGAGCGCCGAAGCGTTCGCGTGGGCGACTCGTTCGACGTATTGTTTGTAGGTGTATCTCGCGTGTAATGTGATATACCGTAATCACATCGCGTGGATCCTATTTCAGGACAGGTAGCTAATGTGTTAGCCGGAGCGGTGTAATCGATATAAATCGCTACAACGAAGATGTTTATTCTATCAGTGCAAATTGTACTATATTTGTAAATGTCTCAATTCATCCTCTGTAACTCCACGTGTGATATTTCCTGTCACGATTATTAAATTATTGACATTGAAAAGATCAATTTTACCTTTCTTCTGGAAAATCATATTGAAAACTTCTTTTCTTTTCAGGCAATGTGTCGTTTTTTAAGTTTCCCTTCTTTTTAATTGCCGATTCTTCAATTTATTTGCGATGTGAGACGTTCTCTTCATGTGATGCGCGAAAAAACTATTTCTCACTCGCCCACGATCGAAAGCTTGAACGACTTGCCATTATCATTCTTTGCTCATCCATCCGCGTAAGAAGACGGACTGTCAAACCGTTGTAGATTCTTGTTATTACACGGCCCACGTAACGATTATACAAGTGGAAGTCTCTTTCAAGTTACCGGTAACTCTACTCTTCACCGAGTCAAGGTCATTCTGGGCAAGATTAAAATTCTATCAATGTCAACTACGGACGCGAGGTACAAGGTACTTCCTAAGCGGCTGAATTCGTTAAAAACCCTTGATTATCAATGCCGGACGATTCTGTAGTTAAGGACCCGCCGGTCTTCCGGCAAGACTACGCTCGACTGTACGCACGTAGAATCATAATAATTTTTACCTGACCTCGTGGGTCGTTGGACTCTGACACGTCGACCGGCCATGTCGTCGAGGTGTCGTTTGTTGAATATGCGAGTGGCGTTAAAGAGGAATGCATTCCGGGCCGCGGCGGCCCCCTTCTGGATTATCGTCCGAGCTCTGGCGGGAAGTAAATATTTTACTTTAAACGTACGTGCTAAGTATACGAGCACAAGGTGTAGGCATTATTACCTCCATGCCTAATCGGCTTTAATAACCACCATAAAACTCTGGCGTATTCATGGTCGCGAATAACTGATAGCCGTCTCTTCTTATCACACCTTTTGCATATAAAATATGGATGTATTACAGGAACTTTTTTAGATTGAAAGACTGAATTAACACTTGATACGCTATTGCTTGATTGATTGATACCTTTGCGAAGACAACTCGATGTAATTTTTTTATTGAGTTTTTAGCAATTGCGTCCATAGACGAATTAAAGAGATCTTATTTTAGGGGCTTGTTTTAAACAAAATACGTTTTAATAATATTTTATTTAATTATTTCTTACTAGGCTAAACATTTAGTCATAAATTTATGTAAGCGCACGTTCGGTATACATTATCATCTTTTTATTTAATGCAACGGGTCTTCACGCGTTCGTTCGTCGGCAATTCGGCGTGCCGTGTGGAGCATTGAATTAAACATCAGTTGTTCTTTTATTAGACCGATGGCGGGCGCGTTCGCACGTGCATAACTTATCAAAAATTGACTGGCAAAAGAACGCGCCAGTTCCGTTTAAAAATAGAACATATTAAATGGCGGCAAATTTGCTCTTTTCGATTGCATATTCTTGTTCTGTTTCGTTTAAAATGCACCACGAAAATGTAAAAGTCGAGCTTGAAGAGAAAAGGAAAAGAAAAATGTTTAGAGAGTGCTGCCAAAAAGTGAGATGTATTTCTCATGAGACTTGAATATTTGAGAAGGCAAACATTAAGAGAAATGTATCTCTCGCGTTGTTTTATCCTAAATAAATATAAAAGACGTGGAATATAGAATACCAACGCCAATAGTTTTGTCTCTTGGAACACATTTATAAGCAACATTCTATTCCAGTAATATACGTTAGGTGAAAATAATCACAGTTTATCTTAAAATACTCTTTAACTAAATACGTTCTTGTGATGATACATCTGCAAACTACATGCTTTTATATGTGTTTTGCAATTCAGGATCAAAGATCCTGAAAATCGCAATTGTTTCCATATCGCGTAACTTTTCATTTACATCGTAGAACAAAATTATTCTCCGGTGCTCACAATCGAGCCCGAGTTTCATTAGTTTCCCTATAGATCCACTCATGCTAACAAGAACAAACCTATTGTTTTCGTGGCTAGGGAGAGAGGAAAGAGGTAAAGGGCTGGAGAAAATAGATCGGCCACGACCACGGGAGCCAATTTGCAGGCAAACAGCACTCGGAGAACTCCGCCTCCTCCTAGTTCCACGCAGCGGTAGTTGCAATCCCATCTGTAACGATGCGGCTGAATATTGGCTCGTTTCTTTCCTTTTCCTCGCATTATGCAGGGTACCTTCGCCTTTCGAGCCTTTCTTGCTGCTGTCGCATCTGTTACTGCGAGCGACTTCATTCCGCAAGCAGTTTCACAAGACCGCGATATCGATGCTCCCCTATACAGGATGTCTCAGAAAATGTATATATATATATATTATACAGAAAATGTAGATATAGGTCGAGTACAGTTTAATCAAATGATTAGACTAAATGTGAGTAATTTGACTAAATTCATTATATTATACGCTGATGATGGTTTGAATGGAATTGAAATGTTCGTTTAATCTGGATTAAAAACTCGAATTACATTGATAAATTACGCGGCTAATAACCGCGTTACTTCTCTTCACTAATAATTATTTTTACTTTTATTCTTTGACATCGAAAGGAATTTATCAAAATTTATATTTCAAATTTATTTGCAAATTTTTCTACATTTTCTTAGTAGATTTAATCAAAAGTTGTCTTGCTTCATAATAGAGATTAAAATTTTGTTGAGATTAAATCTAACTCTAACTAAAAGTAAAACTTGCAAGAAGCTGCGATATTTTAACTACTCGATTACTACTTTTAATTAGTATTGATACTAATTTAAGAATCGTCTTTTGCCATTTCGTTTTTGAAAATTTAATTCTGAATTTGTTAGACACAATCTGTATTAAAATAAAAAATCTTTTTTCCTCTTTATTTCTTATAGCGTGTTCCACGAAAAATTGCTGAAACTAATCAACTCTTATTTTGTGACGCATATGAGAAAAATAAAATTTAGCAGAAAACACTTGGTAGTTTTATTTGAGTATACTATTCTGTATAATGGAAAATTTTTATTTAATTTTATTGAATTTTAAGAAATAACAAAAATCGGACATTTTAATGATACATGTTTTCGAAGTGTGTTATAACAAAAATCAATTCTTTTGAAAATTGTATGAAAGTTTATGTAAACATTCCAATTTGTACAGAATAGTACACTCAAATAAAACTACCAAATGTTTTTTTACTAGACGCACTTTTATTTTTCCGTATTTAACCCGCGATATACGTTAGAGAAATAAGAGTTAGTTTCAGCAAACTTTCCGTGGAACATCCTGTATAAAATTATGGCTTACTTATTTCTTTCTGAAATTACTCATTTATTTCCTAAGTTTATAAGACACTCTGTAGGAACACTGATAATTCCCGCAGAAACAAACGCGTAGTTACAACAACAAAAGTGCTCCAACATACTTGCACTATTTGCATACGAAAAGGATTGACAGGAGTATGAACGATTAGAGCAAGAAGGTTCACTCGGAGAAGATTGCAGATGCAGGCAACGGTAATTAAGAGTACCACGAGTCGAGCAAGTCATCTTTAGTTTTTGCGGATTTTCTTCCCAACGAGTTTTTCCCAAGTGCGTACCTTTTTCCCCACCTCACCCTTCGTTTTACCCCGAGTATAATTCACGGTACACATGTATGAGACACGATTCCCATGTACGGCGAGAACAGGTAGCCGGGGAAACGCTCGAGTTACCAATACATACGTGTTGAAAACCGGGTACCGGTATCCCATGAGATAATTGCGACCGTCCGATGCTTCCGTGCATCGCGGTATACGAATAGCATTGCCATACCTTGTAATCGACGCCCGACAATTATTCTCGCGGCAACGATTGGATTTTTCGACCCGGCGTTTTCTGACCCGACCAGAGCGCGCTAATGACTGCGAGATGCGCGTTCCGCCGGAAAAATCGACGTTCCCGGGGTATGCAATTATCTGAAATCGATAATCGAGACAGCCGGTTCGTTGCATAAGGATATATCGTGCTAATCGTTTTCAGAAGAAATGATTTTCACGTTTGAAGGTACATATATGACAATAAGATCGAGATCTCTTGCTATCGGGCACTACAACGAAACGACTTGAATCTTTTTGCCAATCTTGAGGATAATTTAAGTTTAATCGGGAAATTTTGTTGTTTAGAGATTAAACTTCGAAGATACACAATTAAATTCACCCAAGTAGAACAGAAAGTCAAAATAAGATGATGTCAATTTGATGTCATATTGACCAAAATACGATGTAAATTGATCAATATAACGTCAAATTGACTTTATTTTGACTTTCTGTTCTACTTGGGTAAGTTCTTATTAATATTTTACGTTTATCGATATTTTAATATGTGCAATATGCAAAAATGTTTCAAAAGTGAAATAAGAAAAAACTTTTAGTGAGGTGATAAATATCCGTTTAATTTCTTACGAGCGGAAGATCGATTGTTCGACAATTCATAAGAGATCGACAATTCATAAAGCCCATGAACCCAAAGAGAACAGGAAGTCAAAATAATATCAATTTTATGTCATTTGATGTTATATCGACCAACTCATGATCAAATCATAACCAAAACATCTCAAGGAGAAAAAGACAATTAAAATAATGTCAATTTGACTTCATATTCACTAAATTATGACAAAAAAATGTCACATTTTGGTCATGATTCGGTCAAATATGACGTCAAATGACAGATTGACACATTATTTTGACTTTTTGTTCTCCTTGGAATGATGTTTTTTGTTTTTGCATGATTTGGTCAAGATGACGTCAAAATGACACTATTTTTATTTTCTGTTTTCTTTGAAGAACTGCGATAGCCAGGATCTCCAGTAAAAATTAAAAGAGTCAAAATAATGTCAATGTGACGTCATTTTGACTAAACTATGACAAAAAAATGTCATGTTTTAGTCATAATTCAGTCAATATGACGTCAAATGGTAACAAATTGACATTATTTTGACTTTCTATTCTCTTTGGGGCGCAGCGTGCACTTCCAGAGTCGTTCGACTTCTGCAAAGACCGCATTTACATTTGGAATAATGATAGCGTGTGCGGGCTTCGAAACGTGAAGATTATTTCGCACGTTGCCGACCGTGAAATTGTCGGCGTGACAGCGACGGCACGTGCTCGTAAATTCTATCGTTCAGGACGCACGTAGGAAGGTATCTCTCGATCGCGCGTCGCAATCGCTCGCTGCGACAGAATTTACGGTTGCATTAAGGGCGCGTCGCATCGAATAACCATGTCGCAACAGTAATTAATGACGTCGTGTCGAATTATTTCTATTCGATCCTCCGGAATCCCATTATCTCGATTGATTCATAAATTGCCGTTCGCTTATTTACGATCGCGCGGGGCGCTCGAGTAGTCAACGTTCGTAGCTGAGAAATGCTTGAAAGAACAAAGGCGCAATTGCGAATATAGACTTCGAACGCGAATGTTTCTTCGAATTCTTTTAACTCTTTATGGTTATATCGAGTTAGACTCTTTTAACCCTTTACGATCATATCGACTTAGGCGGTAGTTTTTTATGACATAATTCTTCAAGCATTTTTTTACACAATTATAATCCACAAACTATACAAACTTTTTAAGCTCTCTATAAATTTCTCTAAGTAATAAAAATTCTTTAAATTCATATTAGACTAGTCAATTTGATGGAATTGAGGATGGAATACCTGATCTTTGCTCAATTGCGAGAAATAGTTTGAACCGCGAGTCACGGAACTTTTATAAGTGTTAAATGAATTCGATGAACGCGTTTTAAGCAAATATGTAATTATCGATCTTTGCTCGTTTTATCACAAAGGAAAGAGGAGATATTTTTTAATATATAAATTTCTCTAAGTAATAAAAATTCTTTAAATTCATATTAGACTAGTCAATTTGATGGAATTGAGGATGGAATATCTGATCATTGCTCATTTACGAAAAATAGTTTGGACCGCGAGTCACGGAACTTTTATAAGTGTTAAATGAATTCGATGAACGCGTTTTAAGCAAATATGTAATTATCGATCTTTGCTCGTTTTATTACGAAGGAAAGAGGAAACGTTTTTTTATCTTTGCTATAATAGCTTCTGTTATTACTCGCGTTTCAACACATTTCTCTTCAGTGTTTTACGATTACGGTCGTTTTCATGGAAACCGTGATCTCAATGCGGCCGCGGAGAATTATTCGAGCAATTCTGTACAAAATGCCAGCCACTTCAGAAGAGAGGATGTACCGCACGGTCGCACGCGCGCCAGATCTGTGTGCGTGCGTGCATGTGTGCGTAACCGCGATGCGTAACAACTTGCGGAGAAATAAGCAATCGTACAAATCTGTTTTGTGTTCGAGGAATATCGAGCATATTACGGCGAGGAGATCGATAAAGAGAGGAGTTACAGCTGAGTTATACGATGCGATTGAGTTACTAAGAATACTCTAATCGTGACTTCGGAATGATAGTAAATTATTTTCCGTTGAATCTAGTGATTAGAGAACTGTTGAAGTCGATTGCATGATGGATCGAGCAGGAAACATTATCGAGGAATAAATCGTCTTGTAATCTGTGCAATGACCTATACACCTCGGTCAAAATTTCAGAACGCAGATAGTAAATGCGATGGTACGAGTATACGGAACGTTATCATTACAGACTTATTGGATGTTTAGTCGATTAGAAATATATCTGGCCAGTACCGTGAATACAAGTGCGGCGATTGCAAGACATGTCCTTTTCACGCTCATCCTCTATAATGGGATTACGTCCGAGCGGAAGAAAAGATACAGACTCAGTCCGCATTCCATGCTGTCTATTAGAGAGAGAGAGAAAGAGACACACACACAACACACACACACACACACACACACACACACAGAAAAAGAAAGAGAGAGAGAAAACATCCGCGTGATTATACTTAACTGAACCATAATTTAACCACCGCCGTAAAAGTCCGAAGAAGACGCGCGAGAAAACGGTGGGATTTGCGTCTACCTACGTGCGCTTTGTTTCACGAATATGCAAACAGATACAAACTCTTATTTTTTAATTCCTTCAGATCAGAAAATCTTCCTCTTTGAACCAAAATTTGGCCGCAGTGAGAGATTGAAAAATCACATAATATTTGATAATAATATTTAACACATAATAATATTTGACACATAATTGAAATTAAACTTTTATCTAAAATATAAAATAAAAGGAATAGATTTTTTAAGCTATATTTAGTAAAATATGAAAAACATTATATTTAGTAAAATATGAAAAACATTATGATATATCCATTGTAATTGTAAATCATTAAATTAAAAATTACTAATCGAATAAATTCATCTTGCGTAACAGAGCAATTAATCTTGATTGAGAAGATTTATTTAGTAAAATATGAAAAATTATGATATATCCATTGTAATTGTAAATCATTAAATTAAAAATTACTAATCGAATAAATTCGTCTTGCATAACAGAGCAATTAATCTAGATTGAGAAGATAAACTTTTTGTCTTTCACATTGATTTTTTAGATTATTCGATCCTTTCAGAGTTTTTTAGAGTTTATAGAGTCTTTCAGAGTTTATTTTTCTCCGATCGAACGCGCGAAGGGCGTCCTTGCGCGTAGCTGAAGCGCGAACGGAGTTTCCGTGTGGGAAACAGCGTTGCAAATCGCGATCGTCCTCGACGCGCTTCTCCTCGGAACATCCGTGGTTACTCTGTTCTGCGTTTAAATTAGCTCGGCTCGTTAGACGTAATTAAGTGCCGGCGGGAGGCGTTTGCGAATATAAAATTTCATCCTGCCACCCTTGGGTGCAGCACGCTACGCATGCTGGGCTCGTGCTCTGTATTTCCACGTGCACGCGGCGTTGCGTGCAACGGCCGATTAATCCTTTCTTTCTCTCGAAGGCGGATTAATTTCCACATTATGCGTGGCCACGTGTGACCACGTTGCTAATTACTGAGAGATGAAATGTATAAGCTTCGCAGTCGCGTGTGCAGCAGGGAAAGCAATATAGATAGCAATATAGATTGATAAATAATGAGCTCTCACGCTCCGCGAAGACCAAGCGTGACGCTTGGCGGACGCAGGTACACGCGTGCCTTTACTTACTGCCATTTTTCCCGAGGAGACGGCGAACGTTTGAAATAATGCGTCCATTCAGGAAAGCGTATCCATTATTCATCAGCAGACGACCACTCTGCCGGCGAATCCGCGGTTCCGCTCGAGCGACGCGTTTACGGATTATCGCCGTCAAGCGTGAGACGGCTGCTCGTGATTCAGAAATGCACGGCAATTTTGTCTCTCAGCCTGCACGCGAAACGCGTACGTATTTTTTTAGAGACGCATCTTCGTTGCACGAACGCATCTGATCGACCGTTTTACCGTTCGACCGCTAAAAACCGCCTGCCACGCATGGGACAACGCAAAAGTTATCCCGTGAATGGATAATAAATTGGACGATAAATTGGAAATGTTTTCGGGTTTACGGTATCTACCTATACGGTATCTATATGTACTTTCTGAAACGGGAAGGTTGAAATAGTCAACCGTATCTCCGAAGATCTTAATGATGAGAAAAACTCGTCATAGCTTAAAACCTACTTAGTAAGCTAGTCGTGTCTCGAGAAAATCTTTGAAGAATTTCTTGCTTATATACATGCACAAATTTGTATACTTCTTGAATCTTTGCTTCTTAAAATACTGCTAGATAGATGTCTCTCTTTCTTTTTCTATCTCTTTCGTTCTCTTTTAATCATTTTACATAATAAAATTGAAACTCATAAGAAATGAATGTAAATGATGAATGATTAAATGATAAAAATGATAAAAAATGATTAAATACTCATTAATCTGCAATATACTTATTAATCTACAATATTCAGTTACGTTAAACATTTTCGTTATTATATACACTTATCGAGTAACATACATATGCACATTAATTAAAAAGTTGACATAAACAGGCAGGAGGAAATGCTTCAATCCATCCTTATTCTTCGTTTCAATGCTTAATCATAATTTATTTTCCAAAGATAATATCTTTACTCTCTCTTAGAAAACTCCGTACTTCCTCTTGCTGCATCTTTCCGCTCACCAGAAGGGCAATAAAACGCAGGGGAAGGAGTGAGGCTGGCGGAACAACAGCTTAGAAAAATGCGAAGAGCTAAAGAGCTTCCTTAGCGCGGCTTCTTTTCCTTTCGGGACGGGATAAAGACGGGATTCCCGGATATTCTCCGGAGATACATATCCGCGGGACATGAGCGAGACAGAGTCCAACTCTCTGATACGGCGCATTCGGGGCGTATCGTCAATCCGTTGCAGCGCGGTCACGTTAGACACGACGGCAGTAAAATCTTACGACTATACAGTCGAACATCACCGCAGGCACGCTTGTCAGCAAGATTCGCGGACTTTCCTCCGAATAATATTGCGCACACCACCCAGCTCGAGGCGCATGGTGCGCTAACGGTGCATACGCGCGCAACGGATGCCGTGTCACCTTGCGGTGCTTAAAGCGTGCAGCCGCGAATCTGCCGCGAGTACTCGCGATTCCATTTCCATTTCCACTTCCATCGTGAGCACCGGCGATTTAACCGAAGCTCTGCGTTCCTCGCGGTATATTTCCGTGTTCCTGTTTCGCAGAAGCAATGTGAGAAGCGAGAAAAGAGTCACGAAATTTTTATTTAAGAAAAGACTACATGCAATAATGAGTATCATTTATTATACAGGAATATCATGTTCCTCTCAAGTTTATTTATGCATGGAAATTATTCGGAAATGAAGAAAGGTCTTGACCACTAAAGGTCTTCTGTGACTTGAAAGTTATAAAAATAAAATTCATAAAAATATAAGCTTTATTTTCGTGAATAAGTTTGTTACATTCTCAAATTTCCGGAGTTTCGGATTAAAATTCGGTTGGAAATTGAAACTCTTAAAGATTCTCACATTAATTTTGATTTGATCGACTGTAAACGGATGACAAAACTCGTTATAAATAATATTATATTAATGTATTTGACACAAATGGATGCTATGTTGTTCGTTTAAGTGTACCTAGAGCTAGTGAATGTGCACAAAAGTGCGCAAGCATTGTTTGGAGATCGTGGGAAACCGGGAAGCGATTAGGGAGAAGGAAGAAGAGAGAGAGAGAGAGACAGAAGAAACTGCATTGGGCACGTATTCGCTTAGCACCCACCCGGTGCAATACGCGCTCAAAGAACGTAGAAAAACAATCGCGGAAGCGGCTCCTAGAAGGTCACGAGAATGCGCAAGTAAAACGTATTCACCGTGAAAAACGCTAGGACGCACGTCGAGGCGTCTCGGCCTTGACTCCTAATGTACCAACGTATGTGGGTTACGAATAATCAAGACATAGCGCGTAATTTCATTTCACATTTTATAGATTTGATACGTTAAATTAAAAATTTCAAATTTTTCCTCGCCGTAAATATTAATTAACAAGTTTCAATTTATTCGATCCGATCTGGTCACTTTTATTAATAATTTACAACGTTTCGCCCTTTGATTTGGGTCCTTTTCAAGTGTAGAATGTTATATTTAATAATGCGGATGGAAAACGCACGTTAATATGTGTCTTATTGACATTGCGTCCAAACTACATCAATCCGGAAGCTTAAATTAAAAATTTTCTCATTTTTTAAATTTTATTTTAAAAAACATTTTGATGAAAATTTAAGGAAATAATTTCGCTCGATATCAATAATAACAATTAATTAGAAATACGTAGACCAATAGGTCACACTGTCGAGCCAAACTAATAGATGTCTTTTAAATATTCAACAAATATATAGATAACAAATAATAGATGTCTTTTAAATATTCAACAAACATAGATTTATTCCAAAAAGATACATATGTATCTTTACATATGTATCTTATTTGTTGAATATTTAAAAGACATCTATTAGTTTGACTCGACAGTGTGACCTATTGGCCTACGCATTTCTATTCAATTGTTATTTTGATGAAATTTTGAAAATGACAAAATTTTCAATTTCCTGAAAGACAGTTTATCGCGTACGTCTCTTTGTGCGCATTTGAACCTACAAACTATTTTCTTGTATGATTGCAGAAACGGAAGTTCGTAAAACGGAACGCAATTGTCTGGTCGTGCACTTTTTGTGTAGCGCGACGAATGCGTAGATTGTGTGCATCGAAATGTTCTCTAGGGAAAAGGGGAATGTAGAAAAAAAGAGGAATGTAGAAAATGTCGTCACGCTATTGGTCGTAATCGCTTAGCAGACTTTCTGGTCGCTTTCAATCAACTCTTTGATGTTGTTGTGATACGATACGTTGGATTTGAAACGTTGTTTGTTGATCGTTTCAATAATGATTCAAGTTTTCGAAATAATCGATTCAAATTGTCTATGTCTAATGTGATATTGAAAAAGTAACAGAATGAGTATGCTTATGAAAATGTTCATTAAATGTTTCTGAAAAAAAAAGAAACAAAATAATTTCCTAGCTGTAACAAACAAGTAAAAGAGAACGAAGAAAACCGCTTAAAATTATTTTTACACTGAAAAAAATAGCTGATTTAACTAAACCGTTCAACTAAAACAACAACATTTTTTGTTACCCTGACTAGTTGTTTAGTTTGTCTGATTTTGACAATTATTAGCCTGGATAAGGAAATTTTTTTTGTTTGTCCACAACAAAATTTATTTGACAGCACGTAACAAATCGATTTAGTTGAATTAATTTCTTTTTTTCAGTGTACTTTTGCCAGTGTACTTTTGCCAATATGAAGAGAAAGCAAAAACTAATAATTCGAAAATTAAAGAAGAATTTTAATTACGAACCAAATTAAATTTATTATTAAATTTAAAAAATATTAATTTAATTTAATATTATTAATATTAATTTATTAAACTTATTATTAAATTATTCATATAATTCTTATTGTTATAAGAGAAATTCTCCTTCGTTCTTTCTCTTTTAGAGTTTTAAAGTTTATGTTTGTCCTGAAACTACAAATGCGTATATTATAACAATGACAATAGATAATTAATTAAATCTATATGCACTGGCATAATATAGGCAGAGAGAAAATTATAATTCGATGTTAAAAAAAGTTCGCTTGTAACTCTCTCAGATTTAAAAATGTTCTCGCCTAGCTTCTATCTAGCAAAACTGGGTCGCTAAAAGGGAGAGCAGAATTCATCTTCAATCTTCTTGTAGAGATTGGCCTCATCCTCACCCACTTCGACGAACGTGAGGCTCGACGACGAGTGCAATCGAGACCGGGAGTGCGAGGTCGGGATCGCTAATAGTCACTGCTTCTTGGGATATTGCCGGTGTCAGCCTTTCTTCGCTGGCTACAATGGGACCCATTGTCTTGAATGTAAGTCCACCAAAGTACCCTTTTATCTCCTCCAACCACAGCTCTCTTTCTTTCTCATCTTTCAACCGAAATCGATGTCCTTGAACATTTACTTTATAGCGCTTAAAAATCTCAAGACTTACCAGGGATATACCTTAATAGCGTCAGATTACACGAAGAATCTTATTGAAAAATCGTTAAGAAACATTTTGCTGTTATTTAGTGAAGAAGAAACTGCTTCACGTGATAATGTGAGATTTACTAATATTTTCTAATGTTGCAGCAACTCTACTGGGCAACGATTGCCTTGTGAAGGAGCAATGTTCCTTGAAAGTGGCGAACAGCAGCTGCCTCGAGGGCGTGTGCAGATGCGAGGAGGGACACTTGCAGTTTCGTAAGCATACCTGTCTGGGACGTAAGTGTTACCGATTAACGTTGATTAAGCGTGTTGGATTATGTTCCGCAAAATTACGTAAACCGAAATCAACGAGACAGAAATTTTTATAAATAATTAAAGTACTAAATTTAATTCTTAGAATCTATTATACTGAATTCTACGAAAAAAGAAATCAAGTAAGCTTAATTCCTATCTGATCGATTGCGAAACAATAACGAGCAATGACATCACATTTAAGTGTATATTAATACACTACTAAATAGGTACCATAATAAGCTATCCGTTCTTGATGTTACCGTTAGCTGTCTTCGCGTGACATTAAGGCGATCATTAGCGACGTGGAACGATCGACGGAAAGGATCGACGATGAATAGCTCGGCAAAGCGTAGTTAAAGTACCCCGTGGAGAAAATTCTAATTTATGTGATCTTCTCCTTCTCGGCTCATCGAGCGCAGTACACACGCGCACATTACGTTAGCGTATCTTGGAAATGCATTCCGAGGGATCGTATACTCTCTTTCGCTCTCTCTTGATTTATCGAGAGACGGTTTCGATCGCTGACAGCCGGTTATTGCGTCGTTTTCGATGCCGGGACTTCCTGCGCTAACGATCTCGGCTATTTCTCGTCGTCGTAAAAATCGAAGATATTCCTTTACAGGCGGATCGTCTTACGTAGAAAATACGCGTTTATTTATAGAAGTTTTATACTTGAGATACGCTTGTGTAGTAATATTTTTTCAAAAATACTCGAGTGTAAAATATGTGTGAATAAAACGTTTATAACAACGATATTAACGAAAATAATTTTTTTTAAATTTTGACAGCAATCTGGCCACTATTTTATTATAAACATTTACAACGTTTCGAAAAATCCTTGGTTTGGGTCCTTTTCAAGTATCTAATCTCAACGTCAACGGATATACAAAAATTGAAATGTTAATAATGACAGTCGTAGTCATAACAAATAAAATAAAAATTGTGATAAATAACACTTTTCGTACCTACGTCATCAAGTGATATTACAATATGTACAAAAACGTCTTCATGTTATGAAATTCTGCCAAAAATGATCATAAACTGTATAAAATATTTTTGTATCCAATTATTATGTAGCTGTCGTGAATGACTTTGCACTATAAGATGCATACTTTTTTTGAAATTTATTATGATAAAAAGAAACATTATATTAGTAAGAGAAATCAATATATACACCTTAAACGCTGACAGTTGACTGAACTTAACAAAGAATAAATAAACAATGTCGTTAAAAGTCACTAGGAAGAAAGAAGAAGGAAAAAAGCACAGAAAAAAAGAAAAGGAAACAAAGAAAGAACAACAGCAAATGGCTTTTATAACTTTATTATGTATCGAACTCAAATTCTCAATATCTTTCTTTAAATTAATGCTATTGTTATTTTTTGAGATAAAAATGATCTTAGCTGTTTCTCTCTTTCTAGTATGTTTCTTCTTGTAAAATTTCGGACAAAGATCAATCGAAATCATGCCCATTAAATACTCTGTGTTTGCTTATTACGGAACGGTTACTCTCATGCATCTCTTGGATAAGACATATCTCTTGGAAACACATATTAAAAAGATTCAAATCAAGAGTTGAACATATTTCAAATAAAATAGTGATCAGATTGCTGTCGAGATAAAATATTGTTCTTGTTAATGACCACTGGCAATACCAAATTTTAAACTTTGGAACAACGTATTACGTCTTTAAAAAGAAAATAAGAAGAAAATAAAAAAAGATTATGAAAGAGAGAGAGAGAAATCTAATCGTAAAAGATTAGAAAAGGATACAAAACACTTATATAATAATGAGAACAAATACATTCTATTATTATTATCGAAATTCTTTTATACTTTGTTATCAAGAAACATAATTCTTTTGCGTAGCTTGGCTATACTGTTTTGGATCTCAAAAAATTTTAATCCTTTAGATATGACTCTTGACATACGAGATTGACTCGTAATATGCGCAAGTTTGTAAATCGAGAAACCAATCCAATTTGCAGCGGCTAAACTCGGCGAGGTATGCTACGAGCACGCTCACTGCCGTCTCTGGGATCCCGAGTCGCACTGTGATTTTCTTATTCCGGATTTATTCGGTCGCTGCCAATGCACCGCTCCGATGCGTCGCGAAGGTGACGTGTGTCGGCCTGACAGTCTCGTGAGGCCCGTACCGCTTCCTGAGCATCTACTTCCCACTCAAAAGCCAATAATAGAGAACGTCACTGAGCACGAACGTGATAAGGAAACTGTCACCGAAGGACCAAAGGACGAGGTTGAAGGAGAACAAGACACAGGTACGCGTAATTGGAATTGGACCAACTATATGCGCAGATTGTCATGTTGTAGAATTTATAAACAATAACATCAGTTTCTGTATAATATTGTAATTAATATACATATGAAGTAAAAGTATGCGCAAAAATTAATAATGCATCTTTGTACAGTAAGTAATTATTTCATCGATGATTTGAAAATATCAAAACTAACAACCACATTAATTTAAAAAGAATCTGCACGAGAAAACTACTTCTTATCACGATAAATCTGAAGAATCATTCTATTCTAGATAGAAATTAATCTCATTAGTTATAAATTAATATTTAATTTTGTAACGCTTTTTACTTTCTTAGTGGAGGTTTGCTTCTATAAAAAAGCTTAAATTTTCTTGTGTGGAAACACGAAGCTTCGAAATTATCACATAATCGAGACTGCATTCTAAACTTTGTACCCCATCGAGTGCCACAAACTTGTAACGAGCTAGCACGTGATACCTGACTTCTCTAGAAGTCACTTAACATTCCCATGGAGTAATCCTTGGATGCGTACGGGAATTGTATCAGGCTGCATCATCGCCTCTCTGGGTTTCACGCGCCTTTTATCCGATAATCAACTTTTCCGTGCACACGGACGCAACGGGAATTCGCGAGACCGAACGGTTTCGTATTCCGGCCCGAATGCGCTCGAGTGGATTAAACGAGACAGCTCGCATTCTTAATTAGTGCGATCATTAGGTAACAAAAAGTGGCAACATGAAAAATAGTAACACGAGTGGCATCTTTTTGCGTACAAAAAAAGCCTGCGTGTGTTGCGATCAGTTTTATTACCCTCTATTATCCTTTCTATTATCCTTCATATACCCTCTATTATTTTCCAAAGTGCAACAATATAATGCGAATTAAGGGGTAACGCCACTCTAGAATTTTCAAAAAATCGATTTTTTTTTTTCGTTTAAATGATGCCTTAGAGTCTTAAAAATAATGTACACTTGGTCCCGTAGCGCGGAAGGAATTTTAAGTACCTGTTTTTAAACCGAAACTGCCGCTCTATGGCACGTCGATCAATAGTAACTTAAAACTTTAAACGCGTTTTTCTCGAAACAATGTTTTTCAAGTTGACCGGAAACATAACTCGAAAAGTTTTTGACCGATTCATTTCAAATTTGCACAGTAGCATCGTTATTAGATTCTGCAGGGACTGACGTAGGGGTTTTTTGATATTTTGTCAACTTCTTTTGTTATAAATAATTTACGGTGAAATTTTTTACCGAAAAATGGACTTTTTTTCAAATAAGCACTACTTATTCAAAATTCAATATTTTCAAAATCCCCTACGTCAGTCTCTAGCCAATTATATATAGTTTTTAAAAAATTTTGGTTTTTTGTTCTAGATTAAAAATTGTGGGAGTAACCTTTCCGGCCGTGAAGCCTCTTCGGCGAAAAGAGGCCTCGAGTTTTTTATAATATAGCCGCCATTTTGTTTCTAAATATTAATAAACAAATTTTTTTATATACTTTGAAACATGTATAATAAACTCCTATAAATAGATTTCTCATTTTCTTTATTGCATCTCCGTTAAAAATTATCAAAGAAACGTCTTTTTTTCGAGCTCTAGAGTGGCGTTACCCCTTAAATAATGAATGCTACAATTATTAGCTTATATTGTAGTTATTAATTTGATTATAAGCGATCCTCTTTCCAATAATCTTCTCTCTTGGGCAGGCGTTCAGATATCTTGGTTAAAGAACGCAACGATGCTTCTATCGACGGAACCTCCCAGTCAATTGATACCTGTGAATCTGGTGACGAGACCGTCATCGAGCTCAAGACCCGGGTCCAACAATCGACCCAACAACGAACTTCCCGACGATGACGATGCTGTCGTTATCGAGGCGGAAGTTACTGAGCTCGCTCATGTTACGACGACCTCGACAACTTCCGGTAAGATCAACTTCTTGTATCTTGAAAGGTAGTTTTAGTGACAAAATGAAAAATTATTATTGTATCTGGTAACGATGACATTACGCCAATGTTATAATTTCCCATTCAGCAATGTAAATGTAACATAACACATGTTGCACATAACAGTTGCGCATAACAGTTACATTGTTGAGTAGGAAATTATAACATTGATATGATGTTACTGTTACTTGGCGTTTACCGGGTAGCAGGCCACATCAGGACGTATTTGAAGCGTTAAAAATTGGCGGATTAAAGTCACGGGATCTCGATTCTCGACGTCGCGATTCAACCTGACTTTTTCTGCCTTTCAGCACCGATAAAGACAGATCGGCACGAGAGCACGATAATGACGGCCGTCAGTCTGGGGCTACCGTGCATCGGCGATCTCGAGTGCCGTATGGCCGATCCGATGTCGCGGTGCATCGGCGGCGTGTGCGACTGTGGTTTCCCGAAGAACGGCAGTTGCAGCGCGAGGAGGACCGGCTGTGCGCCAGGCACGTTCCAGTGCCGATCGTCCGGAAGCTGCATCAGCTGGTTCTTTGTCTGCGATGGCCGCGCCGATTGCGCCGACGGCTCCGATGAGGAATGCACCGGTCCTCGCTGTCCGGTGCAGGCATTCAGATGCAACGACAGTAACGTCTGCATATCAAGGTCCGGAGTGTGTGACGGCAACCGCGACTGTCCTCGCGGCGAGGACGAGATCGGCTGCAACAACCGGCGAAGTCGGTATTCTTCCGTATTTATTTCTTTTTTTAATATTTGTGAATTATATTAAGAAACAAATTAAGAAACAAATTTTAATTGTTTTCATCGACCCATCTGGCAAATTATCTGCGTGCCGCCGACTAGATTTGTTGGACATTGAAATGCAGAAAGATCGCCAGCTTTAAAATTAATATCGATTTTAATTTTTGGCCCTGAATTAGATGAAGAATTTATGGTGAAAAATTACCTCAGCCAGGATTCGAACTTGGAACTCCCTCATTCCGTGCGGGCGTCATTATATTAAGATTTAAATGTAACATACATGTACACGGGAAAAAAATGATATTGTATCAACAGCATCAGTGTAGTTAAGTAATAAATTTAGTTGATGCAACATTAATATTAATGAACAAAAAACATCTAATAGTTGTTTTAATAATTTAAATATTTGATTTAAGCAAATATAATTAAATGAACTATTTATGTTTGTGGCAGCCCGTGACATACACGTTTAATTGAAGCAACTTCATTTTTTTAAAATTGAACAGCATTTTTTTTCTGTGTAGATGGTGAAAAAATCACTTTTGTCGTCACTTTTGATTTTTAATCACTTTTTTCCGCGCAATCGAGATAATTTATATCTCATTTTTAAATTGATCATGCTGATCGAAAAAGGGCACTTTCCAAATCTGTAAAACAAAACACAAAAATAATCTAGATATCATGAATAATAGACATAACTCCGTATAATAACTCAAGATTCCACATACCTTGAAAATACATACCATGAAAATAATTTTAGAATCCATGCGGAACAAAATAAAATTCATTTTTAAAGAAGACTTGGTTCCAAAGCCTCCGGGTACATCCCCGATGGATTATTTCGTCTAGGGCTATTTGAAACAAAAGTTATAGAAGAGAAAAAATAAAGTTAAGATAAGGCGGGTCTCAAACGCTTTGAAAGAGGCCCGGAGAGAATTTTCTCAAGAGTTAATCAATAAGGCTTTCCCCAGTCCTCAACGATTATTAAAAATCTATTTAGAGTGAAGGAGAATTATATCACATCAAAAAACTGCAAAAAATTATTAAATAAAAAAGTTATTAGAGGTAAAAAGTACTCATGAGATCGCGTTTTGTTATTCTCTATAGAGTTCGAAATTAAAGCAGTCTCTTAACGGAGTCAGGTAGTTCTTTATTGTAATTATGTATTCTATTATGGGTTGATTCAGAAAGTTCCGTTTTACTTAACAAACTGAATTTTTATATTTAAAAAACGTTATAACAGACTGATTTTGGTAAATGATACATTCTTAATTACTTGTAGCAGGTAAAATAATTAGATACCGTGGGTAATACTGGTTTCTCAGAAGAAGTTATTCAATAGCAGTAATATATATATATATATATATATATATATATATATATATATATATATATATATATAAAATAGTAGTATAGCGGAACGTATTTATGAATCTCGACCCAATATTTTTCTGGAAAAAGAAAACAAATATTTTGCTTTACACATTCCCCGGTATTTCACTTTAATTTATACGCGAGATTTCTCGACCTGTGCAGAGTGTCCCGAGGGTGCGTTCAGATGCAACAACGGTCAGTGCTTGCCGGCGTACGAATTTTGCAACGCGGTGGTTTCCTGCAGAGACGGCAGCGACGAACCCAGAGGAGCATGCAGGACGCGTAATCACGGTCGGATTACCGCGAGATATTGTCCGTTCAGATGTGACAATGGAAGATGTCGTTCCGACGCCATAACTTGCAGCGGCCGGGACGGATGTGGCGATGGTTCTGACGAGAAACACTGCAGTGTTTGCAGTAAGTACCTTTCGTAGAAAAAAGAAAGATTTAAAACGTGAAAAAAATGCGCTGTAAAGTCTCGGGAGATCGTCTGACATGTATAAATAAATATTTTATAATTAACATTATAAATATAAATAAAACAGAATCTTTGATCGAAATCGGCGAAGTCGCGCGGTTTTTCTCTAGATTTATGATCTCCGCAGTTACAATCACTTTTGCGTCGAGTCTTTTTGACTTGCAATCAAGCAAGACGTTCACAGATTATTGAGAAAAGCATCATGTGTTAAAATTAATAGCCACTTATGTGAAAACCTCTTTAAAACGAACGTGAGAGATATCTCTCTTTCCACATTATTCTCAAATAAATAAACCGTTATTTATGAACGGCTTTCTTCTCCTGAGACTCTCATTCTTAACGATCGTGATCTTATTCACGTTGGACTCTTTAATACGTGACTACAGTGTAGTAACCGTTCGCGATTCGACGCATTCGAGAGCTCGTCGTTAGGTCCGTGCGCTCCTCCGCTTCCTCGAACCTAAGGCGGAGTCATGCTCGCGTGTAATTAGAGCGGGATGCATCGATTACGTTGCTATCTTCCGCAATAATCTCTACACGCATCCGGAAGAATACAGTGAGAAATTACATAAATGAATTAATCATAAACGAGCATATATCCCGAGACGGAAATAATACACGTGCACGATTCGTAAGCAACGTCCATGCAGATTGCTCTCCTCGCGGGCTATTTCACGCGACCGAGATAAGGCTGACCATTTTTGTGAACAATAGCCGTTGTAATAGCAGAAAATAGCAAAACGTTTACAAGAAGAGAAAAGAGAAGAGGAGAGACATTTACGATTGCTTGTTTCTCGTTTTAGGCACGAATTACGAAAATAATAAACAGTATTTCAATTGTTTTATATAATAAAAGGAATAATCGAACAATAAATAGAAAGAGGCACCTTTAATAAAATATAATTAAATATGTTCAAACTATTTTTCTTCGCCAGTGAATATTAAACAATATTAAATGAATTTCGATTGTTTTTCGACTCGTCTGGGGTAAATCATCTGCGCGCCATCGACAGATTTGTCGCTTATTGGAAAGAAAAATCGCCAACTTTAAAATCGATATCGATTTTAATTTTTTGGCTCTAAATTAGATGAAGAATTTATTGCGAAAAATATTACCTCAGTCAGGATTCGAACCGGAACTCTCCCATTTCGTGCGTCATACCAATTCAACCAACCATATTTTTCGCAATAAATTCTTTATTTAATTTAGAGCCAAAAAATTAAAATCAATATCGATTTTAAAGTTGGCGATTTTTCTGCATTCCAATGAGCGGTAATCTGTCAATGGCACGCAGATGATTTGCCAGACGGGTCGAAAAACAATCGAAATTTGTTTAAAATATAATTAATGTCTGCAAAAGAATGTTTTGTTCGATAATTTGTTGTTAAAGACAATATTTTTCGTTCCGTAACGTTTTTTGTGACATTCATTGCGAAGTTTATTGAAAAATATGCAACATCGAACGTGTTTGTATAAACAGTCGTAATTTATCTCTTTTCAATCGCTGCATTCAGCACTCGCAGCTTATCATTCTCAGCGTGGGTGCGGTGTTCTATATTAATTAGAGGTGTGCGAGATCCCGAAAATGTCGAGTACCCGATGCTCGGGACGGGACGGGAACTTGATATTCGGGACGGGATGAGATCCCGAAGTTTTCGGGATTCCCGAAAATGTTTGGGATTCCCGAAAATTTCGGGATTCTCGATAGAGTCGGGATTCTCGATAGAGTCAGAATTCCCGATTGAGTCGGGATTCCTGATTGAGTTGGGATTTCCGACTGACAAGGGAACATTCTCAGGTGTATCACTCCGATTTGGTTGTAACTTTGCATATCGAAAGGTCACTATAAATGATGAAGATTGGCCTTTAAACTTGGTGCCATAAGTCATAACAAACAAAATGGCGGACCCAATATGGCGGAATATACGAAAATTAAAAAGTAATGGAAACCGCTCGAAACTTGTCACTCGGGGGTTTTCGGGGTCGCTGATTACGAATCTGGAGTCGGATTTTAAAAATTCAAAATGGCGGATCCATTCTGGCGGTCGAAAAAATTAAAAAATAATGGAATTCGCTCGAAACTTGTCAATCGGGAGTTTTCGGGGTCGCTGATTGCAAATCTTGAGTGAGATTTAAAAAATTGAAAATGTCGGATGCAATATGGCGGCTGAAAAATTTAGAATTAATGAAATTTATAAATGGGGAAGAAATGTTGAAAAATCATACGTATTAATATAAAAGAACTATTTTAATATCACTTTTCAACGAACTACATTAATCTTGACGCGAAGTAATTGTATTATTTTAAATAAGTAAATAAGTTAAAATCGTTGCATTACAAACTTTGACGATGTCCATAGTGAGAAACATACATATCATGGCACATAATTTTTGCATATGTGCAGATCGGACTTCGCGTCAAGATTAATGTAGTCCGTTGAAAAGTGATATTAAAATAGTTCTTTTATATTAATACGTATGATTTTTCAACATTTCTTCCCCATTTATAAATTTCATTAATTCTAAATTTTTCAGCCGCCATATTGCATCCGACATTTTCAATTTTTTAAATCTCACTCAAGATTTGCAATCAGCGACCCCGAAAACTCCCGATTGACAAGTTTCGAGCGAATTCCATTATTTTTTAATTTTTTCGACCGCCAGAATGGATCCGCCATTTTGAATTTTTAAAATCCGACTCCAGATTCGTAATCAGCGACCCCGAAAACCCCCGAGTGACAAGTTTCGAGCGGTTTCCATTACTTTTTAATTTTCGTATATTCCGCCATATTGGGTCCGCCATTTTGTTTGTTATGACTTATGGCACCAAGTTTAAAGGCCAATCTTCATCATTTATAGTGACCTTTCGATATGCAAAGTTACAACCAAATCGGAGTGATACACCTGAGAATGTTCCCTTGTGAGTCGGGATTTTCGAAAATTCCGAGTACCCGTTTGCCGTTTCAACTTACTTTAATGTACATTTCTTTGGTTTTGAATTTTTGATTTTTTAGGCGTTTTCGAAAATTACATTATAAAATTAATTTTTTTACTTATTTAATTCACTAATTTGAAATTATAAAATTTGAAATATGGGGTAAAAATAGTGCATCAAGTAACAAGTATAGTATTTTATTTTGAATTCAATTGTAAAAAATCGCTCGTCTACATCGAGCCTTACATTCCCATAATCCGATGTAAATAACTGTCTCCTTGCGTTCACATTGTACGCTGTTATACACAACGTAGTATCCCTGAGTAATTCGAGAAGCTCGGATGTATTTCAAATTGTGTGGTTATTTAGTGAAAATTCAATTTACAAGTTTTTATTAATAGATTATATTTTATTTTATAGGAGAACCAAAATCTAAATTATTTAAGTTTCTTAATAGTAAACTTGACAATAAAGAAGACAGTACGGAAAATAAGTTTATTGAACGTAGAGACGAGGAAATAAGAACATATTTTGAAGAAAATACTATACCTACAAATAGTAATATTACTGATTGGTGGAAAAAAAATTGTGGAAGGTTCCCCATATTAGCCCAAGCTTCACGACAATATATAGCTGTACCTGCTACACAAACAACTAGTGAACGGCTGTTCTCCACGACTGGTAACATTGTACACCCAAAAGAGCAAGACTACTTTCAGAAAACGTAGAAACATTAGCTTTTATACATGCTAATTCAAAATAAAATATTACACTCCTTACCCATTTGGTGCATTATTCTCACTCCGTCTATCAAATTTCATATATATAATCTTACTATTATATATTAATAAACTAACCAAATAGAAATAAGTTAATAAATAAATTTTATAATGCAGTTTTCGAAAAGGCGTAAAAAAAACAAAAATAACCACGATTGTACTTATTAAAATGAGTCTCGAGAGGGTATATATAATTGAAATTTTCGGGAAAACCGACATTCTCGAGAATCTCGATACTTTTGAGAATCCCGATTCTTTCGGGAATCCCGACATTTTCGGGAAACCCGAAATTTTCGGGAACCCGACCCGATCTCGAAAAAAATTCTTGTCCCGACCCGACCCGATATTTTCAGGTTCTCGCACACCTCTAATATTAATGTTTGCGACAGGACGTCGATTATCAAGCCGACATGTTGCAGGATGCAGCGCAACAATTTAATCTCGACCAACCGATCTCCTCGTCATATCGTCCGACGAAAAAAGAAAGAGAGAGAGAAAGAGAAAGAGCAAGAGGAAGAGGAGCAACCACCAACTGGCTCGTCGATGGTTTCGCGAAGTAAATGCTCGAGAATTGAATAGACGGGCGCAAAAGTAAGTGTGACCAAAGATCGTTAAGCCGTATCGCGGTGACTCCAGTTTTCAACGCTCCGCGATTTCGAGACTGAAAGGACCGTTTTTACTCGAACCGGGTACGACTCCGGCACCCGAACGAACAGAAAGAATTTTCCTTCGTGCGAGATCTCGCGTTAAGTCGAACCGGGCCAGTGACCGCCGCCGTAGCGAGTCGCGCTCTCAGAAATGATTGCGCTCATGTAATAATGGAACTCAATTGCATAGTAATATACTGACAGGTATAGCTCGCACCAAGGGATAACTTTGATCGCTACGCGCGATGGATAAAACGGGTACTCAGGACTTATTCTTGAAATATTTGGCAATAGGTAGGGATAGGATCAAGTTCAATGTACAAATCCGAGTCAAATTCAATAATCAAGTTTCATTTTTTAGGATTCGAGTAATATTCATAAGAAATATTTCATACATTGTACTTGCGAAGTAATCGATCTTGATTACTTGACTAATTAGTTTCGAATCTTGGAATAAGTAGGATTCAAAATGTACTTTTAAATAGTTTTATCTAAAGAATCGAATCTTTTACAAGTTGTACTCGAACTCTAAGAATGAAATTATATTTATTAGTTTAAAAAGTGTATAAATGTGTAAAGATTTTAAGTAACTTTTATTCTATATTTTTAATATATTTTTATTATAATTTCAATAATTGATAATTTAATACTTGTAATTATTTAAAAAAATAACATATTAAAATAACTGTCGCTTTATTACGTTTTGATTCGAAAGAATGTAAAATTTCTCCTAAAATACCCATAAAAGATTTGAATGTATTTCATTCAGATTTAAATCTATTTACAAATAATACTCTTGTTTTTCGAGGTATTCAAAGAAGGTTCGAATCCATTTTGTTCAGGATTAAGTCTATTTGAAAGTACTATTTTTATTTTATTGTTCGAATTAATTATAAGAAGTTCAAAACTACGCCAACAGATTCGAATCTATCTGTAAGACTTAATCCCAAGTAGCAATAGGCAGAGTATTATTGTATGCTCGAGATTCCTACTTTAACAAATAAAATTAATAATATATGTGATTTAAAATTTAGATATAAAAATATTATTAGTTGTTTTAGACAAATGCTAAATGTCTAAGCTGTAAGATAATTCCTGAGTACTATTTAATATTATGTCTAACGAATACGACAATTTTGGAAACGTTAGACCACTCTAAGATAAAAATTTGAGGTTTCGAGTAAGAGTGCACCATGTGTTTAACACACGGAAGACGCAATATCATAAAAATATCAAATAAAAAGTCATTAAAAAGCATGTATTGACAGTATCTGTATGTAACATTTGAAAAAGGTAGTACAAAACTAAATCTAAACATATCGCATTATGTTCAAATTCAATACTGTCCTATCAAAGTGATAATACGTCTTTCGTTGGATCGCAATAACGCACTTTATTTATTAACGTAAATATTAAAAGTTGCTTGAGGAGAAAAATAGGTGCTTCATAAATGTCAAAAGTGTACAGATAATATAAGATTATCGAGGCAACAAGACTATAAACAAATACTTTTGTATAATTTTGTATCGCTGAAATTACTATTTTCATAAGATATCTGACGTGTTTCGTACATTTATCTTGCAATTTATATCGTATCAAGACATGAAGTAAAAGTGTAACTTAAATTCTAATAAAATATGAATTCTAAAAAAATATAAAAGTCTATTTTTATTATAATTTATTGTAACAAAAACCTTTTTCCACAATTTATGTAATGTCACTTTAGAACTTCCCGTATTCAAAACATAGCAGAACAATGTGCAGAAATATGTATGTTTAAAAGAATGAATGTATCGGTTATATAACGAATGCATTTTGCAGCACATAGCAAGCGTAAATCTTGTTAGTAAATTATCGATAATTTGTATTGCAAATGCGACGACAAAGATTTGCATTATAAATTGTGTTATCATCGCCGACGTCGACACATATAAAGACTGCTTTGTCTGTCCGCGCATGAAACAATACAAAATAATCGTGTGAATAATAGACAATAGACAATAATAGACAATAATAGATAAAATAATAGACAAAAGGAATAAAATTCTGATAAAATCAAGAAATTAATAACGAAGACATGTATTGTGTTGCTTGTAACTGTTGGTTATGTGTCCAATTATGTCATTTAAATACTCAAAAATATTACAACAACATTCTATGCTAAAAAATTTACAACAGCATTCTATGTAATGAAAGCAAACAAAAAATCTCAGCCAGCACATCGTATGACTCTATGTAGTTTGATGCCGATGTTTCTGCGGCTGATGTTGGTCCCGGGCAATTCCGCGACTGCGTGTCTGGCTTCGCTGGTGCTCGTCGATAACTGCCCGCACGATATATCTTGGACGACGTACACGTGCCGCAGCATCAGGTACGTATTCCATCCAGTGAGCAGGCTTTAAGGGATTATACCTAGTCAGCAGGTCGAAAAAAACGTATTTTTAAGAAATTTAAAAAAAAATTGTTAGGTATTTTTATTTCATCGATTCTCTATCATAATATACATCTAAGATGTTTTTATAATTTTTTCAATTTGAAATATTGAGAAATATAGACACAGTAGCTGTTTTCCGGAGACATTTTTTTTTAGTGAGCAAGATTGCTTGGAGCTGGATCATCTGAAATGAAAAATTTAAAAGGATTAAGCTTTCATATGAATTTATCTAAACGAAGAGATTTTTAATTTTGATAAAATTAACAACAAACAAAAATTTTTGACACGAAAAATTCGTATTTTTGTGTTAAATGACTGTCATTTTGTCAAAAATCAAATTTTCGTAAAATCCTTCGTTAATCGACTAGATAAATTTATACAAAAGCTAAATCCTTTTGAATCTCTGATTTTAAATGATCCAGCTCCGAGCAATCTTGCTGATAGACGTAATATAATCGGAGAATTGATGAAATAAAAATATCTAAAAGTTTTTTTTTTATTTCCAAGAAATAAAAATACGTTTTTTTACCTGCTGACTATAAGATATAACCCTTTAACTCTAGAACACTAGACCGTGATTCAAGCTCTTCCATCTTCGGAATAAAACTTCAACATTTTTTAGAAAAAAGTTTTAAAGTAAGTATATTCAAAAATTTTTGATCAATGTTTTTTCATTTTGTTATGTTTTTCCTCGAGAAGCTTTTAACTAAATTAGGTAAAAAGAAAATTAGAGACGATCGAAGTTGCTAGACCCCATTGCGTAGTGTTCGAGAGTTAATCTTATCGACAGAACCGTGTGTGCTTTATAGCTTCCATCCTATAAGCCGCACTATACTCGCGGTTTTTATAGGATGAAAGTTAAATTAAGTTAGGCTTTAATTAACTTTCAGCCATAACTGCATTCGCGTCTTTCCTTACTAGGTACGTTTCGACTTTTTATCTATTCGGATCGTTAGGGCGCAGACCGATGTTGATCTCATTTTTCATCCCGTTAACGTCATAAGCTAGAAACGCAGAAACGTGATCGTTAACCGAAAGGGTTTCCGGATGGATGCCACGTGCGTGTTGGGTACTTTGCCGACATTTCGCAAACATTGCAGCTTGCATCATTAGAGCTAGGAGCTCCGATTCTGAGCTCTCTTCGGTTACGGTCCTTATAAAACTAGAAATTAACGTAATGCTTATTAATGACATAACTGAAAGATTAAGCGTATGTGCTTTATATGTATATCTTTCCGCTTTATTTCTTCATGCTGAATATGATTGATTGAGATAACGAAGAACATCGGGTCATATTTCATACAATTATGATAGTTGTTTAATGACTTCATATTTTGATAAAATTTTAGCTATCATAGATTTTTATAATTTTTCTTAAATTAAAATTTTTTAGTAACATAGAATATAAATAATTTAATTTTAAAAATATTTAGAATAGAGCAAACATAAAATTAATATTGTACATCAATATTATATTAGTAACTAAGCAAAATATGATATAAACGAAGAATCATATTTTTCAAACAAATCATATAATATTATAATATATTCATATAATCATATATAATATTATAATTATGTATATATTTTTTATAATACACATATATCATGATATATTATATATTTGCTTTGAAAAAAAAATTTATTATTTTAGTAACAAGTTATATATTTAACATGGTACTCTTTTTTAAATCATTAGGCAATCTATTTTATAAACTTCAACATTAGATAATATTTTGACATTATGTTCCCATGTTAATCTTGAAAAAAAAAAACTGAATTACAAATTAAAATAATTTTAATTTTTTAAATCAAATTACAGTGCAGTTAATCAAGCAGAAATTAAATTGATTAGCAATCCAATTTGCAACCTAATTTACAAAATTGTATTAACCAAAGCTATCCCATTTGGCGGTAATCCCTAATCGATCTTAGTAAGAACTTTACATCAGAGTCTTGCAAAAAACATTGAACAAGCAACATAATTTTACCGATGATTTTACCGTATGATATGACGTGAACACGTCATATATACTTCATATTGTATTCCAGCATTAAAAATAGACATGCTGCAAGCGAATATTTTGCTGCAAGTGAATATTTTATATTGATCAGGGTAGAGATGATATTCAAAAATATCGATACTACTGTCAGAATTTATTCTAGCCTTAAATACATCTCATATTTATATAGTTCTTTTAAAATAGAAAGTTGAATTAATTTATAATAAACCTTTTTCATGTGTCAAGTAGCTTTCTGTTTAAGAAATACTTTTGAAAAAACTTTTAGTTTCTATTTCTATAGTTTAGTTTTATTTCCATATATTTTTTTAGTTTTTATTTGAATGCACTTATAATTTTAAGTATTTTCTAATTAAAGTATAACCATGTTTTATCTTATAACATATTTTATTACTTATATTATTATATTTTTAGATAAAATTGTTAAACAAAACAAGTGCATTGTTATAATGTGTTTTTATACAATAAAAATTTTTTTAATTTAATATAACTTTAAAGAAAAGAATAACATAAATTAGTTAGATTTATAAAGTTTGATTAATTTTTAATGTTTCAAAAGTACAGGGTCTCACAGGAATTTACTGAAACAATTTAATATTCTGTAACGCATACAGATATCGGAAAAAATAAATTTGCACCTAATAAAAGACATTTAACGGTTTTATTTGAGTACTATTCTTATATTTTATTCCTAATGTTATTTGATTTTATACAAAATTACAAAAATGAGACATTCTAATAATACACATTTTCAAAGTGTGTTATTATTTGCACAAAAACCAATTCTTTTGAAAACTATATAAAACTTTATGTAAAGAATCATCACAAGTTTTATGCAATTTTTGTAAAAGAATTGAGTTTCATTTATCACATGTTAGAATGTCGGATTTTTGCTATTAAGTAAAAATTACTACAAGTGAAAATTTTTCCATCGTACAGAATAATATATTCAAACAAAATCATCAAAGGTCTCCTATCACAAACGTAAATATATTTTTCCCGATACATGCGATTAAAAATGGAATGGATGATTGGTAGAAACTCCAAACTGTCAGTTCACAATAAACTCTTGCTTTACAAACAAATTTTTAAACCAATTTGGATTTATGGCATCCAATTATGGGGATGCAGTGCAGACTCTAACATAAAAATTATCCAAATTTTTCAAAATAGTTCTTAGGAATATTGTCAATGCACTAGGATATTCACAGTGATCTACCCACAGTTGCTGAAGAAAAAATAAAAGCTGCTATGAGACACAAACGTCTCTCAAATCGATTGGCAGCAAATCTTCTTCACACTGAGGGAAAGGTCAGACGTTTGAAAAGAATAAAAAAACCTACTTGATGAGTCAATGAATACTTGCGTAAAGTGAAGGTTTTCTCCAGTCTAAATTATAGAGCTTTTATAAGAATAGCAGTGGCAATTTGATGTCACTGCTAACTCAACGTCAATTTAGCTATACAGAAAATATTGTAAAACGGTCTGCTTAGACTGGATTAGTTAACAATTAGCTAACTACCTTAACTTAAAACAAATTTTTTTCCTGATATCCATACGCCTTGCACAGCCAATTAGTTTCAACAACTTACCCTGCTTTACCCTATCGCTCGGAATCGATATTACTTATATGTGCACACAAGGACGAACAAAATTGTCGGCAAATATTTTTCAAACAGCCGATAAATTTAGTAAATTAAAAAACCTGCGATCGTTAGCCGAAGTACGCGACTACAAGGATGCAGGTGAGGAGCCGCGCGCATCACGATACCGCGTTGGGTCAGCGCGGCGCACGAGTGGAGGCACGTTGGCGGTCGTCGTCGTCGACGACGATGACGACGACGACGACGACGACGTATGCACGAATCTCCGTCAGTCGGCAACGGAGTTGCCTGGTTGCAGCGTGGGTGGCACGCGCGCGCATCAGCCCGGCCAGCTCGATTCGATTTAACTTCGCCGCAGCCCTCATTCGCCGCGAGCGGGGTGAGTGAGACCTCGTGCCGTACGTGGCTCGTTACGTCGAGCGTCACCATCCCCTCGCGTGTACGTCGGAGTCGCGTTGCGCGACGTGAATCGAGATAAATGTCCGCATTTCGCGGACACGTTAAACCGTGATCGACGTACCACGACGTAGCCGCCTCCCATTCGTACGTCGCCACGCGGGTGCGAGAGGTAATTGAAAGGAACAACCGAGGCTATTTCTCGTTCACTGTCGTTGGTGCGCGTGCGAATGGTGAGATAAGCACACACCGATCACAACCCGAGATACCATCGTCCTTGTGCCGAAAGCGCGAATGTGCAAATCTTGCGGATACGTGAGATTTAAAAGTTCCGGAGTTCCCGGGACATCAATCTCGTGGATTGCTGTCAATTTCTTGTGTCAAGGTTTCTCGCTCACTCTTTGAATAAATAAAAGTTCGTGAAAGTATTTGAATAATCAGAAAAATTATCAAGTTGATCGTAAAATTAAATCAGATTAGATTGTTGCTTATTTGCATTTTTTACAAACTTAATTTGAAAATATTTTTGAGTTTTCTGGTAATTTCAAGAGCTTTAAGAAAAAACTTTTGTCCAAAATACCAAAAATGTGTAAGTGCGTGATTATTATTACAGCTGTTCGACGGACTGAATAAAAAAATTTCGCTCGATTATATCCCATAGAAGAATCCACAACTCCTTTGAAACGTTTTCCTGATATGAAATCTTCGGAGAGCGGATGGTTAGATAAATCCCCTCCATACTCTTCATAGAAAGGTATTAGACTTGTATGTATCAGAACGATACCGTGTATAAAATTAAATTTCAATATATTTCAATATATTCCGCTACCAAACAGCACTCCTATTTTCTTTTGCAAGAAATATCTTGCAAGATTATTTATTACATGAACTTATTTAATATGCGTATATAAGTTTATATAAGTTTGAAGAAGTTTAAATTGATTTATCAGACTCAAACTGCTTCAAACTTATATGAAACAGATTTGTGTCACGCCTTACATTTTAACGCTACTTGGATCGATTACTATAACGCACAACGTGGTCCATCATTCAATGTCCGATATTCAATTATATATCTTTCTACGAAGAGGGTATGAAGGGAATTTATTTTATCTAACCATCCGTTTACCGAAGATATCATATCAGGGAAACGTTTTAAAGGACTTGTAGATTCTTCTATACTTATGTCAAACGGAATCAAACGGAATTATTTTGTTCAGTCCGTTAAACAGCTATAATAATACTTCGAAAATAATTTATTGGACGGCAACAATATTATTTCAAATATTGAATTATCTGATATAACAGTTTTTTTATACTTGGCGACTTTTTTACTTTTTTAAAATTTTTTAAATGTTTATTGAACAGCAATTTAGAACAATATAATTTTAAATATTGAATTATCTGGCTGATAAGAGAATTATCATGATTTATTCCAATTGTTTTTGTCGAATTTCTGTTCACTAAACATTACGCGATAATAAAGGATAATGTATTCTTGTGCATTGATAATGAGTAACACTTGTGCATTATGTAAAAATTCCTATTGCTCGATGAGTCTTTAATGACGATGTTTTTTCTTTTCTTGTCATGTAAATGAATAATGGAATATGCGCAAGATTATTCACACAGATTATCTAAATCTATCTAATATCTAATAAAGATGAGAATTACAGAGCATGATAGAACTCTACTTGGTTTTATATTTTATTTCTTCATTATGCATAGAAAAATATTCTATGCAACAGGTATAATTTATTAATCAATATTTATTAAAGAAAAATGAAATTTTAATGGAATATCGGTATCTGAGAAATTGAAGAAAAGTTTATTGATAAAAAATAAATAATGAATAGAGAAATTGTTTACAAAATGCATAGCTGAAAAATGAAAAATTCCTATGTTATCTCGTTTATTAGATATTAGATTAGAAAGATAAGAATGCGTTTTGTATAATAGTATTTGAAACAAGAAAATTAATTTTCTTTTTAACATTATTTTTTTCTTCCAAATAGATTTTTATTTTAGAGAGTCTTCTATATTTATTATTTTTTATAATATTATTTTATATATTTTCTCTGTTTTAATTTATGTTTGATTATTTATTTTCGGATTATGGATTATTTACTCTCGGCAACTATTTTATATGTGTATTTACATAATTACTGCGCGTACATTGTACAATGAAGATTAAATGAAAAAGATTAAAAGTGTTTGCTTCGATGTTACATTGGTTGGGACGCGGCTGTCCTCAAATACCTACCGACCCGGAAACCTAACGAAATAAATTCTTATCTTATCCCGCTCTATTACTGGTCTATCAAGAGGAGAACATTCAAGTTCACCACAGCACAAGCGGCATTTATCTAATCAGTTCGATGTTTTGCCACTTTAACTGTTAACTGGTAATGGAAAAAGTCAGCACAGCTGATGATGAAGTACCTTTCAAATCATTTACATCTTTAGATTCATTTGGAATCTAAAGACTTTCTCTTTCTCTCACACACACATATACACATACACACAGTTTTTAAATATTATTAGTTATGTTTATTTAAAATATTTAGGAATTCAAAGAAATAAAAAACAAATATTGCAAATTATCAAATTATAATATATTTAAGTAAAATTAATATAATTATCATTTCATTATCATTTATTTATCATTTATTCATATTATTGTCATTTTATTATTTGCGGACAAAAGCTAGAAGGTAAAATTTAATGTATAAAGAGACCTTTAATATTTAAAAGAAAGACTTTACATGTCTTCTTAAGAATTAAAGTTAAAACGACAAATCTTATTATTTTTTTCCATTAAAATTTGATGTTTAAATGAGATGTAGATAGTAATTCTACATTTTTATTTTTAGCTATTAAGTAATTCAATTTTTTCCCGGATAACCGCTGTTCTTTGTCTATATTTATCTTTATCCAATAATAATTTCTAATTATACAAGTCTTCATTGCGTGAATTGTTTATATTTTTATTATTCTTTTTATAATAAATTATATTTTATTGAATTTCTTCAGTTATCAAATCTTTAGATCAAAATCTAAAAAAATTTACCGTTAATATTAAAAGAACAACAGATATTATTTTGTTACGGGAATTAGCGTCGTAATTATATGTCTCATTAATTTCAATTATAAGTGACTATTACAAGTTAATTTCTCTCGAAATTTCGAGCTGTTACCACATATATTGTTGCTAAACTAGTTAGCAGCCAAAAGAGGAAAAAATATATACACAACAAAAGAATAAAGATCAATAAGTAATACCCACTTTTTGCGATTGACTGTCGATTTCAGTACGAGGCTCATCAGCGAGATAGTCGATCCCGTATTGACATTCTCACGAGGCACGGCGGCTGCTCGATGACCGTCTTCCCTTGTCGAGAGGACGAAGAAGTCGAGGACGAAGAGAACGGTGACTCGCGAACAGACGCATGTTTACGTCGCGATCGGCGATGTCGTACGAGAGAATCGGGGAACGAACGGCGAATAGTTGAAACGTCCTTAACGAGGATAAACCGATCGCGAAATATAGCGAACTTAATAGAAACGCAACGGAACTCGCGACGAGATCATGTGGGATCACTTCTGATCTTCCGTGACCCCGAAAAAGGCGTGACCACGACAGTATGATGTGGAAGGTGAAATGGTCACGCTTCACTGAGTGCTTCTGCCGACGACCCGGTCTCGTTCTGGTTCTGCTGCCGTGTCTGATCGTCGTCACCCTCTACCTCGTTTCCGGCGACGAGTATGAATACGACGTTCTACAATATCCGTCCTTCAAGTCATACAACGTTGCTGAAGGTGAGAATCTTATCCCCTTGTATTGTTGTTGAATCATTTGAATCTTGGGCGTATTTCTGTAACACTAATACATCTAATCACAATTACTCTACTACTAGACGATATAAAGCGCATTAAGCACACGCCATTTATTCATTAACACACATACACACACTCTCTTTCTCTCTCGTGTTTTAATACTTTTATGTATAAAATAATAAGAGAAAGTGATTGTGATACACATAAAACATATGACTGCTTTTAAAAGAATATATAAAATTGCAAATTGTAAATTTTTCCTTTCAATTTATGAACTTTTATATTGTCACATACACTAAAAAAATTTTCAAATCATATTATGTATGTGTGAAATTAAAGCTTAAAAAATCATTTTTTTATAAAAATTTATTTAGCACCTTCCGATGTATTTTATCTCGACAAAATTTGTAACACGGAACAATCTATTCGACAACTGTCAAAACACGGTCTTTACAGTTACTCTCTTATAATTACGCTTATAATATGAAGTAAAATGAGAGAATGTAATTAAAATGTAGTTTTCATGGAAAAGCGGTACTAAACTCTTACAGCTTTTTTTGTGAGAGTAAGAAACATTTATTCGAAATTTATATTTGTGTAAAAAATTATATTAACAATTTATATTAATTAATTTATATTTTAATTCTTACATTTGCTATTCTTGTAATATGTTCATAATTTCTCTGACTCACATTGAGATAATATTGTTTTATGAACTTGGAAAATATATGGAAATAGTATAGATGGTAGTTACAAATCGAACGTTTACATTGCTGCCGTGAGACTTTTATCGCTTTTTTAAATGTGTCAATGGTATCATTCACGCTTGCACGGATCATAAAATGTGCCAATCATACTTACGTATATGAGCGTATCAATACTTACGTTACGATACTTGTGCGATGTATAACATGTATTATGAAAAATTTGACGAAATGTCATGATTTGGTCATTCGGTCAAATATGACGTCAACTGACATTATTTTGACTTTTTGTTCTCTTTGGGTTGGATTTTATGAAAGCGCTGTTTATTCATTATCACAAAAACACATTATATCGAAATCTAACGAGGTCAGATGTATTATAGCGGATTATGTTTGGCGATAGGTATGGTGGATGGTTACCTCGTATGGAATCCGAAATGTCACATGCTGTCTAAAAAGCCTCTGGATCCGTCCATCACGAAATTCGTGAGGAAGGAAAAATTGGAGAAATGCCCGAATGATCGTGTCCTCTCGCAAATTTCGAGAGAATTTAACGGCAGTATGTTTCTTTCACTTAATCCCGCCATAAAGACCATGTACAACGACGTCGCTTGCTGCTGGTCATCTGTAATCAGGCCCAAAGTGGACAAGCCGAAAAAAGACAACTACGATTCTACGATATCGTAAGATTTATCATCGTCACTCTATGCATTTAACGTTTTATTATTATCTTAAAACAATAGAAGGAGAGAATGCCTTGAATAAATCAAATTTAACTAATTAAAAAGAAATGAATTAAATGACAAAAATTTGTCTATTTATTTTATGCAATATAAAAAACTATATATATATATATATGTATATAGGGTGTTTCTTAAGTTTCTTAAGCAAAAAATTTTAGGAGATTATTCTTTCTCAAAAATTAAGGGGGATTTTTCATATAAATTCCTACATCTCTCCCTGGAGTTACACTGCTCCAAAAATGGGGGTAAAAATTAGGTTTTTATTTTTTTTTTTAAATTTGGAACAAGTTAAAGAAATAAAATTAAGTGGATATTTTCTATTAGTAAAAAGGTTATTTATTAATATTTTTTAGCCTCCAATATCGTTATAAGGGGATGCTATTTAGCATTGTGCTGTGCACAATAACGTATTTTTTTTTGAAAATTATTAATTTTATGAAAAAAAAAAAATAAAAAAGTTTCTAAATAAATTAAACTTTTTAATGCATATTTTTAGAGAGATGATCATATTTCGGTCCATTAAAAAGTTCTAATAAAAACATTAAATAGAGGTTGGTAATTTCATCCTTTTATAACAATACTGGGAGACTGAAAAATATTAATAAATAACTTTTTTACTAGTAGAAAATATGCATTTAATTTCATTTCTTGTTCCAAATTTGAAATAAAAATAATAACCTAATTTTTACCCCCATTTTTGGAAGAGTGTAACTCCACAAGGAAGGATGTAGGAATAAGAATCATCTTCTAAAATTTTTTGCACTTACTAAGAAACACCTATACACTGTATGCACTTGAAGAGATTAAAGTTGCAAGCGATCTATAAAATCGGCTTATATGATTAAAATTTTCCTTGGATAACATTTACCGATCCTCTCTTCTTAATAGAGTCAAGCAGTGCGAGAACTTAACGGATCAAGTGATGCTTCCGCGCGAAGTGGAGGTAGCGTACGTGTCGTGCAAGGCAAAGATGAAGTCGAAGCCGAAAACGAAAACGAAGAATACGAAGTTGTCGACAAACACGGTGTACGAGAACGTTCACGCGATCCTGAATCCGGAGAAGGTACGTGAACGCATAGATCACAACGGCAGCCAGTCCGGAAACTTTTCGAGGAAGTTAAGCGTGCTCGTCCTCGGTATCGACAGCGTCAGCCGGTTGAATTTCTATCGGACCATGCCGAAAACCGAGAGGTACCTGCGCGAGACCGGCTGGATCGGCCTGAAGGGCTACAACAAGATCGGCGACAACACGTTTCCGAATCTGATGGCGATTTTGACTGGGCAGACGCCACAGCAAGCATACTCGCGGTGCAAGCCGACAGTGGCCTACAAGCTCGACAACTGCCCCTTCCTCTGGCACAACTTCCGCAACGCCGGCTACGTCACGGCCTACGGCGAGGATGAAACCATTTTGAACACGTTCAACTACCTCAAGGTCGGCTTCGTCGAGCCGCCTACAGATTACTACTTGAGACCCTACATGCTAGCCAGCGAGAAACTTCTCAAAATCAAAAAAAGGTAACGAAATTTAGTAAAATTAAAACTGTTTTTTAACTATTTAGTTTTTATAAGTATTATTCATAACTATCTAAAAAACAACGCGATCTTTTTTCCGACCTGAAGAGATTTTTGTTCTTGCTGTTTGCAGATTCAACATGAAATATTGTACGGGACCCGAATTGAGTTTTGAACGGATCTTCGACTACGCTGTGAACTTTGCCCAAACCTTCGTCGGCATACCGTATTTCGGTTTCTTCTGGACGAACACGATCAGCCATGATAACATGAACAGCATCTCGTCGATGGACGTTCGTATGTTGAAGAGATTCGAGTTTTTGGAGCAGGAGGGAATACTGAACGATTCGATGATAGTCTTCCTGAGTGATCACGGCATGCGCTGGGGCGAATTTCGCAACACCTTTGTCGGTTGGTACGAGGAAAGGTTGCCCTACATCTACATCTGGCTGCCCGAATGGTTCCGTCGGGAGAATCCCGAAGCCCATCAAGCTCTCGCGCTGAATCAGAATCGACTCACCTCGCCGTTTGATCTCTACGAGACGCTGCGAGACGTTCTCGCTATCGGAGGTGGCGATGCTGATTCCAATTCGGGATGTTCTACCTGTCAGTCCCTCTTCACTCCCGTTCCCAGAGAGAGGGGCTGCCAGGACGCAGGGGTGGCTTATCATTGGTGCACTTGCACGGCCTTCAAGTCGATCAAAGTCAACGATAGAATTGTCACCGGTGGCGTGTCGAAGTTCCTGGACCATGTTGAAAGCATCGTGAAAAGTTACAAGGACAAGAAGGGCCGGCGACTGTGCGCACGGCTCAAACTGAAGAAGGTACACCGGGTGGACCAAGTGATCGACTTCGGTACGGATAACTCATCTAGCGTCACGTATTTCTATATGATTCAAACGACACCTGGCAATGGCAACTTCGAGGTAACCATCAGGTATCACGGCGACGGCAATTACACTCTATCCGATAGTGAGGTCAGCAGAATCAACCCTTATGCCGTGAGCGCCAAGTGTCTAAATCGCGGCATGAAGCAGTATTGTCATTGCGTGAAGTAGACAATGCGAATTTATCCAAGTTTTGGTTTTGTACGCGTTGTCGCAACTTTGTACTTCAGTTAGTGTTTCGATAAATCGAGTCAGGAGTCAAGCTGGTAAACTCGCTTAGAGAAAATAGGCGAAAGTATTCAAACGTTACTTTAACCCTTTCGCTACGGCAGTGTGCTCCGTCGGAGTGACACCGTTGAACGGGCCACCGTGCCGCCGGAGTAGCGGCACTGAACGGAGCACTGCGCCGAAAAGTGTGCATGTTGCGCTTAGGTAAAACAATGCATGTTTATATTTCACTTGTTTAAAACAAATGCGAACAAACCAGAGAATGAGACAAGTGTGATCGATGTGCACTATGCGTAAAAATAAAAACATCGCGGGTCTCATGGTCAAGTGAGGTCGTCTATAGGCGACGCTCGTACACACAGGTCGTCGCGCGGATGTCGTCTATAGGCGACGCTCGTAGCGAAAAGGTTAAATAACTTTTCTTTTGTTGCGACCTCGCGACGCGTGTTTGCATGACTGCAACGAATTTTACTTTTGCGACACGTGTCTTCCGCAACGATCGATCGATTTAGGATGCGTTCCGTCATGCACTGCAAGTACTGTCAGTACTACGAATAGCGTTCCGAAATAGGTAGCAGTGCACTGTGGCAGTGCTGCCTTGAAGTATATGACGTTGATTTTGACGTATTTCCTGTTGCAGCTACTGCGATCGAGGTAAAGCACTCACAGTAGTAAAGATGGCTGCTCTCTTATATAATGAGGTTACCTTGTTTGATGCAGAAGAAAATAAGATTTATAACATAAAAGTTACCGTACAAGAAGTTTAAAAAGCATAGCAATCCACATCTGAATATGAGACAATGTTTTCTACATAATTTTTGTATTTTATTCTGGGCATCCGAGATTGCACAATTAATTCTTTTACAATCTCTACATCTGAATCACTGTCACTTGATTCAGTCTCATCAATATTTTCTATTAATGTAGTTTCAATTAATATAATTATATTTTTATTTAAATTAGCCATCTCGCTTATTTTTGAAACGTCAACAAATATGTGCAGAAGGAGTACTGTGATACGTTCCTTTTTATAATCTTGTAGCAGTTTGAAAGTGTACGAAATTAAAACGGAACGACATCTGCAGACTTCTGTGACGTCATAGCAATCCATATCTGAATATGACGAGACAATGTTTTCTACATAATTTTTACATTTTATTCTGGGCACCCGAGATTGCACAATTAATTCTTTTACAATCTCTACATCTGAATCACTGTCACTGATTCAGTCTCATCAATATTTTTTATTAATGTAGTTTCAATTAATGCAATTATATTTTTATTTAAATTAGCCATCTCACTTATTTTTGAAACGTCAACAAATATGTGCAGAAAGTGTACTGTGATACGTTTTTTTTTATAATCTTGTAGCAGTTTGAAAGTGTACGAAATTAAAACGGAACGACATCTGCAGACTTCTGTGACGTCATAACAGTACTTGCAGTGCATAACTGAACGCACCCTTAATATAGGTATACTATTATGCGATGATTTTTGTTTAATTAAAGCGCAAATGCGTGAAGCATAGTTTTATTGATATGCTTGGTACATATCAAAAGTTGATTGCCTCATCTCAAGGAACTAGGGACCTGAGTGTGGATATACATAGATATACTTTTGTTTACCATAGAAAAGTCGGGCCTAGATTTTTTCTAAAGTCGCAGCTTGGCAATAATAGGTGGTTTGATATCCATGAATCATTGATCTTTCGAAATAAAATTATTGTTAACGAATGGGAATTAAATATAAGCTAAATGCCAAAAATTATGGATTGCGATAAGAAACGTGTGTGATATTGCGCATCTGCAGAAGTATTACTAGGCAAAAAGCTAAAGAGATACTAAATTTATAGAAAGGTATACTGTGGTATTTAAAGTGTTATGTATTCGCGTAATTTTGAATAAAATTTTTGACAATTGGCTGATATTTGTATTCACTCTACCACATTTGTGTAGTTTAACGGCGAAGAAATACTCGTGAGAGAATGAGCACCTCTCCGTGAAAAATGAATCCGAATTTCACACATCGGTAATTTACCATTGTGCAATTAATGGTGTATTGCGTTACTGTATATATCTTATCAGAAACGCGCGCTTGCTGCACATAATTTTTTCCACGCATCGTTGCATGTCGATCGATCGCAAATGTACACACGACACGTTTCGTTCGAATCAATGTGCATTAAAAATGCATGAAGTCTTAAGTGCGGTATAAGCATGTGAAAGAGCTAATAAAATATCCGGAAGAGAGGATGAATGTATTTTCGTGGTAACGATGTATGACGTTCCTTCTTACGAGAGTGTGGTATACCATAAATAAGGCATTAACTGTTTGTAAGTAACGCGTGTGCCTGTTTTACGAGAAGTGCCAAATCCGTTCTGTGCTAGCCGAGGGTCGAAACGAACTTCTCTACTTCCCGCACCGACGGTCCGATCGCCATAGATTTTACGTTGTACTATGAGACATTGCAGCTTATGCGAGAGCAAGAGATAAACAAGCACAAACCAAAATATTGCGTGTAACAATAACGAGAATGAGCAAGGATGAGCAAGGACTATAGCATGTTCCAATCTGCCAAATAATATTTTAGAGACAAATTTTTTGGAAAATGTTTTTCTCAATGAAAAAATATTAAGAGAGATTTGTTGGAATTTTTCGCTTTTGCAAAGTTGATTACAAATATTTTTTGTATGGAAATAGTCCTTTATCAAGAGAGTCCTAAAATATTCTTTGGGGATCTGAGACAACTTTGTATATTTCATTACAAAGAAAGTGTTTGGATCGTATAAAGAGTACGAGAAGTCTGGAATTTTACGTGTAAGCTGATAACAAAGGCCAATGAATATTTGACATATATTTTACTACTACGACGTTACGTACGCTTTATTGTGAACAGCATGAGGATGTGAGTCCTCAATGTTTAATTAAAAGATATGTGATTATTGAACAAGTACTTCGTAATTATTTGGGATATCTACGTGAGATTTCTATTGAGAGTCAGCCAAGCCAAGCCATTAAACCGAATTCCTTGGATGACAGAAGTAGAATCTAATTCGCCAAAAGCGTTTAGAAACTTCGCATTCTTTGAGCATTTAAAAGACGAACGTAAACTTATCGCCAATTATTTTACAATTCTCCAGATACAAATGGAATTATTAGCTCGAGGATTATCTACACAGATTTGCGTACACGTCTTTTAGGATGGCGTATTTTTAGGGGTAAATTATTAAATTATTACATCACATTCTATGGAAGCTTCTTACTTTACCCTCCTTCTCTTTTCTTCTAAAAATAAGACTGTTAAAGAATTCAATCTGATATGGCGCAATTTGTTCTGGATAATTACAATCTTTATTAAAAACTTATTTTACACAGCATCCAATTATCAATATACCTAAACACAGAATTTTTCTACCTTTTTAAATAGGTATTAATTTTTTTATAAGTAATATAATTTTTTGTTATTTATTTTGATTAAAATGGGATATATAAAATTAAAATTCTTTTTAATCACGATCATAAACAAATTAACTTCATAGTAAATTATAAAAATGTCATACATATGTGTAAACATTTTTTACCTTCTATCGTTTTTTATACATATGTAATGCAAAGTCATAATTTAATTGTAAAAGTTACATTTAATTCAATAATTAAATCTATAATAATACATATATATATATACATATATTATAATTATTACCAAACATTATTTCCGATTATTTTATTTTTAATACGTTATCCGTGAATTTTTTCTTTTGGTAAATCAATTTTTAGTAAACCCCAATACGCAGATCAATAATTTATCTTCTTTGATTATTATGTTTGTCAAAAAAGTAACACTCTTACATATGCTTAATTATCCTTCTGTCGTTAATTGGTTTCATCAAACAAGAGAATGAATTAATTCGACGAGACATCTTTGCTGGAATGCCAAGAGTGAGAATGTATTATATCTCTGTTTGTTTGCTGATAATGCGATTAGATTGCACGTGAGTCTGTGCTTTGGTGTACTAAACAATGTTATGATAACCGATTGTCGGTTTTCGTGACCGTTGGAGCTTTTATGCGCCAGATCGAAGATCTTAATACCTTGGTATAGACTGTCTAAATCACAGCTAGAGTGTCGTCAATCACAGTGATGTCTTCAATCCATTGATGCTCTTCGGTGTGTCGTTCGATGCGTTCGCCATTGTTCTTGGACTGATACATCCAACGCTGCTGGTCGTTTCCAATCTTGAAACACAATCTTGAAATTGTCCTGTAGCTTGTCACAACTGTTGCTGATCGAGATCTTGTTAACGCAGCTGTCGGCGCAAAGTGTTGCAAGGCAATAAGATGGCACTACTTAAGTTGGTACTACGATGAGTTGATTTCGTTAGTTTAGAATCCAGAAGTTTGACAATAGTGCTTTTAGAAACAGAGAACTCTCCTTCTTGCTGTCTGTCGATCTTGATCTCACGATGATCTCACGGAAGAGGACGTGACCGTCGTTTGATCGCATTCTGACTCCGGTATCTCATACTGATCTTCGACACTTGTCACAGAAGTTGATAGATTGCCGATTGGAAGATTAGAGCAGTTAACAGCACAGCCACACGCGCCATCGCAGGAGCAACTAGTCCTTCCGTCCAAACCGGAAACTCTTTAATTAAATGACTCATTATGACAGTAATAAGAAATAAAATAAAAACTAATAAAATGTATAAAAATCTTGAAATTACCTATCAACGGGCTCGTCATCCTCTTTTGAAATATGTCGATTATTCTCTCCCAATACTGTAGTATCTTCTTGAACGGTATTTTCATGTACGATCCGAACGTCTTCCGGAGAATCTTTGAGTCGATTCGTACTCGAAGCGACACAATCCATCCAATTTGTATCAAGAGCCTCGGCGTTCGTGAATGATGGACCATCGAGAGGTGAATGATCATTAGAGGACTGAGGGTATTGCGCGCTGCGTCGTAGCCAGGTACGACGAATAGGGCAAATCTGTTTCATCGACGCTGATAAACTAGTTAGGTTCATATTTCTCAATATAGTTCCTGGAGGTGTAATATACGGAGGCGGTGGACTCTCGGGTGCGCATCGATCGTTTCTCGATGTGATCGTCGTTTGGTTGCTACGACCGTTGCTCGCGCTCTCCACGATCAAATAAGTAGAAGAATTCACATCTTCATCGTGCCTTATAAAATTAATATAATTATATAATTTAAAATAATTTAAATATAATTGAAAACTTTTAGAAAACTAGTTTTGCTAAAAGAATTTGATTATCAAGATTTTTGTCTTTAAGATATCTCTGCGGGGAATTATTCTAAATTATTTAATAAAAAATTTAAAAGTTTGTAAATAAAAATACATATACAATAATAATTAACGAATAGATGAATAAATCAATAAAAGGAAAACTATATAAAAGAATATCGAAATACAATTAACGAATTAAATTTTAAAAATGTAAATAGAAGAAATATAAAATTGTATTTTCCCATTTAACTTAAAATATTTTTTACTTTCATAGAATTTTGATGAAAATTAAAACTTAAATTAAAAATTAAACAATAACAGCCTTGTTGCGACAATTCAAACTTTTCGAAATCTTGTAAAATCCGCGATTTTACAAAATTAAAAATTAATAACATAAAAAGTATAAGTTCCTTTATACTTTGTTTCTACCGCACTTTATTTTGCATTTATTTGTTACCTCAAAGAGTAAAAAAATACAAAATTTTTAAAAATAGTTAGAACCCAACTTTAAGATATTTTCGCAAAACGACCAATGCAATAGAAAATTGTTTGTACCAGTTTAATTTTTAATTTTTAAATACTAAAACGGTAAATTTTAAATTTTGCTTATTATAAAAATTGGCCATAATAACTTCTAATATATGTAACATAATGTTAATGTATGCATATATTAATATACAATAATATAATAAATAATAATATTATAGACTGTATATTTGTACCCATTAAGTTATAACGAATATCTTAGCGACAGATACTAACAATAGGAAGAAACATAAGGAAACAATGGGGTACAAAAGATTATCTATCTTATTTATTGGCCGTTTTACGATATCTTTAAAAATAGCGGATTTACCTTATTAGTGTTAGGTTTAAAAATTGAAAAATATCATATTTTCAAATCTTTTGAGGTACAAACAATTCTCTACCAAATCGTGTTGGCCGTACAGATAGTACAAACATGCTAACTATTATGTTATTAATTGTTGTACAAATAATTTTTGTACAAACGAAGTATACAAACTATGTTATTAATTTTTAATTTTTTTAAAGTCAGGTTCCAGGTTCACGTAAGTCTTTTCCAAGATCTGTTCTTGAAATTTTGTTCGTTGGTTATGAAACATCTTGCTGTATGTAATATAAAATGAAAAAAAGAGAAGCTCTTACTGGTTTGTGTTACAGTTTCTGTTACAAGTCCTGTCGCGGTTCAAGCATCGAGTTTTCTTCGACAAAGCGAACTTTGCGACTTCTTCGTAGTCCGGCGGAGCCTCGTAGTCGGGTGGGTCATCCGGAATGGATATTTCATCGATCCGTGCACCGTCTGTAATATCAAAAACTGTCCGGAGTAACGTGAGAGATGTTTTGCTCGTACTGGCTTACAGGAACAAACTCCCATTAGTAATTACTGCCCAAGAAGAACAAAAAGTCAAAATAATGATTTGTCAATTTGATGATTTTATTTGATTTTCTGTTCTCCTTGGGTGTGTTCCAATTCATATTTTAAACTAGCGACGTAGTCTATTAATTTTTGCATAAACAACCTGACAAAAATGTATTGATCGCATTTTTTTTACTTTTAAAAAGCACAAGTGTATTTATAATGTATGTTTCAAATTTCTAAAATAATAATAAATAGTAGGAAAACAAAAAGTATTATTCTCTTCATATATGTATATTCTATTAATGAAACATCCTTTTGTTCTAAATTCTATCAACAAGAGTTAAACAACAACTCAACAAATCAAAATTTAACTTATAAATTCCGTAAATTAAAAATAGAAATTATGTGGTTATAATATTTTTGTTGTGCATTGTATAGTTTAGAACAAATATGTCATGTTTGTTACGCTTGATTTTCAAATTTTTAAAATAAATAGCTTCTTTTAAAGTAATTCTCTTTCTTTAAAAAAATTACGAATGTCGATATTCCGAATGAAATGATCATTCTTCTGAAAAAGATCGTGAATGCGTACCTAGAAACTCGCTGATTGTTTCCAAACGAGATTGCAGTTCTCTTTGTTGTCTGGCCCTGGCTCCTACTTTGTACAGCAGTATAATGAGAGCCGATATCAGAACAATCAGGCCGAGGCTACTGGCAACGAATACTAGAGTGGCTGTTTTCAGATCAGGATATCGATCAATCTTCGGAAAATAGTAATTCGCTTTGTTCATATGCCACTTACGATCGCGCTCCCAATCTACATGACATTTTATTTGAAAATCAATTCATAATAAAAAACACAATTAAATAAAAGTACAAGGTAAAATTAAAAAATTTTTAATCAAAAAATGGCACAAGTTAAATATATTTTTTGTATGTTCTTAAATATTCATTTATTTAAATAAAATTATTTAAATATTATTTAAATACATAACATATTACATATTAAAATATTTTATTTAAGTACATAAAAAATATTTAAATACATTACATATAAAAAATACATATTGTAAAAAATTATTATTTTAATACATTTTATATTTTATATTTATATTTAAATACTTATTGCTGCAATTAGTACATTTATTTCGCTTGAAAAGGATATCAAATTTTTATATTGTTATTGATTCCAACATCAAAATAATTTTTGCATTAAAAATAATTTTCATTTTTTAAGTCTTTCAAGTCAATTCTCTAATTGTTCAAAATTATAGTTACGTACTTTGAAGGCAAGTCGCTAGTTCGTCGCTGTTGTCACCACAGTGATCAAAACCATCACAATTCAGTTGGCTTGGGATGCACCTGTGATTCTGGCACAGAAAATCGGTGTCCGCAAAGCAATCTATAACGTTCAATACAATCAAAGACAAACGAAATGTATAGGCTTAACTGAAATGAGGCGATCACCTGTGTCATCAAGAACAAACTCACCCATGTAACTGAAGGCCGCATAAGCGATCTCCAGGTGAGAACTTGAACCGAATGTACCACGAAGACTCACGTGGAATCCGTTGGTAACCGGTGCGATGTGTTCCCTATGTCTGAGTGGTTGCAATTGATTTGCTGGATGTCGAATAACTTCCAGCGACATCAGGGCTGAAGTCGGACCCTCCTTGATGATAAGCTCCGTATTGCCGGCTGAAGAACAATTGCGCTATAATAGCACGGCATTTATGCCGTGAAAACCCGATTTGATGAAAAACCGATTTTGCCTATTTCTTCCAAACCCAGAATTATGTTTCACATTAATTTCATTTCTTTTGTTTAATAAAAGAATAAGCCAATTTAAATTTATTGAAAGAAATAAGAGAAAAAAACGAAGCAAATTTTATATTTGACTTTTGTAAATTTCTTCTGCTCTACAAGACACTTGTGAATAAGCAATTTTTCTTCTTTTCTTGTTTTGTTAGATATTTTAGTAAAGTATTTTGTTTTGCCTTGAACGTACCCATGTCAGCGAAACCCACTACCTTCAGATACATATGCGTTTTCATATGCAAGAAATTCTTGGGTGGTCTGATTAGCCAAACGCAATCATAGATCTTCACTCCTTGACTGACCATGTTCATCATCGTTATGGTGCCGCCCAGATTTTCCACATATCCACCGCAATCGGTGATCGGTTGTGTGGATTTGTCATAAGTATGGCCGATCACGAAGGAGTAAAAGGCCTTATAACCAAGACTGGTACCACCATTGGCATAAAATCTTATCAGCAAAGACGGACCGGAGCTCACTATGACCGGTGGCCGAAATCGCGCACCGCTACTCACGTCTAAACGTTGTCCATTCCAATCGTAAAACTGATCACGGCAAATGTTAGACATGCAACCATCAAATATGTTGATATATAAAATCCTTTAAAAATTAATCAGATATTATAGATTCTATGTCCAATTTGTTACAAAATCCTTGAAAATTCAAAACAAAATCGAAAACCTTCATGAAATTATTTAAACAAAATGGAAATTTTAAAAAATATCAGGACATACTAATATCTTAAACATTTTCTATATTTGCAAACTATTATATATTATTTAATTATTTTTATAAAATGCTAAAGTGTTGGTTTTGTGTTAAAAGTATCGAAATAAAATTATAATATATTTGACATTGACTTATTTCACAAAAGTTTTTCTAATTGTTAAAACTAAAATTAATTTAAAAAGTAATTAGAAATGCACCTCCATAATGGAGACCGTTGCTAATTGAAAGTCGCTAAACAATAACCTGATGTGACAAAAAGGAGCCTCGCTGGGGCACGTTATAATATATTCCAAACCCAAGTCACGAGGATATAAAGCCGGGAAAAAGGGTGAAGTCAGAATACCGCCACCGGTTTTGTTGAAACCTTTTGTCGGCACTCTCGATGTCATTTCCGTCCCTTTTAGATGTAATCTATTTCCTGCGAAACGAAAGCGTTGATTCCAGAATACTTTTGTCTACGCCACGATGACATTCAATAAAAAAAAAAAAAAAAAAAAAATCATTCATATTGCCATGCGATGAGCAAAAATATGTTAAGGTGTATCGGAAAATTCAGCACTCTCTACGATATTCCGCAAATATAATTGAGATTTACCACAAATAGAATAAAGGATTTAAAATTCAGCCTTAATTCAATTAGAGCTTCAAATGCTATTTTAACATTTCAGTCAATGCGATTAATATATCTGAAGACTGTTATTTTTGTATTCAGTCATCAATATTGATTCTGCATTAAAATGCATACCACAGAAAATTGATTTAATTTTACATTTAGATACATTTTTACATTTCTTAATAATACGACGATAATATTTAAATATCCTTACTAACTTTCTGCCGTATATTCGATGGTAAATGCGTGCTTGTGAGATTGGCTGTAGAGTAGAGTTATAGACAGAGTTCTCGTGCTTGATCTGTATGTGATTGGTGAGTACAATCCACAGAAGGGCGATCCGGAAACCTCCTCATAAGGTGGTTCCGAGAGCCACACATAGTCGCACCTACAAAACGGACATAGGCTCCAAAGTGAGTTTACGATTATCGCAATATATATATAAAGCGTCTCGAAAGTGATCTAAATCAAATAGATCTAACAATGAACCATATCCGTGAAACACACACACATACACATCCACACCTACACACGAGATAGAGAGAAAAAGAGAGAAGGGGAGGGGAGGGGGAGGGGAAGAGGGGAGAAAGGGGAGGAGGGGGTGAGGAGAGTGAGGGAGAGAAGAGAGGATATAGATAGGAGAGAGGAGAGGAGAGAGGGAGAGGAGATATAGGAGATATAGAGGGAGAGAGGAGATAGAGAGAGAGAGAGAGAGAGAGAGAGAGAGAGAGTTACTGATATATTGATTAGTTTTCTAGTTGCTTCCAAATATTATATTCGGTATATGACAATGATTAACTAATTTATTGTTACCTCAGCTTATTTAAATTATACAGTTTATTTAATCTATAATCTTTTATAATTTTATGTGCATTATTATATCTTTCTCTGTGTACCTTGAAGGTACACCAAGTTATTAAAGTGGAAATTTCAATACGTAGATTATTGAGAAAATTCTTTGAATTTATGAGTACAGTTTTTATTACTTTGCATTATGTGTACTTTAAAAAAAAAGGTATGACAAGAATATTCTTACATATTATTAAGCACATATTATGTAGCACTTTGTCGAGTATGAATAAATGAATAAAAGGAAATTTTTGAAGCTGAATTTTATTGTGCTATATTCATATGCAATGTCGGATACAATATATTATTATAGAATTAACCAGTTCTCTCGCTTTCTTTCTTTCTCTCTCTCTCTCTCTCTCTCTCTCTCAAATATGTTTTAAGAATAAAAATCAATTTAGACGATATATACAGCAAAATTCAATATAAAATTTTATTTGTTTCACTTAGAGTGTGTTCACTTATGTATCAGTGTTTATGTATTCTACCTGCATGGGCTGTCCATTACGACTCCTCCATCGCCACAATGATGTGGAAGCGCGATGTTCTTGAAGGTGACAACTATCACGCAAGACGGACATGTCACCAATTCAAGACTACATTGATGATGAGAACTGTTGGTAGTGGTGGCGTAAAGTCGCGGTATCAGTTGTCTCGGTAAATTTCTCACGAAAGTGACGTTCTTCGCATAGAGAACTCCCTTCTCATCCAATTCCAGATACAGACGTCTGCCATTATGAGGTCCGCAAATGTCCTCGTTTCGTATGATGTTCCCAATCGAGAAATTTGTTACGAGAATCCACCAGAATGTTGCGAAGATCACTAAATCCGCAACAGCGTTTTATGAAAGAAACGCGCGAAATACTAACATTTATTTCCGAAAACTTATAGAAGATACAATTTCTTTGAAAAGAAAAAATACAATATTAAGTAGAGGTGAATAAAGAAATGAAATGTAATTCCTTTCCATAAGAATTAATATTTCAAGGAAAATTATTATTATTTTATTGATGTGCTTTCGAAAAACTTTAATAATATTTTTTGTAAATTGCGAACAAACGAACGACTTCGATCACACTATTTCTTACCATATTTGAAGTGAGACATATTCGTAGCGCGGAAAGCGATGTTCTGTACTTTTAGGAAACCTGACGTGATTGTATAATTTCGTTAGCGCTGTGACGGTGTCACATATCTAGCTAATATCGAATAAAGCACTCTTATGGCATCCTCGAGCACATGGCGATCACGTTGTCTTTGCAGTTTATAATATCCCGCAAAATTCAACAAGATTATATCTTGATAAAATTGATATAAAAACTTATGTTTTACAATTATTTTATTTTTTAAAGTTTTTTGCCCAAGCTTTAGCTAATTATCTTTTAGTCTTTCGAAATTAATTAGATCCGTAATTGGAAATCCATAATTGTAAATAATAAACGTTATTTACCTCTCTCTTTAGGATAAATGTTATGTTATTTCATATTGTGATCTAAATTTTTCTACAATAAAAATGAAATAAAAAGCAATAAATAAATAAAAATAAATAGCAATAAAATAAAATAAATTATAGCGAAAAATATTTTGTCATAATTTCCCAGCAAGTAAAATACTGGTGTACCATTTGTGCTAATCTGTCTTAACTACTTCAAAATAAAATCTCTCTAAGATGTATTTACTCATCCCACTGATTGCTCCGTCCAACATTTTCCAGATCATCTGCTCTTCCTCTCAGATTCATTCGTTACGCTTACAAAATGGCACTTATAAAAACAAAAATTACAATTACACGTATTAAACATCAAAATAGAATAACTGTACGACACGGTATTATTTAATCGTATACACTTTATGTAGAGTGTCCCGTAAGTCGAGGTCAATCGCTCAGAAGATGAATGGGGACCCAAAAACAAGAAAAAAAGTTGATATGAACACAGGTCCGAAAATGCGTTATTTCGAGTAATCGCCATTCTTACGTTGCAATTTGAAATTTCTTTGCGAATTTTTTTGTCAAATTTGAAAGATGCGTTTCCTGGTTACCATCAATACCTGTTGACTTGATGTACAATGCACCGTAAACATCTAGACTGACGTCACAGAAGCCACAAAGTTCTGTTACGTCCAAACTCCAAGTTTTTATTGTTTGAGAGGAATAAGTGAAGAAAAGACATAAGTGTTATGAAAGGACGTGCAGACACTCTGTCTCGCAACACAAGGAGAAGGGATGTGGAGTGAGTCGAAGGCACTTGATATCAGCTCCGGATATGGGTCAACGCTTTAAAAGACGCTATGACGCCTATCCAAAGCGGTGCGATCGTAGGTCCTGTTTCGAGTAAAGGAATTTATTCTTTCTTACTCAGGGGTGGACCGAATGCGGGTTCGTTAACAAGAGAAAGAGCACGAGGTGACGATCGAAATAACTTAAGAAGTCAATTTCATTTTCATTTAAATATTTATTCTTATATTTAAAGAAAAATTATTAAAGAGAAAGAAAACATAAAAACAAACATTTTTATAGTTAAACTTTTACAGATGTTTAAAATTACCTAACCTTACTGTCACATTTAAATTATTATTAACAATTAAATTCTTAAATTTAGGTGTGCGAGTCGGTTGTGTGAGTGTAAATAAATGAAAGGAAGAGAGAAAAAAAGGAGGAGGGGTTATTCAATTTCTTCTAGAGTGACGAAAGGACGGGGAAAATGATTGTAAAAAAATTTAACGGGTACTAAATACGGGAATCGATTATCAAGGAAATATACGGGAATATTACTATTGGGATCGGCGGTGGAGATAATTTCTATGAGGAGTTGTGGATCAAAGGGATCGGGACCGATAGTGTATGTCCCCGTAGGTAATGGGTCACGACACTCTAGGAACTCCGTTACCGTTTTCGGGTATATAATATGTCGGGTATATTATGGGGGAGGAAGGAGGAGATTCTAAGAGTATAATTGGGGGAGAAGATAAAGGTGAAATTACGGGACTAAAGGGGGGACGAGCCTGATTGCGAGGATGGGTGATTGGTGTCGTTTCGTTTAAAATTAATGGGGGTGGGGGAGGATGTTCTTTAGGGAATGAGTCATCGAGTTCACTCAGGTACTCCCGGTAGGCTCGGTCCAAGAGTTCTCGCGCACGCCGGTTCCGGAGGTTTCTTCGATGTCGAGCGCCGGCTCATGACCTTCTTTGGTGACTCGGAGCTCGCGGGCTCACTACAATTTACAATTTACACCCGTTAGATTTCGGAGCCAAGGTTCTTTCAAGTGAATAGAGGGTGAAAGTTGAAAGAAATAGCCGCGAGTGTAGACTCCAAAATTCGGTCAATCCGAAGCGGCTGAGGAGAAGATAAGGCTATGGATCTGGATGTCGAGATGAATTGGAAGAATAAGAAAAATGCTTGAGGCTCCCGAAAGTGAAGATATCCGGAAGAAATTTATCGAGGGATGGAACCAAAAATTAATTAATGTCTAGGACTTACTATTCGTTGAGTGAGGGAGTTGACCTTGTGATATGTGAATGTAGTTATGGTCCTGGTGGGACTATGGCCTTCGAGTTAATCGGTTGATGTTGATTCCGTCCGCTCAATGTTGGACATCAGGTGACAAAACACTCCATCGTCGCGGAAGGCTCATAATAATTCCGGCACTTGGAAGAATGATAAACTTGGTATGAATTTGCTTTGTGAAGATCTGAGTGTGACCAAGTAACCGAAGTAGCTGAAAAATATGGATAACGACTGCCCCGGTACAGGAGCGGTGAGTGATTTAAGGAAGAATGCCCGGATCGTCACGACGACCCGGTTTATATAGGAGTTTTACAGGATGTACTGGGACATATGGTTGTGTAATTTATGGGATGTCCTATGGTCTTATCAAAATTACGTTGCTAATCTTAACTAGACAATTTCTAGCGGATCGTTGCCACTTAAACCGTTAATTTTCGGTTCCCTATTAACGAGCTCTATTTTCCTAGTATTCGGACCATAATTCAAATTATCATTTATTTTGATAATAAATAATCTGATTTACAGTCTTGACAAGAAATTTATTTTTCTAGTGCTGACGAGTTATTTTGTAGGCGTGACCCTTTCGTATCTAGAGTCTCCCTACATTCGTTTATTAAAAAATGTGCTTATCTCGAGGAATTTTGTCGATAAATTTGCTTATCTCTAAATAATTCGGAAAACCACTCTTCAAGTGACCTCTTGATGTCCGGGGGGGGGGGGGATCACCCTTTATTGAAACTTGCGCGTTGCGTTCTATTAATTTATTTGAAAGGTTCGTTTTCGCTTATCATTATTTTTTAGCGATAACGTCCATCATAATTTGAGCGACTATCTCGTTAATAAGTAACCATTTCTTTCTGTTTCTTAATTTATCTACTTCGCGTTAATCAACGGTTTCTGGGAAAGAAAGAAATCGTTAGGCCTACGGGACGTAACAGTTCAATAGCTTCAGTTTGAAAGTATACTACAACTCTTCTGGGAATTCTTAGCGTGTTCAAAAGATTTAACTGCGCTTCATAAGTGCGCCATCAATCTCTAAGGACACCGTCTCATCCCAGTCGATCTTGAGAATCCAGAGTTTTTGTTAATATCTTTCTTATTATAATGACTGGGCCTAGCAATCTCAAAGTATCAAAGATTCGAGCAATGCTTGTCAGAATTCCACTTTTTGTTACACTTCTTGAGATAGTAGGCATTTTCACATCGTACTGAAGTGTGTCAAAGGATGCACACCATTGAAGCTAATGTTTTATGTTGCTCCTCTTTATTTAAAACCAGAACCTAATCTGGAGACTCTGAATCCGAGATGGCTTAAAGTAATTCAAACGAATTGGATATTTATTTTCACAATTTGAATCTATTCTTGTTCAGGATAGTTATTACTTTATCGCAAATACTATCTTATCCAGCCTGTTAGCACCGATTAACAAATCATCGACAGAGAAGTGTCCTGTAGGAAAATTTAACTTTTCAATATGTACTGTTTCTTGCAATACCCGTGTTGCCAGATAAAGCTGAGGCAGTACCGTAAATGAGTTTTAGCTCAAAAGTTTCTATATTTTCTACTTTTCGATCACTTTACTATAAAATACGTTGATACTTGGTTGTGTCGATGCGAATTTGTTTATACATTTTCTCCATATCCGTTGACATTACAATCACATGTAAAACCTAAAAATTATATCCCAAAGGTCTTGTTGCAGCGTCAATCCCACCATAAGAGCGTCGTTCAATGAAACTCCTAAAGAGGTATTGAGTAATGCATCGAAAACGATCCGTACCTTTAATTAAACTAGCTTCTTTTACGACAGGATAATATGACAAATAATATTTTGGTTTGGAGGATTCATAATCTGAGATTTTCTCCATGTGTTTTAATTACTGATATTTTCCTAAAAAATGAATGTATTGATGCTTCAATTCGATGTTCTTGCTAAGCTTGCACTCTAAGGAATGAAAGCAACAAAGTGCTATGTTTCTTGAGTCGCCCAACTGTTCGGCAAAACCTTCCCTGAAGAGCAATTGAACAATAAATCTGTCGTCAGTATCTCTGTGTACGAAGTTTTTCTTCATCTGTGTAACTGCTTCGCTCTGGAACATATTCAGCTTTCCAGAATCTTGCGAGAATTTCGTTCAATTGTTGATTGGTAATTAAGCTGCAAATTCTAGAAGCTTGATTTTGTCTCGAAGCTTGAGTTGATCCACGTAGAACTCAACTAAAGAGTGTTCTATGAATGATCCTTGGTAGCCTTGATTTGTCCCACGCATAAACTTTCCCAAAAGATAGTTATAGAGATAAACATATCAACATCTTATGATAATGAAAACTTGGATCAGTCAATTTTACATTCGGCGGAATGTTCATTTTCCTTGTTGAGTGATATGTTGGAACCTTTTTAGTAATGTGCTTTAACACAAGACACTCTACCTCTCTTCTGTAAGATTAATATCTTGAAATAAGTGAAACCCTTACGATCTCACGAGCGAGACTCATTAACTCTTACGATGGAAATGTTATTCAAACGTCGAGGAAACTCTAATTTATACTTTATGGCCTCTGTTAGATTTGATTGCAAACCTGGATCGAGAAAGCTCGACATGTATGATCTTCCCTCACCGTTTAAAACTTGTAGCTTCACCGTCGACAGTCATACTTGAGAGTGTTTACTCATGAACCATACTTGTGATCGTTGGTACAAGCGATGCAGATTCTTCTTGCTTGGACTCCTTTGAAAATCTGACTAGTGATTTTGACGCTGAAGCAAAATGTAACAACGTGTTATGCCGCTTGTCACAGTTTTTGCAACCACGGGAAGTGCAGTCTTCTGTGTGAAGTGGATCGCAAGCAGTTTAAGCATAATTTACTATCTCTGACCGTGTTATTTGTAACGGACATGTTAAGAAGATTTTACATGTGCAAAAACTAAATAATTTCCTTTGAAAATAGGACATTGTTTATCATAATTCAGCGTTGCAATTTTGACGACAAAGCCGGTTTTGCTGGGCTTTGTTTATTTGCACCTGAAAATGTAACTGACGACTGAACCTTCCTTTGAATAATTTCAAAAGTGTGGAACATATGTTCTAAAAAATCAATTAAATCTTGTAAAGTAAGAATATCTGAGCCTTTCAGACTGTTTTCTTATTCCTTATTAGCTGTTATTCATGCTTGTCTCATATGCGTAACCCTTTTTTAACCAGGTCATCAATTATAAAGTGATTTATAAAAGAATAAATGTGACAAGATGTAAAATTAATTTCTTTTTGACAATTGTGCATATTGTTGTTATTCTCATTTAAAATTATTTGAGTATTATATTTGAGTATATTTAGGGGAATGAAGAAACGAGGGAGAGGGTGAAAAGGATGAAAATAGAAGATAGGGTAGACTCAGACCATCAACCTACAACGGTATGGATAGAGGGAGGAGGCAAGAGGGAGAAGAGGAGGAGTGGGAGAAAAAGGAGAAGAAAGGGTGTTTGGACAGAGGAAGGTAGGAAGATGTTCGAGGAATTTTTTGGAAAGAAGGAGAAGTGGGAAGGGGTGGAAGAAGGGTGGAGGGGGTTAAGGAAGAGGGTGGAGGAGACGATAGAGAAGGTGGAGAAAGGAGGGGAAGAGAGGGGGAAGAAGGGTTGGTGGAATTGGGAATGCAGAGGGTTGAAGGCGGAACTGAAAGAGGAGTTAAGGAGATGGAGGAAGGAAGGAGGAGAGGGAGAAAGGTATAAGGCAGTGAAGAAGGAGTATAGAAAGTTGTGTGAGGAGAAAAAGAGAAGGGAGAGAGAGAGCTGGGAGAGAGAGATAGAGGGGGTGAGAACAGAGGGACAGGCTTGGAAGGTGATAAATAGGGAAAGGAAGAGAAAAAAGGTGATAAAAGAAGGAATTGAAATGGAAGAGTGGGAAGGGTATTTTAAGGAGGTGTTAGGGGGGGTAGATTGGAAGGTAACAAGGGAAGTAGAGAGTAGGAGAGGGAAGACGGAGGAAGAAGGAGAGATAAGTAGAGAGGAAATTGAAAGGGTGATTAGAAAGTTGAAGGAGGGAAAGGCAGCGGGGGAGGATGGTATTGTAAATGAGGTGTGGAAACATGGAGGGGGAGAGGTGAGGATGTGGTTATGGGAGATTTGTAATGGGGTTTGGAGGGGGGAAGGTTGGCCGGAGGAGTGGAGAGAAGGAGTAGTGGTGCCGATTGCAAAGAGGGGGGAAGGAGAGAAAGTCGAGGATTATAGAGGGGTTACGTTAACACAAACAGCATACAAAATATATGCGGCGGTGTTGGCGGAGAGGTTGAGAGAAGAGATAGAAGAGAAAGGGTTCCTACCACCGAGTCAAACGGGTTTTAGAAGAGAGATGGGGACGATAGACCAGATTTATACGTTGAACTATTTGATAAATAAGGGGATAGCAAGAAGAAAAGGAAAATTGATAGTGACGTTCGTGGACATGAAGGCGGCATTTGACTCGGTGGATAGGGACATTTTGGTGGAGGGTATGAGGAAGAAGGGGGTGAGAGAGGGTTTAGTGGTGAGGTGTGAGGAGATGCTGAGGGAAACGGTGAGTAGAGTGAGGGTGGGGGAGAAGGAAGGGGGGAGTTTTTGGACAGGCAGAGGGGTGAGGCAGGGATGTCCCCTTAGTCCAAGTCTGTTCATCCTGTTGTTGGCGGATCTGGATGAGGAGCTCGAGAAAGGGGGTTGGGGAGGGGTTAAGGTGGGGGGAAGAAAAATTTTCTCCTTGGCATACGCGGATGATATCGCAGTGGTGGCGGAAAACGAAGCAGGGATGAAGGGGATGATTAGGGTGTTGGAAGGGTATGTAGAAGGAAAGAGGTTAGAAGTGAATGTGGAGAAGACGAAAGTGATGAGATGTAGGAGGGGAGGAGGGAGATGGGAGAAAGTGGATTGGAAATGGAGAGGGAGAGAAATAGAAGAGGTGAAGAAATTTAAGTATTTAGGGTATGTATTGACAGCGAATGGGAGGCAGGAAGAGCAGGTAAAGGAGAGGGTGAGAAAAGGAGCAGTAGTATTGAGAGAGGTATGGGGGATAGGAAAGAGGAGGTTTGGAAAGGATTGGGCAAAGAGATTGTGGTTATTTGACAAGTTGGTGTGGGCAGTAATGGGGTATGGGGTGGAGATTTGGGGGTGGAAAGAAAGGGAGGAAATGGAAAGGCTGCAAGATAGGTTTTTAAAATGGGTAGTGGGAGTAGGGAGGAGTATTCCGGGGTATAGGGTAAGGGAGGAGCTGCAAAGAGATAAGTTGAGGGGGAGAGCAGGATTGAGAGCGTGGGGATATGAAAGGAAATTGGGGGAGGGAAGAGGAGGGGAGCTGGCCAGATTGTGTTGGGAAGAATTAAGAGAGAGAGCAAAGGGGGAGAAAGTGTTGGGCGCTTGGGAGGAGGAGAGGAGGGAGTTTTATGCGGAAAAGGGGTGGAAGTTGGGGGAGGTGGAGAGATTAAGGGAGGGAGGAGAATTGAGAGGAGAGGAGTTGGTGAGGAAGGAGAGAAGATGGCAGGAAAAGGAAAGGTGGGAAAAGATAGGAAAGTCAGTGTCCAATAAATGGTATGGAAGGGTGAAGGGGAAAGGAGTACCAGAGTATTTAAGGAAGGGGTGGAAGGAGGAAAGATGGCAAAGGTTGGCTAGGTTCAGGCTAGGGGATGGTATGAGGGGAGATAGATATTGGGAGAGAGAAGAGAGAAGGAAGTGCAGGGTTTGTGAGGGGGGAGAGGAGACGTGGGAACATGTGTGGGAAGATTGTACGAGTTGGGGTTTGGAGAGAGGTTGGCAGGAGATGGTGTATGAGGTGCTAAGTGAGGGGGGAGAAGGGGAAAAGTGGTTGAGGGAATTGGAGGAATTGAGGGATGGGAGGGGAGAGGGAGGGAGGGAGGAGAGTATGGATGAGAATGGAGTGAGAGGAAAAGAAAGAAGCGGCGGAAGGTCCAAAGGAATGAATGGAAAGAGAGTGGATGAATGAGTGAAGTGTGTTTTTCTCTCTCTTTGGCGAAGGTTGTAAGCGGATGCGTTAAGTCATGTATAAGATATAATGTAAGCGGAGCGGAGGTCCGCAGTTGTACCCCGCATGTGGGAATAAAGCAATTTATTTATTTTTATTACTATCTGTACGTTGAACATATATGTGTATATCTATATATTTATTATTTGAGTATATTTAAGTGAGTACACTTTTAAATATTTTTCACGTACCTGTCATACATTTTTTATGTTTATAATCATTTCTGTACGAGATATTTATTTGTTCTTATTTTTTTCATTTTTGTTGAAATACTTTAAAAGATAATTTAATTTGGTTTCAAGAAATTTCACAATAATCAAAAGACAAACGGGCGCAATCGTATTTATTCAGTCAAATCTGCATATATTTGTAATATAAAGGATAAAAATTATATTTACATCTTCTCTCTCTTTAAATGTTCTTTTTATATTATTAGTTATAATTTTTATATCTATTAATATTTTTAATGTTTTTTGGATACTTACCGACAATAATCCAAGTGTCTAATTGTAAGTATAATTTGGATTTTTACTCCTTATTGCTATAGATTTTTTACATCCTTTACACCTCACATAATTGCCATCCGTTTCTTTGTATGTACACGATGTATACATGCTCTCATACCTATTTACAAGTGAAGTTCTCATTATCTGCAACAACTTCTTCATTCTTTCCTTCCGAACGTCGCAATATTGAGAGAAATACACTTTCACAAGTTAATAAAATCACAAGTTGAAAACAATATTTTTAGAGATAGAGAACTATGGTAACATTGAGATATTTTAAAGACGCGTTTAGACTTTTACATTAAAGGAAGTAATATACAAAGATATTACAGTAGTGATTAACGTAAGAAGGATGAAAGAAAGACTAGTTTATATTATAACAATATTTTAAAAATACATTGTTTCATTAACAATTATACATAGCACAATCGACTTGATCTTAATTTATGTTGTGCAATTTTGAATACTTCGAATTCATTTTAGAGCAGTAAATTTTGAATATTTTATTATTGGAATAATATTTTCCAACGTGAAATATTATTATAAAATATCGATAATAATTATCGTATTTTTACAATAATATATAAATTGAAATTTTTTATAGTGATCGCAAAAAGGAATAAAAAGTTATTAACCAACGTAAAAATACCAATGGCCCTTTGAACGAGAAAATACGAATGTCAGTTTTGGTAATGCATTACTTTGTTGTTCAATATCACTAATAATTAATATACATATTTGGCATATTCCACATTTTGCGATTAATACAATCTAAATATGGTAGATATAATCTGGATAATGGTGTAGTGCACTAATTTCGTGAAGACAACAATGAATAATAATTGTAAAAATTTATTTTACATAATTTATTTCATGTTTTTCCATTCTTTATTGTATCTGTATATTGGTTACATTAATTTTAACCAATGTCTACGTCAATTTTTCCATAAAAATGTACTTTTTTAATTATCTAAATTCATACAAAATTCAATTCAATTATTTATGTTTTAACAAAAGATGTGATTTGTTACTTTTATAAAATGAAAATTTTTCTTCAATTATTGTCTTTTAAATATTAATTTTCAAAAAATTCTAGCATAACATTGCATCCGATTTATAATATATGATTAATACATTATATTCGAAAAATTCTTTTCACGATGGTGATATATTAATTTTATATGAGACAAATAGAATAAAATTCACAACAAATTGGGACAGATTATAATATTTCTCCCAATTTTTGAAAAAATTTATTAATATTAAAAGTTATTAAATTTGTATAATATAAAATAATATAAGTTTCACATGTATGTTATGCATATACGTACGCATAGACATAAAAAAATAAATATTATAATTAATAACTGGTTGTTTTTCAGTTATTATATTACACAATAAGATTTTACGAATAAATGTTGTCTTCTTTGCTTGTGAATATATTTGTTTTTTCTCTCATAAAGTCACTTCATTTAAATCTTGAAACAAAAAATCGTGATGTTACTTATTCCTTGTTGCTCTATGAATCGATTTCAGAATTTAGTGTCGTAATGGAATCCAGAATTGTAAGGCTGTTTGTCTATCCATTTTGTCCATTTTAAACGTTCTAAATTTCATGACCTGTAAAAACCTAACCTAACCTGTAAAAAGTAAATACATTGATAAACATATCAATTGCATACTTATTCGGTTCAGTTAAAATGATCACACATTGAAATTTGAACGATCAATAAGATTTATCAAATGATGTAACGTCACGTTTCCCAATGAATGAGAATAAGTTTATAAATTATAATGATATAGTGTCCATATTAAATATGCTTACAATACATCCCTTTATATGTTTTGTAATACAAGTAAAGAAAATAATGATTCAAATTTATTATTCTGTTTCTTCTTGAAGCTGCTTTCTTCTGCTTTGTCTGATTGATATTCTTCTAAAAATTGCACAGTTCTGTGAAAATTTTTATCTCTCATTAATCTCGGAGTGTTCGGATTTCTAAACTTATAATGTATAAAAAGCGATGAAAAGATTTAAAAAACCAGAGATTTAATATTTATAATAATACAATATGATCATACATTACCAGAGTCAACAACAGCTATTCTTTTTTCTCAAGTATAATTTACACTTCTGACTTTGATTTTATTAGAGCATCAAATTAAATCTTTATCTGAACTTAATTAATTCTGATCTTGAACTGGATCTGCATTAATTTAAAGCATAATTAGGAAAGTAGAATGCAGACGAATAATCAAAAATAAAATATTTTAAGTATTACATGTTATGAAGCATCGTATTAGAATTTTAGACTAAAATTATTATTTTTATTAATGTTGTCAGTCTGATTAAATTAAATATTTAATTAATTAATATACAATAATTATATTACAAATATTTATGTATTTATCATATTTTAGATACATATAATGTATATATATATATTTGCATTTGTAAAAATAAGTTTCTTGAAACTTGATAAATTGAAAAATGGGATATATTGTACAAAGTAAATCAATAACATATGTTCTTAATTTTGTCATGAAATACAAAACGGTAAACTTTATTCCAGAAAACGACAAAAATATTAAGAATTATTCAATTCCATATTTTTGTCGAGAAAGAAAATTATAATGTAATTACGAAATATTGTGACATAAAATATAAAATACCCATAACATACAATATATAATATAAAATATAAAATTAAATATAATGATATAAAAATAAATAAAATTATAAAACAAA
>CABEGB010000708.1:50316-114925 GCA_901521435.1 Crematogaster levior | reverse complement strand
AGAGAAACACATTATTTCTCTGATATAATTATAATCTCTAAATATATTTAAATATTTTTAAATTTTTATAACATTTATATAACATTTATATGACATTTGAATCACAAAAATAAAAAAGTAAAATTAAAAATAATCAAATTTTATTAATTAAATATATGTAATTGTTGTCTGCAGATGCATTATTTTATATATTTATTAACCAGTACACTTAATTTAATTACTTTTCAATTTTGCTTTAGTTGTTTCTTTGGCTTTCCGATTATTATCTTAAATCAAGATACATAAAAGAATTTAATCTAAGAATGTCTCTCATTTTTTATAAAAAGAAAAATCATCCAGTACCTGACGAAACACGTGACTAATTTAATTTTTATCATTGAAGGTGGCTCGGAAATGAACTGAAACGTTCGAGTTACCCATTATTTTAAAACTCAATAAATATTACCATACATAAGCACTAATACCTGTGTTAGTGCTTTTCACTTTTATTGCCCAATTAATTATAAATTTTTTTATTACATATTTTTTATTCCAATATATAATATATTTTCAAAGAAGTTATTTTTTAATATACTGATTTGGTTTAGTAACCTTTGCAGTAATATAACTAATTAAATTGATTTCAAATAAGTAAATTGGTTGTATAACAATGCATACATTTTAGATATTTTTTACTTGGTATGGTGTATGTTTTTTTATTCTTGCAAGATTTCTTTATTTAACAAACATGCTAATAAAACGTTGATTTTATTATGTTTTGGGAAAATTCGCAATAATTCAAAAATACACACAGACAATCGCACTCTTTCAGTCAAAATTGCACATATTGTAATTATTTTATCAGTGTTATTCTGGTGGGTTCTTTTATTTAAACTTTTTTTAAATTCCATTATTATACTTATTTTATATTTATTAATATTTCAAATGTTTTTCGTATGTGTACTTACTGACAGCGATGTAAGTGGCAGTATGATACGATTGCTGAATTTTTATCCTTTATCTCTACAGATGTTTTACATATGGTGGATGCGATACAATTGTCTTCTGTTATATCGAATTTATTCTATTTGCGTGCTTTTGTACGTTTCCCTTTTACCTTGTATTCAACTGGATGATGTTTTCTAAAATTAAAAAAATAAATGACGAGATGCAAAATTAATTTTTTTTTTTTTTATAACTCTCTATACATTGTCATCATACACATATATACACTTTTCTTAAATATTATTTCTCTCTCTCTCATCAATCACTACATTTGTAGTGATTACACTCATCAATATTTTAAATATTTTAAATTTGTTTTTTCTATAATGTTTTTAAATACCTTCGTACTTACCGACAAAGAGATAAGTGTGTCCTTACATTAATTATTGATTTTATGCTATTTATTTTTTCATTTTGAATGTTTTCCGTATACTTACTGTTCGGATAAGTTTTTTGTTGGCTTTGTATCATTGATCTTTATATGTTTTTTACATAATTTGCATGCAACATAATTGTCATTTATTTCATCGATCTTGTTCCATATGCCTGATGTTCTTTGTTTGTTTTTTAATGTATAATCAACTCCATGTTTATTTTTAAAAAAAAAAAAATGACAAGATGTAAAATTAATTTTTTTTTTTTGATAACTTTTTATATGTTGTCATTATATACATATTTATATATTTTTTTAATATTATTACTCTCCCTCTCTTTTTCTCTCTCATCATTACATTAATTTTACATTCATTATTCTTATCTTATTCCATCTTCATGGATTACAGCGAAAGGGACAATAAATTGGTATCCAATGAATGAACACCGAGGGACAATAAATAAATTGGTGAAACAGTATGGAAAACCAAATTTAGAATGGAATTGTTTTTCTATCAAGAAGATAGAAGAAAACATTGGTCAGTTTATGACAGGATCTTTTTTTTTATATAATTTTTATATAATTTTTTTTATATAATTTTTTATATATAATTTTTCTTGTAATGTTTCATATTTTAATTGCTTTTAATAATTAAAATTAATTTTTGTAGAGAAAATTTTGATCGGGGAATGAAACTACTGATCCAAATTGCAAAAAATCCCAATGCCACACTATGTTCAGATCTTGAAGAAAAAGGAAAAGGGAAACGAAAAAAAAGACCCACAAAATATTTCGACAAAAATGATTTCGACAAAGACGATTTTGACAAAGAAAATCATGAAAAAAGACGAAAGAAACAGTCAACGGTTCCACCATTTCCAAAATTGAATACGAGCAAATTAGTGCCGGCTAATCAGTCATTGTTTGATAAAAGAACAAAATGCCTCAACGTGGACAAAGTTACATCTTTGGATAACAATGAACAGCAGTTAAGTTTTATTTCACATGAGATAAGTTCTTTTCGTGAAATATCGAGGGATCAACATGATATGAAATATAAGGAAATAAAATCCTTACAAAAGAATCCTGTTTCCACGAAAACACACAAATTAAAGCCTACAATTTCAGAAGAAATATTTAATCGTCAAGAATGTTCTTCAAGCAGTAAAGGATGTAAACTACAATCTAAAAATCTTAAATGTGCTTACACCTCCGAAGGAAAAGTCACATTAGAATCTCTTGCAGATGCAGTTTGTTATCTCAATGGTATGTTAAAAATTTTTACTCAAATTTTCATATAAGACGTAAGATAAATTTTTATAATAATTTTGTATTACATTCAGTAACAATATATATCTGTAATTTCATAACTTTTATTTTGTAATTTTTATCCAGTTAATTTTATCAAGTTTATTTTACAATTATTTTGCAATACATTTACTTTACAATCTTATTTGAAAGCTGATTGAAACCGTAAACTGTAGAATAATAAAAGAAAATATTAATTTACTTTAATTTTGTTTATAGGTTCTTAATAATTTTGAAATTAACGAAATTAATACATTAATTAATACATTGTTTAAATAGTATTTAAATAGCTACTATTAATTTTTGAGACAATATAATAATAAAGTTATTTAAAATAATTGTTTTAATAAACTATATTATTACATAGCATAGCTCACATTTCAATATACTTATTGTTAGTGTTTATTACTATCGATGTTATGAAGTTGAATTTATATACTTATTTAATTTATATTTAATTTTTTATTGAAAAAATAATAAACTAAAAAAGTATTTTAAACATTAATAACATTCTTCGTTTTTTTTTTCAGCTGAAATGTCATCATCGAAATTGGCTTTGCGCAAAACGGATTAAAACATAGAAAGTTTTTTGGAAACACAGATAACGTTAAAAGATTGTAAAATTGAAAATCCTATTACTACAAAAGTTTTAGATGAATTTCCATTAAAAAATCTTGATGATCTAATGGCTGTGGAGTATAGATTAAAGAGAAACAAAACTTTTCATTCTAATTTGGTACGTTTATATAAATGTGTGTGTATTGATGGTGAGGGTGATCGTTTTCTTCAGTATACATCAATAATTTATAATTTTTACAGGTTAATGCTTTACATTTGACAGTCGTAGGAGAATCAATTTCAAAAAAAGTTTATGCTGTGCTTCGAATGGTTATGAATGATAAGCTGGCAAGTCTTTTTAATTGGAAGGGTCAACGTGGGACTAAACTGAAGTTATCAAAACGTCGAATAGCGAAAATAATGATTGGTAAGGTATTAAGTTTCAATTTAATTTTTGTCAATAAATAAATGTAATTGTATAGAGATGCAAAAACAAATGTAGTTGATTTAATTTTTAAGGAAATAACTGAAACATAGATCTTATATTTTTTCCCTCAAACATGAATAGTAAATAACAATTTAATTGTAATCAATTAATGTACGATAGAAATAAAGATTTAAATAGTTAAAAAAATTGCTGTTTAAAAATTAGGTTCAATTTTTTTTTAATTTTGAAGTGAATTTTAATGTAAATTTGTTGCTCCCGTATTCGGTGTTTTTAGATTTAAAGACGACGAAATATAAATGGAATCTTGTGTTGTATTGTGAAATAAAAAGATACCTATAATATCTGCATGATTAAAATTATACTGTAGATTGCTTTAGCATACTTGAAAAATACTCCAATAACTAAAATCAAGGCACAACCTATGTGAAAAACATATTTTCTACTTTTTTGCACAGCTGTCAAGTCACTTATTTACCAGTGTTTGTATTTTGTACGTATATATGTGACTTATAGCTTTGTATTGTTCATTTTACAGCTGTTTATTAACTGTCAAAGAAAAGTTATTTCTAGAGTATTTTACAAGTATATGCTAAAGCGATATAAAGTGTTTTTTTCAGATCTTTTTATTTGACAACGTAAGAATTTCTAATGTGTATTTTTTTGCATATGGCCGGCAAGGAACCAGGAGTCTTAACAAAATTGGTTGCAACATGTTTTAATCCACAATTTTGCGCAAAGAAAATGAATGTTTACTTTCTATATATGCTGTATCTTATGACAATCTCAAGTTTTAAATATTTATAATTGTATATTTTTTTACAGAAGCAGTAGCTAAGGAATTTCCAAAAACGAAACAACATTTGGTAGGAAAGCGGGACCATGGTTGGCACCGGCTACCTTTCGTTTAAAAAAGTAAATCTTACAGTTTATATTTCATACAAGATTTTTAATCTTTAATATATCAACGACATGCGTATTAGTGAAAAATTTTAAGAAATTATTATATTATACATTTCATTTGTTAATGTTTATTAACTTTGATTTTTAATATTAACAGCAAGAACAAGCCTTCTGATAATGAATCTTCAGATAATGAAGTTTTAGATGATAAAGATTCGGACAATGAAACTTCAGACAAGGATTCAGATAAAGAAGAAAGCGAAAAAAAAAGAAAATGAAGAAAGCACATCTCAAAAATACATAGAGATAAATACATAGAGATTAGAGATACATTTAAAAAGATTTAAAAAGATTAAAAAAACTTACCGTTATATGTGGTATACACGTGGTTACTAAAATGACCGGAAACGAAATAAATGAGTGATGGGTTAGAATAAGTTATTTTTACTGCTATAGATGGCGTTTTAACCGCTTTTAGTTATGATTGCCTGATTGGTGAAAGTATGTCAAGGCTACCAAACGCAAAAAAATTGGTGGGAAATTCCAAAGAAGGTTAATATTTATGATTGAAGTTTGAAATGATTAGGTTAGGTTAGGTTAGGTACTACTGGTACCTGGTGTGGGACTGGGGGTGTATCCCGTAAAACTTCTGAAATAACAACTTGCATTGTAAATGACTTCTCTCACAGCACTAATGGATATTGCACAATGATATTTTTACCATCATATATTGACACCTGTTATATTATTGAAAACAAAAATTAATTATTTATCGAAAGATAGTGTTGCATCCGCTCTCGCCACCCGATGTGCTTCGCGTCGCCGAGCGTTCCCCGGCAACGAGGCGTTTGTTGTTTCAACAGCGATGTTGTTGTTGTTCACGGTTTCTTGTAACGAAGAGACGTGTTCTCTTTACGGAGTTTTATTAAAGAGCTTTCTTTTAAACCGACGAAGCCGTGTATTCATTCCGCCTCGGCGGGAAGTCGCGAGTGCCGTGAGAGCTAGTGTGCAAGAGTGTGAGTCCGCGGAAGTGTCCTTCCGGGCGCGGAGCGCAACAATATTGTTATGAATAAATTAATATAATGTGATAAATCACTAAACTTTTCTTATTAAAAAGTTTCTTATTAAAAAGTTCTTATTAAAAATTTAGATAAACATACAACACTTGCTTAAAATAGTGATATATTTAATTAAAATTCAAAGCATTTGTTACAAATATTAAATATAATTATTTTAACTTCTGATACATGTCTTCCTGATTATTTTACTTCCTCTTTTTACAAAGGCATACAAGCGCAATGCCATTTTGCAGAAATGACGATATGGAGAGAATTTACACTGAGATGCTCTGAAAACAATAATATAACTTATTACAGGGCAATACAATAATAATAAGAAAGGTTAAAAAATATAACAAAATATATATAACACGTTATGCAAGGAATAGTATAATTTTTAATTATTTAAACATAACATACACACACTATGTAAAAAGTAGAAATATGCTTGCTTAGAAAATTGTTTACACATATTCTTTTCATTAAAGTTACAACATTCCAAATTGTCACTGCGAGCTCCGTAATGATTATGACTATTATGTATCACATTACAAATTATATTGCAACGCAATATACTGTTGTACAATAAACATGTATACTATGAAATATTTAAACCAACATATGTAATAACTAATTTTGCACCTTATATCGCAATATGATTATTATTAAACATGTATACTATGAAATATTTAAACCAACATATGTAATAACTAATTTTGCACCTTATATCGCAATATGATTATTATTACGTATCACATATCAAATTACAACGCAATATAAAACAAAACGCAACGTGTTTTAATAAGGAAAACTATTGAAAAACTAATGAAACTTAAAAAAATAACATCCAGCAAATTAATATTCTTCTTAAAAATCGTGAAAATAACTAAAAATACTGTTGTACTATAAATATGTTATGAAGTATTGAAACCAACATACATAATTAATTTGCAACTAATTTTGCACTTTATATCGCAGTATGATTAGAACTATTGTGTGTATCACATTACATATTACTACGCAATATGAAACAAAACAACGTGTAATAATAAGAAAAAGCTAAAGAAAACTTATAAAAATGAAATCTAGCTCTAATTAACATTTTTTTAGACAAATCTATCATGTTAAAAGTTTCAACAAATAATTAAATCTTTTAGCTTAGAGAACAGGCTTCATAACACTAATACAACTTTACATTGGAAAGTTTTTGGCTCATGTTGCTTTGATAGTAATCTATTTCAGATATTTCCTTATTCCTCTTGTTTTTTTTTAAATTTTCTTGTACATTTTTGATAATTATTTTCGATATTTAATTAATTTAGTTGGAATATTTGAGTTATTAAAACTGAAAAAAAATTTTAGCAATTAAAAAATTATAGCAATTTTTTTTAAATTATAAAAATGGTTCTAATTGTGACTTACTTAATAGTAAATAATGGTTTTCGTTTCTGTTTGCGTTTTGTCTCGGTTTGTATGTCTACTTTTTGAATAATAACTTGGCATTGTTGATATTCCTTTTTAGTATCTGAAAAATCAAAATTCTATAATATAAAATATATACAGTGTACAATAAAAATACTAATAAAATATATATACAGGTTGTTCAAAATGTGTCAAGACAGCTGGATATTTCTAAAAAAATATACATTTTATAGAAAAATATTTTAAGCAAAAGTTACAGGATAGAAAATAATATATTTAGTTTTAAACCCTGATAAATATTTAACAGTGTGAAACTTAAATCGAAAATTTAATTGTTAGCATTGTTAATTACATCACTTTATATTTTGCAACTTTTATTTAAAACATTTTTCTATAAAATGCTTTTCAAAATATCCAGCTGTCCTCATACATTTCGGATATCTTGTATATTAGATTATATACAATTAATGAATCTAAATTTGATTATTGACATTGGATAATAAATAATTTTCTTGTATAAATAGTATCGAGTTTTTTTTATCGATATTATCTATAATAAAATAAATTTACATAAAACATTATTACAACTTGTAATGTTAATCACAATTATATTATAATTAAAAATAATAGATGTTAGTTTATAAGTTACTTATTATAATAATTTAAAATAATAATAATTTTACCTTCAAGTTTGTTTGAATTGTCAAGATTAGTGTTTTGTTCGAAAAAATAAGTGATTTTTGTAAATATATTTCGACTACACACACACACACACACACACACACACACACACACACACACACACACACACACACACACACACACACCACACACCCACGACACACACACACACACACACACACAAAAACAACAACACACACAAAATACACACACACATATATATATGTAATTTAAAAAAATAGACGATAAATTTTTATTAAGTACTAGCTTAAATACTATCAATATTTCTTTAAGGCTGATATTACATTTGTCGTATGACGGGCTTGTCGGATGTAGCAATTGGCTGTTGGATAGAGAGTTTCTAAAATTTTGATAAAGACTCCATATATTCTCTATCTAACAACCAATTGCTGCGTCCGACGGGCTCGTCGTATGACAAATGTAATATCAGCCTAATGTATATTTTATTATTATCTATTTTTAAACAATTCAAAAGATTAACGGATTGGACTATGCACAATTACTAATTTCAAAAACATTTTATAAATTATATTCTATTTGTAAATAAGAAAATGTGATTGATACATTTAAATTTTACTAGAATCACTTATATAATATTAAGTGCTTTCAATGTATGTAAATTTAAATGTCTAATTTTATTTCTTTATCTATAAAAAGTATATAATTTTTATTATAATTTATAAACTAAAAATTAATGACAATTTATTAATATATTTTGTTATTTAGAACTTAAAAAATAAAATAGAAAATTGAAGATAATAGCACACTACCTTTATAATTATCTGAATTATTATTACATCCCGTATTCTTTATACATGGATAAGTATTTTGATCTTGAATAGTAATCATAACTAAAAGATAAAATTACAAATATGTTATAAAAAACTTTTTATTTAAAAAATTTTATTTAAAATATGAATAAGATAAAAACTTTATATACCTTCAGGTTCATTTGAATTATTTTCAAAAGTAATATTATGTAAATAATCAATAGTTTGATCCATATTTTCAACATCAGCATTTGAAACTAAAAATAAATTTATATATTACTTCCTCTGTGCATACGCGCGCGCGTGTGTGTTTGTGTGTGTGTTCTTTACGAAATTAAGTAGCAAAATTTCCTTTTGCCACAGTTTTAAAAACATATATAGACCGTATGGTTTCTATAGTATGTTAAAATCGAGACGTCAAGCAAATTTAGAAATAACAAAGCTCTAAGGTTTAAAATTGAACGTATTGAACGTATTGAACGTTTTTCATAGATGTCAATGTTGTATTTTGAAAAACGGGTGACACTTCGAAATGAAACTAACGTAGCTAAATATTTCCAATCAGTTCGTTGTTATTTCGTATTTTTCTTATATTTTTTTAATAAAGCATTTTTGAGTCCATTTTTGAATCCAAAGTGATAATATTGGCCACCAGCACAAACATCTGTATTAGTAGTATTTCGAGGGGTACGTACAAGACTTCTTGCATCAGATGGAATTTTAAAACTACAATCTTTACACGTATATTGTTTTATACCTTTCAATAAAGAATGTAATGATGATTGTGGAATGCGTTCTGTAACTGCCCAATGAGCTAAAACCTAAAATCAATATTTTGATCTGATCTGCTATCTGATCCGCTATCTGATATGCTATTGAAACTGCCATTTAATGTATTATTTGATGTACTACTATTTTCTGAAGCTAAATCAATTTCTGTACTATTATTATCAAAGTCGTGTACAATATCCTGATCGGATAATGACCCTCTTGATGCACATTCATTTAACACTATATTTTCATTATGTACCACATTGTCATTATGTACCATATTATCATTATGTACTATATTATCATTATGTACCATATTGTCATTATTATGTAAACTCTCAATGTGTGATTGTGTATTTTGACTAGATGTAGAAGCAGAAGAATTGCTATCAAAAAATTTTGTTATCATTTCTGTTTCTAACCTGGCTATTTTTCTTTGATGTGAAGAACTAATTATATGTTTGTATTTATTAGAATTTTCACACATTTTTTATATTCCTACAAATAAATTTTCATAATAAAATTTAAAAAATTAATCAATTAAACATTACTTCGTATAATTCATATAAAGACTAAATTCTCATCTTATCAAGTATTTATACTTCGTATAAATATGATATATATTCTTTTATTAAGATAAAAAAGATCAAAAAGTATTTCTCATTGTATCAAATATTTCTCATTATATCAAGTATTTCTCATCCTATCAAGTCTCATCGAATCAAATAGATACTTGATACGATTAGAAATACTTTTTGACCTTATTTATCTTAATAAAAGAATATATATCTATTTGAGATTATATTATTTACAAATATATTTATTTATAACTTATGTATATCTAAATCAGCTTATGTCCAAAAACCTTCAAACTGATGTATCGCAAACAAGATAAAAAACTAGTGTTAACGTATCCACCTAAAACAACGTAGAAAGAATTGCATTAAGTAGTTATGATTATTTCTCAACAAAGTAACAGTAACAATATATGACATTAATTATTATAATTTTCCATTCAAACTATAACTCTAATGTAACATGCCTTGTAACAATTACATTGAGTGAGAATTATAATGTTATGTTACTCTTTGTGTTTGCTTAATTAGAAGTTTGGATAGTTCTAAAAACATCTATATTAATTAAAATTTATTCATTAATAATTGCTTACTAAACGCTAATTTTTAATAACAGCAAGCAATGAATACTTAATCTAACCTAATCTTTCTACAATTATTCTGTAAAAAAATATCATGTATTATACGTTTGTTTACTTTTCATCTCAAGGAATAATTTAAAAAACAAATATATATAATTAATTTGATTTGCTAAAGAAATTACACTTACCTATATTCTTCCACTTATTGTGAAAAGATTTCAAGCTCCTGAAATAATCGGCAACACTGATCACTATGGCTCGTTTATAGAGGAAAGATCGGGAAAAATCCCACCGGCCACCGGTACTGCCCCACGTGACGATCTCAGCAGACACGTAATACGCTAAAGGCCATCACACATAAAATTACTTAAGGACGTAAGACGTAATCGTAAGGAAATTAACCAATCAGCATTAAGTATCCAATTGCCGTAACTGGAATACTCAATGCTGATTGGTCAATTTCCTTACGGTTACGTCTTACGTCCTTAAGTATTTTTGTGTGTGATGGCCTTAATGAGACCTGTTGACACTTGCGCTATTGCGCATGTGCATCAAGATTTTTCTCACGATCTTTTCTCACGATTTTTCCTCTGCTACATCAGTGATGTATGTACTATCAGAGAGAAGCCTGAGAGGGGCCATGCCGTCGATTTTCGTGAGACGCTTTTTCTAGGCCGTACAGTGGCGCCAATGGATCCACATTTTCAGTCGGCGGAACTATATGGCTGGATCCACCTTTTCTTGCTGCTCGGTTGTTATATGTCCGTGCTAGATCCACCTTTTCTTTACCGATCGATTGGTTCATATCTGTGCTAGATCCACCTTTTCTTTACCCATCGATTGGTTCATATCCGTGCTAGATCCACCTTTTCTTTACCCATCGATTGGTTCATATCCGTGCTAGATCCACGATTATGGTATGTCTGTCCTAACTTATAATTGTGGATCCAAAATACGGAAACGTTACAGATTTACTAATATGCTGTATTACATAGCTTCGCGATGATTAATACATATTATGATAGCAATATATGTATTATTATTGAAAAAATGTTTTTAATTATTCTATTTTACATATATATGTATTTTAATATGGAAAAAACGCGCAACTATAATAAAACATATTAATAAGTCTGTCCCGTATTTTGCATATATACATATATATGTACATTATATATGTTATTAAAATATTTTTTTATAATTAGTAACATTATTTTATATACATTTATGCGTATGAAATATTATTTTCGAGAGAGAGAGAGAGAGAGAGAGAGAAATATTAAAAATTTAACTTTGATTTATAGTACAATTTGTACATTGTAATTACAATATGAGTAAAGCAATCATTGAGATAAAATAAATTATTTTGCTTATTTTTGTAAATTAATATAAATATGTGTCACATAAAAATTATTAATTTTTTTTTTTTTTTTTTCGGAGGTGGGGAAAATCTTCCAAAGACCCCTCTTGGCCCGTACCAAGAGGGAGTGTTGGATTCAACCGAGACTCAGAAATCCATAATCGAATTCATCAGAAATCGATCTCATCTTCGTCCTGGCCGCCTACCAACTAAAAACCCCACCTCTTGTCTGTACACCTGAAAGAAGATACTTCGGAGACCTAAAAAAGCATAACTTTGGTTTGTAAAATAAAAATACAAATACATTATAACAATACATTAATAATATTAAATACATAAATAACATTATAAGAATAAAACAAAAAATATTTTCAAATTAATATTGCTGAATAATATATTAATTAATATTTATATTTATGAATAATATATTTAATAAACTGTAATCTTTTAATGTAGAACGTATCTGAGAATTGAAAATTCTTTAATAGATTGATATATGAATGTATATGTGTGTACATTTTCATTGGCATAATGTAAGATCACAATTACAGCTGAAATAATTACATAAATCTTTAACTAGCAGATCTTATCACGAGGAAATGTGATATACAATTTGAAATTGTACAACGTGACAATTATACAATGTGAAATTTTTTATCTGAAAGGAGGATAGCTCTGTCGACAAGGTGAGTGATGGTGTTTTTCTTGTGTTTATATTTAGTAGAGTATAAATATACCGTATGATCATTTTCTTTGCCAGTAGAAATTAAAACTCAAATGAAAGGAGACTAGTTGACGTCAAACTGGCATATATAATTGGTGAGCTACGAGCCGACTTGGTTTGTCAGACTTACACCGCAGTGATTCACCAATTTTTTGAAATCTAAATTCGATTTCCATTTAGGGATAAATAGATCTAAACTTATAAGATGAAGAATTTATTGCGAAAAATATTACCTCAGCCAGGATTCGAACCTGGAACTCCCTCATTCCGTGCGGGTGTCATACTAATTCGACCACCGAGGCATGTGATAATATTTATCGCAATAATAAGTATACTAAAGAGAGACGCTTTCTCAGGCAGCGCCTCTAGTGAGGGACACCAAATTTTTAAGTCATTGGTGAGATATAACTATACCGTACGATCATTTTCTTTGCCAGTAGAAATTAAAACTCAAATCACAATATAAATATAAATATCAAATATAAATATCAATACATTCACCATTCTTTTTTAAATTGAAAAATAAAAATTTGATCGAATAAACCAGTAATAAGCTGTGTAACATATAAAACTTGAAATACTAACTTTAATGCATTCTATAGCGTTTTCTCTTTCATTAATTGTAAATGTGTACATATATGCAGGTGGTGTTCAAGTTCAAAATTTGATAAAGATTTGAGTGAAGATTTAACGAGATCAAAGGCTGAAAGAAAAGTTAATTTGAAGAAGAAAAGAATCGACGTTATTGAAGAGTGAGTAATGCACGATTGCATTATTTAAAATATTAGTTCTCTATTGTACTTCCCTTTGTTTTTACCGCTTTTTGCTTCTTTTTACGTATACAAGATGCAAATGTATCATATATTAAATATAAACTAATAACATTACATACTAATAACATTCGTTTGTGTGTGTGCTTAATAAATAAAATTTGGTCGCAAATAATTTAGTAATATGCTTCGCAAAATGTAAAACTTAAAATTAATTCTATATAGCATTTTTTATTTCGTTAATAATTTTTTATATATATGCAGGTCCTATTCAAGTTCAGAATAAAGTTCTGATAAAGACTTGCGTGAGGATTTAATGAAATCATCAAAGATGAAAACAAAAGTACACAATTTGAGGGAAAAAAGAACAAACGCTGTTAACAAGTAAATGAATGATTGTATCACTTTAAATATTAATCTCTTATTGTATTTTCTTTTTACCACTTTTTGCTTCTTTTTACATGTACAAAACATAATATTATAAATATTAAATATAATATAAATATTAAATATAAATATTAAAATCATACGAACTCAAAAGGCCAATGTATATACAAAAAACGAGCAACATGGATGACACAATAAAATAAAGTATATTTAATCTATCATTGTAACGAACTCAATTTACAATAACAAATACGAAAAATCAAACGTTTCGACCTCACGGGGTCTTCCTCAGCGATAAAAACAATAAGACAATGAGATGTACGCGTCGTTTACATATTGAGTGGTAATTTGTCGATCATACAAGTAAGCTCTAGAAAGTTCGCACGCATGTACTTAGTACGTTCCGATACAAATTTTTACAAAATTCTCCGTCACAAAAACAATAATATAAGTATTATGGTCAAGCAGTAAAATAAAAAATAAAAGTATAAAGAATATGAACAATATAAAAAACATGAAACGAAGGTGACAATTATTCATCGTTAGGTGGCGAGAATACATTGGTCCAGCACTAAAAGATGTAATCTTAGTCCAAGTCTTCGAAGGGGTCAAAACGGATGTTGTGTCATAATATGTATGTATGTTCGGACGCAATAGAAAGAAGCGCAGTCATCCAAAGTTGACACAAGTAACAGTAAAATACTAACGCAGTGGCGAACGTGACCGACACATGTGACAAGAAGCGCAAATCTCAGATTACATCTTTTAGTGCTGGACCAATGTATTCTCGCCACCTAACGATGAATAATTGTCACCTTCGTTTCATGTTTTTTATATTGTTCATATTCTTTATACTTTTATTTTTTATTTTACTGCTTGACCATAATACTTATATTATTGTTTTTGTGACGGAGAATTTTGTAAAAATTTGTATCGGAACGTACTAAGTACATGCGTGCGAACTTTCTAGAGCTTACTTGTATGATCGACAAATTACCACTCAATATGTAAACGACGCGTACATCTCATTGTCTTATTGTTTTTATCGCTGAGGAAGACCCCGTGAGGTCGAAACGTTTGATTTTTCGTATTTGTTATTGTAAATTGAGTTCGTTACAATGATAGATTAAATATACTTTATTTTATTGTGTCATCCATGTTGCTCGTTTTTTGTATATACATTGGCCTTTTGAGTTCGTATGATTTTATTATTTATAACGAGCGGTATATACTTATCATAGTTATAAATATTAAATATAAATATCAATACATTCACCATTCTTTTTTAAATTGAAAAATAAAAATTTGATCGAATAAATCAGTAATAAGTTGTGTAATATATAAAATGAAATACTAATTTTAATACATTCTATAGCGTTTTTTATTTTATTAATTAATCCTTATATATGTATACATATACGCAGATGCTGTTCAAGTTCAAAATTTGCTGAAGACTTGCGTGAGGATTTAATGAGATCAAAGGCAGAAACAAAAGATAATTTGAAGAAGAAAAGAATCGACGTTATAGAAAAGTAAGTAATGCATGATTGCATCGTTTTGAATATTAATTCTCTATTGCATTTTCCTTTCTTTTTACCGCTTTTTGCTTCTTTTAACGTATACAAGACGCAAATATACCATAAATATAACTATTAAATATTAAATATTAACTATTAACTATTAAATATTAACTATTAATATTAATATATAACATTCATTTGTGTGTAAATTTAAAAAATGTAAATTTAGTTGAAAAATCTAGTGATATGCTTCGTAAAATGTGATTTGAAATATGAATTGTTCTATTTTTTACTTTAATAATTACTTCTAATGTAAATGCAGTTTCTATTCAAGTTTAGAATATGATGAAAATTTGTGCAAAATTTTAATAAAATAAAAGATGCAAACAAAAATATATAAGAAATAAATTTTAAACGCCGATTTATATGCATTATATATATATATATATATATATATATACACATACGATTAGACCTGGGTCTTTGATGACCAAACAAAGTATTGCTTTTGCGCAGATCGTTGTTTGGCCATCAAAAACCCAGGTCTGACCGTGTATATATATAAATTGTTTTAAATTTATTTCTTATTATTAAGTAACCCACGGTCTTATTAAATATTGTAAAAATATATAATTTAAAAAAGAAGAACTGACGTTGTTGATAAGTACATGATTGTACCACTTTAAATATTAATTTCTCTGTTATATTTTACTCTTTGATCGCTCTTTAGATGAAGATTTTTACAGAGCAGTTTTTGATGAAAATTTTCATTATGCAATCTCAAACTGGCACAAATCAAAACAAAGTTTTAAAAGGAAATAGAAGAAAGGATTCTAATTTCAAGTAATTATATCATTTAATTATATAATATATATAAAGATATGTTACACATTTTTAATGTTGATACTCTAATGTTGAGTACACACTCAATCTGACACTCTAATCTATTATCTCAATCATGTTATTTAAAAATGTGACACTAGGTACACCTCAAATATAAATATATATATGTATCAAATATATATATATATATATATATATATTGTGACGTTGCCGCTCCTCTGCGGGGTAGCAGCGTCCCGCCACTGTCACAAAAAGGCGCGGTTTCGCGTCCACACCGACGGCAAGAAACCGAGCGTCCCCGGTGCGAGATCCCCGGTGCGAGCGTAGCGTAGTGAAATTCTTTAATTTAAGTTTATTGTATTATATGGCACCTTATCCGGCGAAATCTGACATCCGACCCGGAAGAGACCAGCGAGAGAAGTTATCGACAAGGGAGAAACGCACGAGCAGTTCCAAGGAGATCGACGACTTGAGACGCGGCGGCCAGGGGTCGGAGGAAACTAGGACTTGAGCGCCCGCGCGAAAGCGCGCACCGTATGGAGGCATCGAAGGGAGTGACGGAGGCTGTCATTGGCACATCGCTCTCACCAGGAATGATGGATGTAAAAAAGGCTACCTCAAGCCAAGGCGAAGGGACATGTGAAGTCCCACGAGTCCCAAGCAGGGATGTGAACGCCGGAAGGCTGGAGGCCCGACCGCAAGAACAGCGCAAGGAAATTGTCCTCCGAAGAATGTTAGCGGCCTGGCGAAGCGTCCCGTGAGAAAGCACGATTCACTATCGTGTTCAAAACCTCCGCGCCCCTAGATCGCGCCACCCCGAGCCGATAGGGAAGGGGATAAGCACGATTGCGCCACCCGCGGATCGATGAAAAATCCGCCTGTATGAAGTTAGCCCCCCATTTTTTGATTTTTAATATTTTCTCAGTTGTTCCAGGTTATTCTACGTTTGTTCTACATTGTTCCAAAGTTATATGTCAATAAAACAAAAAGTGCCACGGGAAAAGCAAAAAAAACTGTTTTTTTCAGTAGCCCCCCATTTTTCGAAAAACTCAAATTTGTTTACTGTTCTGGATTATTCTAATTGTTCTAAATATTGTTCCAAAGTATTAAATTTATCAAAAAAAAATTTCAAAAGACATAGCAAAAAAATAATATAAAGCGTCCAAAGATTATTTTTATGTTTACACCTATCGCTATTGTTTTATAAACATAAAATTTTAAATTTTAGCTGAAAATAAACAGAACAATCTGGAACAAGTATTAGTTTCCCCAAATATTAGTTTCCCCAAGTATTAGTTTCCCCAAAACACTCATACAAAGGGGACTTTACTCTTGGAAGTAGATACTTATTTCGTCTTTTTCGACCGTTAAAGTCGCGACGAAAAATGGGGGGCCATTGAAAAGTTTTTTTTGCTTTTTCCGTGGCGGTTTTGGTCTTATTGACATATAACTTTGAAACAATATTTAGAACAATTAGAACAATCCAGAACAGCAAAAAAATTTGAGTTTTTCGAAAAATGGGGGGACTACTGAAAAAAAAAAGTTTTTTTGTTTTTCCCATGGCACTTTTTGTTTTATTGACGTATAACTTTGGAACAATGTAGAACAAACGTAGAACAACCTGGAACTGAGAAAATATTAAAAATTAAAAAATGGGGGGCTAACTTCATATAGGCAAAAAATCGATAACGTCGTGACTTTTTCTTGCGTGCGAGCCATCTTAAGGTGAGGAAGCAAGGCCGAGCCGGAATCTGATTTCTTGGTGTTATCGCGACGTAAAGTGACTCGGGAGCGAACGAGAGCAGATCCTCTATGTCCAGAAGAGATCATTAGAGGAAGTTAGCGCGTCACCGGTGAGGTTGACCGTAATTTGTCTTAAATATTGTTTTTGCCTCCGAAATTTAGGCTGCATTAAAAAACAAAAAGGAGATAACAAATCTATCAAGTTCAATGTCATCTACGGCATCAGTTTTAGAAACCGAAAATTTTTCAGAACAGATAACTCAGTTTTTAAATGGCCGCATAAGGCTGTTCTCCTTCTCATTGAAGAATATCGTAAGCGAGAAGAAGATATGATGTCAGGTACGACAATGATATGTTATTCACTATCTGGGATGCAATATTTAAATCACTAATAATGTATAAATAATGTATAAATAATGTATAATAATGTATAAATAATAGTTATTCATTTGAATTGTTATTCGATATAATATAATATTACTCATAACATTACTCATAGTATTTTTCATATGAATAATAAATAACAAATAGAAATAAATAATGAGAATACTTATTGAGATAAATAATTGAATATAATAGGTAGGAGGGTAGGTTAAACCACACGCTATTCTTCGCTCGAAATATTTCGTATCCGACTGTCCTCTTAAGACCGCTTCGCTTAAGATACAGATAAATAACCTGTTCGGCGAATTTGGCCCGTAACTTGCCGTGATGAGAGCCGAGAATAGAATGACACATGGGCTTGGCGCAGTTCATACAAAGTTCAATTCATGCTATTTCAAGCCGTGTTCTCACGACGCATGACTGGGTAGGACTCGGTGCGACGTGTAGCCACTGATCTGTATAACTGGATAGTGAATGTCCCCTTCCTAGCGCAAATTTTCTGTGCGGATATGAATAGCGCCATCATGTTGGAAAAAGCGTGTCATTTTGGGCGTTATCAAAGGTCGTCGTGAGCATTCGAGCATTTCACGAATAAAAGACAAAGATGGAATATTATAACTTTATGTCGTGTTCGATTATCGCTCACGCGTTAAAAGCGTCGTTCTATCTCTCTTCGACGTATATGACTGCGCGCCCGACGATATACGACAATCACCGATAACACCTAAAAATGACACACTTTTTCCAGCATGATGCCGTTTAATAGCTCACAGAAAATTTGCCCTATCCACTAATCACTGGATCAGTATGCGTAGCATATAGGCTCTTAAAGACCGGTTCATGCTAGCCGTAACTGTTAACTTATTCCAGAACCAGTAAAGTTCAACACTAGGATTTTAATGTTTATGCTGATTTTCCTGATCTAGTAACTTATTCTGTAATCGTAAAGTTGGTCAACTTTAACTTTTATATATGGAATATATGGAAAACAGACTCTGGTCACTGGTCACAACTATAGACTTCTGTTTCCCCCACTTTATTTATCCCTACCATCCTATATCCCATTTCATTTGGCATCATTTATAAACGTTTCCAATGTGCCGTTTGTGTCGTTATTATCAATAAATATTGTGAAGTGAGGTTAGTTTAGCACACACGTGAATGACTCAAATGAAATGATAGTTTTAAAATGGCAACTTACAGAATACGGAAAACTGAACATAAACCAAAACCTCAAAATTAACAGAATCCGTACAGAATAAGTTACCAACATACAGCGGCCAGCATGAATCGGTCTTAACGTGCGAATAAACGATGGTTCAGCGAACCTATCAACTAATTAAAAAAAAAGGACTCTTAAAACAAACGACTGAAAAGAATAAGAAGCCGAGCCACGTGTCATTTAAGTCCTGCTTTAAATTTACCGGCTTAAATTACGCTTGTCGTGCACAGAGAAAACTCGTCCCTCTTCCTGATTGTTGCTTTACACTTTCCTAGTAATCGGATCTAAAATGGCGACGACAGCGATGATATTACGCGATTTATCAATACTAAATTACCAATATATTGGCCAATACTAAAGTACTATCATTACCACCACGGCACCACGTACGTGTAAAGTACGTTTGAATCTAAGATGGCGGCGTAGCAAATGGTAAGGGTACAGTTGGTGCCTCTCTGATATTTAGGACTCTAGAAGAAACCAGTGATGCATGAAGATGAACTTAAACAATGCATGATTCGGCGAATTTGGTCAGTAACTTGTCGCTGAACCGATGAAATATATGGCTGAACCGGCAAGAAACAGAGGACACAATATTTTATGATCTTGTTCCAGACACTAAAATAGCTAATGTCGGTTTAGTATATGAGTACATAATTAATCTTAAATATTAATTAATAAAATTATAATATACAATATTAATCTAATCATATAATATTAATCTTTAGGAAACAGGTAGGTTTTTTCATTTTATAGACTTTATAGTTTTTTATATAATATATAACTTTAATATACAAGCCAAAGTATTCTACAAAAAATATGAGACCGTCATAGAGTTAAAAAATCAACTTGCCGTCCCTTAAAGGTTAATGTAATGCGTCGGTATTGCAAAAAAAAAATTTTTTTGGACTTTCTGACGTTCTGACGACAGTTTTGTTGGCACCCCGACGAATTCTTTCGAAAGTTATTAAGACCCGAAGCTGTAAAATTAAAAATAAAAAAGTTCTGGCCACTTTTAGATTTGCGCTCTCTAAGTCTAAGTCCGAAAAGAATTTTTTTTCGCTATACGGACGTTCTGACGACAGTTCTGTTGGCACCCCAACGAGTTCTTTCAAAAGTTATTAAGGCCCGAAGCTGTAAAATTAAAAACAAAAAAGTTATAGCCATTTTTGTCGAAAGATGCGATGCCAGCTCAGAGATTAAAAATTTTTTTAAAAATATTAAAAGAAGAACTATTGTTAAAATGTATCAGGAACTGTAGAACTCTTTGAGAACTATAAGATAGAGTGGTTTAAATGCCATTTTTTGCATATTGCGGTGCTACGGGAAGTTGGCACCTCATATTTTCAAAATGCTATTTCTTTAAGTGTTTCGTCGGAACTATTTCTAAAAATCATTAGGAACTGTAGAACTATTTGAGGTGCAAATGGAACTCTTAATAAAACTTTCGATTTTTGAAAATGCGATGCCAACTTTACAGAGGCAATATGGCTTCAATTTGAGCGAGAAGTATCTGTAATTTTTAAACTTTAAACAAAATATCCTTTGTAGTTCGCAAAAGATGCTGTTTAGCTGCTTTCACAGCTACTTCCCATAATCCATCATGGAGAGCTCTGGACAGTATAAAATGCCACTGAATACCTTGGTTGGACATGTGTTCTACGATTGATTGTTTTATTTTCTGATCCTTGAATAAGGCAGCTAGTTTACGCTCAGCGCCTATGAAATTTAGGCCATTATTAGAATGAATATTTTTAGGACATCCCCTTCTAGCAATGAAACGCTTGAATATTTAAGAATGCTCCAGCTAATAAATTTGCAGCCAACTCAATATGGCACTGCCTTGGTGGTGAAGCATACAAAAATCGTTTTAGCATTTTACTTATCTTGAATTTCTCTTTGTTCCTTCCTTATAGTAGAGAGCACCAGCCTAATCGACACCACAGGTGTCGAAAAGCTTTATGGGAACGTTAACTCTCGATTCAGCAAGATCCCAGCAAGATAATTGCAAAGGAAGTTCTTGGAGAGCTCCGAAAATATATGATGTGTCTTTGTGTTGTGACTTGACGATATCGCAGGCGGACGTAAGAATCAATAGTTCTGGCGAATTATAACTAATGTGGCTTGAGGACCAGTATGTAAATGTTTCTCATATTCATGTCGTATTATTAGTAGAGAGATGTCATCCAGAAAGCAATATTGGATGCTTTGCTGAATATAGTAGAGAAGATGCCTTGAGACGTCCTCCTACTCTATATAATTTCATTATCATTGACAAATGGACTCAATTTTAACAGGACTGTTTTGTCTACAATACAGCACTGTTAATGAGTCCAAGTTCTTTAGTGAAATGAGCTGCTTGTATTATCTTTACCAAGCATTGAATAACAATCTTTCAGTGATCAAAATGGGTGTGGCAGCCTGAGTTGGGAACATTGAATTCATATGATTTTCTGGATAAATACATAGATTTCTTTACTCCGTCAAAAAAATCAGAAGATGTATACGACGACTCTAATGAGCTTTGTGAGATTTGAATAACAATTGAATATATCGAATTCTTGTTTTACGATAGTCATATTGATGTGAGCTATAGATTTTCGCTCAGGTAAATTTGAAATTTGATGCTCGGGGTGAAGGTTGATTGTAGCCATTCTTCTTTGCGGGTAACTAGCCATGGTGGTCCTGATCACCAAATGTGAAGGTGTGATAATGAAGCTGGCATGATGCCTCTTGATAAAGGATTCGCAGGATTATCTCTTCGCTGCACACATGGTACCAACTATGGACAGCAGTTAACTGCTGAATCTCCTCCACACGATTTGCAACGAATGTGTTCCAAGTTCGCTTGCAGGATTCATCCATGACAGCACAATGGTGGAATCAGTCCAAAAATAAATGGAGTCTATCTTGCATATGAGACATCTTCGTATTTTGTCAAGTTGTGCTAACAATAATGCTGCACATAGGCGTAGTAATGATAAATTTTCTAATGCAGCTACTCTGGACTTTGAACAGAGTAAGCGCGTTTAATATTTTCCATTTGGAAATGTGACACGTAAGAAAATGCAAGCTCCATATGCAATTTCGCTCGCATCAGAGAATCCTAGTGCAACAGGTTGATCGCCTGGAACCTTATGAGATCTTTATCCGTTGTAAATCTTGTAATTCAGTTTCATGTCAATTCCATTTGGTAGTTATATCCATTATAAGTGCTTCATCCCATCCTGCCTTTTAATGCCAAAGATCTTGCATGATGATAATCTTGGCTATTAAAGTAACGAGGTCTAATAAACCAAGTGAATCGAAAATAAGAGCGATTCTGGATAAGATGCTTTGTTGGGATTCTTCAATGGAGGCAGATATGTAATGGTGGAAAACCTGAACTTATTAGAGTTGCAGTTCCAAATAACACTTAATATTCTAATTTCACATTCTTTATCTGAGGAGAATGTGAATTCGGTTTGACTGGAAAGTGATTGTTCATCCTAAAGAGCAGCTTTATTCGATTCCCATTTTCTTAGCTCAAACTTGTTTTCTTGTAATAATTGAATGGTTTCAGATTTGATTTAAAACTTTTTAAATGGTATTGGTCCCGGTAATTAAATCATCGACATAGAAATCGTTTAAAACTGTTTTGGCGCCAATGGGAAATTTACGTTGTTTTCTGCAAGCCTTTGCAACGATCTGATGGCTAGGAACGATGTAGAAGAGGATCCATATGTTACCGTGAGTAAGTTTTGATTAATTCTTTAATAAAATTATTCTATAAAATGCATTGAAGGGATATCTGTGACGAATCGATTAACATTTGTCTGTACATTTTAGTGATGTCAGCTGTAATAACATATTTGAACGTGCAAAATCTGATCAATATGGAAAATAGATCATCCTGTATTGTTGAACCAATCATTAATGCGTTGTTCAAAGAAACACCTGTGAGAGTTTTTGCAAAATCCATCAGAAATCACTCTAAGCCTTGTCGTTACACTTGATTCCTTGTATACGGCATGATGTGGGAGATAATAGTGTAGATTGCTTGGGCTTGATCCACTCTGATTAGTTATTTCACGCATATGTCCCAGATCCTTGTATTCTTGCATGAATTTTCTGTATTCGGAGTACATATCTGGATGATTTAGAAGACGTCTTTCTAGGGTCTTGTATCGTCACAGGGCTATTTCTTTAAAATCATTCAAATTGGCTACTTTCTCGATCTTTAATGGTAGCTGAATGAAACGTTCATCAAGATTGTGTCTTGTGTTTTGTAAAAAGTGCTCTTCGCATTGTTGCTATTCCTTGGAAAAGTGAAGTGATGAAATAGTGTTCCACCTCTCAGAAACGATTAAATGCGTGATTTAGATCTTCCGTGATGGTTAAATGGCAATAAGTAGATGTAGTGGACTTCTGATCCGGGATGCAGCCTGAGATTATCCATCCAAATTGAGTTTTTTGAAGAATTGATTGATTCTTGTCGTATCTGATTTGACCAGTGCAGATAATTTTCCAAAATAATTCGGCACCAATTAACATGTCAATACTACTTGAGACATTGAAACTGAGATCAGCAAGCTTCACATACTTAAATTGTTATATCATGTTTAGAATACACAAATATTTGAGGTAAATGCTGCGTGATTTTTGGCAAGACTATACAATCAATATGTTCGCGAAAGTGAGACGTGACTTAATGCATAACTTTACGCGTGTTTTAACTTGAAAATATCCTTCTATTACTCCTATAACGGAAGTTGTGAATGACTGTTCCTTAAGATGTAATCGCTTTACAAGTTCTTCGGTGACAAAATTCATTTGAGAACGCTATCAAGTAAAACGCGAAACGTATAAATTTCGCCATTGATATCATACGCATTTACAACCGCAGTTGACAATAAAATATTCAAAGAGCAATGATTTGATATGCATTGAGTGAAGCTGGAGCATTTTTGTCATCGGTATTAGATTGCTCTGAAGATGATTTATTTTGATCGATTTCATCCGACATTCAATAGTGTATTGTGTTTTTTTGCTACATTTGCATTACAAGAATTTGCATTACATGTTTAGCTTGATGTGCAATTGATCTCAAACAATTCCTACATAAATAAACTTTATTTACGATTTGTAGTCTCTTGTTTATTGGCAACTTAAGAAAGATATCGCAATGATATATGTGATGCTTGTCTTTACATTGTGGATAAACTAAATCAGAGGTTGCAACAGTTGCAACTATGTTACTCTTGCTTCTATTGACAGATTTTTGATAAACATTATTCATTTGACAGTCATTGTACTTACTATTATGTATTGCTTCGAGACCCTGGCAACGCTTCGAAAGAAAATCTAGTAAAGATTTTAAGTCTAATAAATCTTTGTCAGGAAGACTGATCTCCCTGCTTTGTTTGTTGCTACATCCCATTTGGATGTGATTACATGAATGATTAAATCTCCCCATTCATGAGTGCGTCGATTAAGAGCCTTGAGTGCTCGCAAGTGTTGGAGAATTGTATCCAGTAATTCGCGCAAAGCTAGATCATTTTCTTTCGTGACTGCTGGGGTCTCGAAGATAGGTTTACTTTGGATAATTCACCGCTTGTTTGATCAGTGACTTGTCACACTGGAAGCTGTGAGAATGAAATAACATGTAAGCTCGGCACAGTTCGTACAAGTTCGTCATGCTATTTTATGCAATTCATGCTATTTTAAGCCCTGTTTTCACGGCTCGTGTCTCGGTAAGACTCATTGTCAGTAGGATTCGGAGCAACACGTGACCATATAAGCTCCTAAATTTACGCTTGTCACATCAGTGATGCATGGAGGGGATGAGTAAAGGAGACGCTCAACCTCTGCATACTACTATAAACCAATTTCAGGCATTACTGATGACGCGTTTTCTTTGATTTGTATCAATGAACTTTTTGATATTTACCAACGGAAAAGACGGGTTATACCGATCTGTTCCGAGCGAAAAATAGTGTGCGATTTAATCTAACTTTATATAATATTCTATTTATTTACCTATTTTAATAAATATCTCGTTACATTCTTACACGCGTGAGAGATTATTGGTCCCCCATCGGGCGCCTCCCCACGTGGCGAATAGGAATGCTCATCGGTTTGCCGAAGGGTACCAGGGAAATAAAATACCCGGGGCGGACCAGAACCGGCGACTAAATACGATGTATAAAACGAATACGGAAACTACCTCAAGAGGCAGACCAAACAATAACTCAGAAAATCTACCCTTTTTCGAGGCAGGCCCCACAGATTCTGGGAGAAGCCAAACACTGCATATACCCAGATAATCATACTAAAAATCACGTTTTGCCATAGTTTTACGGCAAGCTTTGCTTCAATTTTGACAATAATTATCTAGAAAGCATTTGATTTGTTTTGCCTTGTCAAAAAATTTCGAACAAATGTATAGCAAAATTTTTTGTCACACGATGCTGCAAATAACAGAGAAAAACTTGTCGTAAATTTTACACACAAGAGGAGCACTAAAATGCTATTCATCATGTAAAAAATTTCATGTCAATATGATAACAAATTGTGTAATGTTCAGATAAAGTTTAAGTAGTTTTTGCTATGAAGCATGAAAGCATGTTTTTTGCATATAACATGATATACACGACATAACAGCGTGGCAAGAATGGGGTAAGACTTGCCTTCTACACGCAGGACGCGGTAATATTTGCCGCGCGGCAAAAAGTTCAAATAATCAAATAATTTGTTGATTAATATACTTGATCTTTGAGTTGAAATTGTTGGATTTCTTTAGCAAATGGAATAACTTGCTCTTTATTAAGCTTTATTTAATTTTACTAAAAGAAATTGTTTGTAGAAAAGATATATTTTGTACGAGTTATGTGTATATGCAAGTATCCTAAGGGTATCCTAAGGATTGAACTTAATGAATAAGTTCATTATTGAATAAACTGTAATAAAAGAAAAGTTTAAATCTAAAATATTAAATATATCTATACAGACATTGTGTTTAAGTTAAAAAATTCAGATACACAAATTTTCAATAAACATAAAATACCGACGTTAAAATTTTAATAAAATGCATATCCTAAAATAATTATCTCTTTACTTTTATACAACTAATCTAGTTTGCTTCTTCTTCTCTTTCTTGTGCGTTGTCACTCCATAAGATCAACCCGAAAGAAGCAAACATGAATTGAATAAAAAAACTGGTGGAATTTTGAACCCTCAATAACAAATACACTTAAAACTTCTATGGTGATTCCATATCTTTTAAATATGCAAGCATCTCGAATTCTGTAGACAGACTCCATCTATTCTATCAACCATATCAACATATAAAGAATTTGATAACTCTGATAATATTACCGTGTCTTTAGATCGAGCTTCAGATATTTCTGATTACAATCAAAATAATATATTTCAAAATGAATCAGATATGTCTCATTCTGAAGATAAATAAATTACGGTAGCGAAATTACCTACTTTGTCTCCATTGTCGTCTAATAATCCAACGAAATGTTTTTCTAATGGTAAACAGCGAAGAAAAAGGAAGAATAAGCCCGATATGCTTGGAACTTCATTTTTAAATGCCGCAAATGTATTTAAACAATATTGTTGCATCCGCTCTCACCACCCGGTGTTCCACGTTACGGAGCGCTCCCCGGCAACGAGCCGTCGTTTGTCAAACGGCGGTCGGCGGATTAATGCCGGAACCATCTTGCTCTATGGACGCATTCTCTGTATCTCGACATTATAATAAAGCTATCGTTTCCTTAAAACCGGAGTGTCTTTTTCCGCTTCGGCGGAGTGTGCCGCGAGTGCAAGTGTAAGTGAGTGCCTGTGGTGGTGTTCCCCGGCGCGGACGCATAACATTTTGGGGACTCGTCCGAACGCGATCAAGAATTTCGACATGTCGAGGCCGCGCTCTTTTGTGGCAACACGTTCACATACCCCCGCTGCTGCCGCCGAGACGGAGACACAGCGAGCAATCCTGCTAGATCTTGAGCAAATTTGGGAGGAGCGATGCCAGGAGCGAGAACGCTAGCAGGCTGAAAGGGAGCGGATCCAGAATGAGCTGCACCGATTGCAACAGGAAATATCTCAGCTAAGTCCTTCTAATTATATTGGGGTAATTCCGGGAACGCGCGAACGCGGGGAAGCGTTGGCTTCAGAAAACATCGCGGGTTCGAATAATCGCGCGCTTTCGCTGGTTTCTCTCCGCGGTGGCGTCTCTTTTAAATTAAAACTGGATACATACGACGGGAGTACGTCCTTGCAAGAATTCTTTGCTCAGTTTAATCTAATCGCCCGTGCGAATCGTTGGGATAACGAGGCCAAAACCGTTGTCCTCGCTTCATGCCTGAGGGGGAAGGCGCGCGCGGTCTTGGAAAGTTTCGAAGATTTGGGGAAAGTGGGGTATTCCGAGTTGGTGTCGAAGCTGGAATTGCGCTTCGGGGAGACTCGGTCTTTGCAAAATTATTATTCGCAATTTACCAATAAAAAACAGCGATTCGGAGAAAATTTTGCGATTCTCGGTGCGGAATTAGAAAGATTTTCGTGGCTTGCTTATCCCGAGTGCCCACATTCTGTTCGCGACAAGATTGCGTGCGCGCAGTTCGTTTCTTCTTTAACTGAGATTAATATAAAAAGGACTCTCCAGCTTGAAGGAATTACATCTTTGTATGTGGCGATAGAGAGCGAAGGCCATAAAGTCTATCCAAGAAAGCTGTTTAGAGCAAAGGAGAGAGGAAAACTACTTTTCTAATAAAAGAGGGGAGGGATATTTCAATGCTGCGAGAGAGAAGAAAGGATGTTCAGAGATCGCGCTTATAAAAATACAAAGAAAAAGGACGGTAATCTTAAAGAAAAAAGTAAATTTATAAAGGGAAACAAATTTAACAAAGACGGGAGAAGCGATAGCAAAGAATGTTGGCAGTGCGGGATATTTCCGTTTCGAATGTCCGAGTGGTACGGGAAACAAGGAATAGTCGAGCTTGGCGGGGCGGGTTCGACTAAAGAGTTGAGAGCCCCAGTTGTGAAAATTGAGAATTCTTATAAATTTAGTAGAATTAAAATTGAGCCGAAGTTTAGATGTTTTTTGTTACCAAGGTGAAGTTAATGGTAGAAGTTGTGTTTTTAATTGATACAGGCTCTGATGTGTCGGTCTTGAATAGAAATTTCGTGGAAGAGACGGAAATGGTAATTGGAAACTGTTCTTTGAAATATCCTACGGGGGAGATTTTGGTGAAACCAATAAAGCGGCCGTGAAAGTATGGATTGGGCGAAATTTCGTGGAATTTCCTATGCTTGTCGCCGATACTTCTGATGACTGTATTTTAGGGGTTGATTTCCTCAAGCGACTGAAATTAGGAAATATTTTTGATTTTGCTTTCAAGAAGGGAACAAATGCGGCCGTGTTATAAACTCTAATATCCCCTCGAATTTAGAAAAAAGTTTAGAAAAAGGTCTTCTTGAGAAAAATTCCCGAGAACTGGATGAAAATCAGAAGGAAGTTTTTCGTAAAGGACCCCGCACAACTCTTATGGAAATTGAATTTTGGTGGAATTGGTTGAATTTTTGATGTTGTGCATTTTGTCATCCTGATGAAAAGTCTCCATGGGCACAACCCTCAATAATTAACCGTTTGATTTTTAACTTCTACAAGCTACTAGATAATTAACTTCTACAAGCTACTAGATTCTCTATGATAACCCTAAACGTAGAAAATTATGGGTTGACCCTGGTCAACCTTCGACATCGACGCCAAGCCCAATATCCATGCCAAGAAGGTTTTGCTCTGTATCTGGTGGGATTGGAAAGGTGTATAATCTTCAGGTCAAGGTTTACTCTATTTAAAGAGTAAAGTATAGCAGGGTTCTTTTACATCTGGCGAATCGAGTGTACGCTTATCGGAGACTCTGATTAGTTCATCTGGTGGGATATTCCAAAGGAATACTCGACCAGGTATAACCAACACACTTTCAAGGAAGAATGAATTCGACGACAAATAATTGCATACAAAATATAGTTTAATACAAATAAGTAGGTCTAACGAAATCAATAATAATACCACTCTAATCCACTCACACATGTAACACAATAAACGACTATGTCGGTAAGATAAAAATAATTAGAGATATCAGATAATAAGAGGTAATCAACTCAACGCAGAATATAAAACTAAAGAATGTCAGCCTCTGCATAATCCGTTATTTTTCGACTGTGTACGTCATATTCCGCCGAAATCACACCGAAATAACTGATGGAACAACTATTAGTAATGTAATTGATTTAATAACAAGTACGTTGATATAATGAAATTGAGTACAATAAGCTTGAAATGAATACTACTAATTAACATCTGTATTGTCTCCTCAACTTATTAAAAGTGATAAGAGAAACTGCTTCGGTTATCTGGCAGTCACCAATAATTATGGGCTGAGTGCCTCCGTATGGGCAAAGCCCTCAATAGACTGAGAGCCTCCGTATGGGCAAAGCCCCCCAATAGGCTGAGAGCCTCTGTATGGGCAGAGCCTCCCGAGTATGCAAGTATATACTTCAATTATGCAGTATGCAAGCATGGGCACAGTATAAGTAAGAACAGTAAGTTCACTCAGCTGAAAATTGTGCTAATAATCGTCTCTTGCGCATGACTGATGTGCACAACCAGTAATATGGCAGCCAACAGCAGTGAAAAATGTACGCGCTATATACAGTGATAATGTTTTATTTAATGTTTTATTATCAAAAATATATTATATTTTTGACCCACCTCACCTGTTAAAAGCTACTAGGAATAATTTGTTACGTCACAATTTTGTAGATGATGAAAAAATTGCTTCATGGAAGTATATAGAAGAATTTTATAATAATGATAAAAAAGCACAATTTAGAGCAGCTCCTAAATTGACAGATATTCACATTAACCCAAATAATTTTCAACGTATGTTTCAACGAAAGTTAAATATGCAGCACAAATTTTAAGCAAATCTGTTTCTGTTGGTATAAACACATTTATTAGTTTAGGTACTTTACCTGCGACGGCTATGTTTACAGCAGAATTTATAGAAAGATTTAATAAACTATTTGATATTATGAATTCATCAAAACTTTACAGCACCAATTTAAATAAACAAGCGTTTACAAATACAGAAGAACAAACTATCTTTTTAAATGAAACTAAAAATTTTTTGCAGCATGTGAAAATAATTAGAACAGATGGGAAAGATATAACAAATTCTATTAAATTTATAAAATGTTGGATTATTACAATTAATTCTGTAATGCAGTTATTTGAACATTTACAACATTTATCAAACTCTGTTAAATATTTACTAGTCAGAAAACTGAATCAAGATTGTCTAGAAAACTTTTTTGGTATTATTCGTTCTCAAAATGGAAACGCTTGTAACCCTACACTAATACAATTTTATCATGGATTTAAGAAACATTTTTCAGTTGAATGTTGTAAGGTCAATACTGGCAATTGCGCACCTGATGAAGATATAATATTAACAAAATGTCAGGATTTTGTAGCCAATGAAAATGTAGTATCCAGTAACTACACAAAAAGTAAATTTTTCCAGTAACTACACAAAAAGTAAATTTTAAAATAGATAATTATGATTACCGTAATATGCCGGCAACTGAGGAAAATGTGTTTATTTATATTTGTGGATATCTATTACGTCACACTTTCATAAAACATTTCTGTGATACATGTGCAATACTAGCACAAAAAGATAATAAGTTAGATACTTCTTATATATATTCTTATTTTAATAAAGCATATAATAATGAAAAAGATATGTTTGGAAATTTATACATACCAAATGAAATTTTTGTTAACTATATAAAAAAGTTACATATAAAGTTTTTTGAAAATATTAGTATTATTACCAAAGCGAATGTTATGCAAGAATATTTAGAAATTTTATGTTGTGTTAAATTTTTGCATACATGTCCTAATTTTCCAAACATGTATGTATTAAAATTATTTATTTGAATATATTATATATTAAATTTATAAATTTATATATTAAATTTGTTAATAGAGACTTCAAAAACAAAAAAAGAAGAAACTAGAAAAATTAATATATTATGTTATATTTAATAAAAACATATGCTTTAAAATTTAATGTTTTATTTATTTTGTCTAGCATGAGAAAATTAGCTTTTTTTTTACAACTAATCACATTTCTTAAATTTTTGTATATTTATAATAATACATGTACTTGCGCCTACACACAACACTCAAAATATTTTATAAATCACTCGAATTTGTTGCTCTATCATATTTTTATATATAGAATAACAGAAAAAATTATTTAATATTTTTTAAATTTGTGCATTAATATTTCAATGTGCATTTTGGTACTTTTTATAGCTTTTTACAGTTGTAGATTTCTACTAATAGATTTTTTTCTCTTAATATAATAATATTTGTAATATACATTTTGTTGTAATATAATACTTTAATATAATTTATGATAATATAATATATTTTAGTTTTAATATAATAATTAATAAAATTTAATATATTTAATATAATACTTCATACTGTAGGGATTATTGTAAAAGGAACTACTGTGAAAGGAAGTCTAACAATTGAAGAATACGTACGTATACTGCAGAGCGAATAAATATCAAAAATTATTCCTCAGAAGTTACAAACGACATTATTCCACATTACAAAATTTGTAAATTCTAAATTGTAACTATTAATTATTTGTAAATAAGTAATAATAAGTAATTCTATTTTAAATAACAGTTTCAACATCATTGTACATTGTATTGATGACTGTACACATGATACTATATGTCAAATAAGCTCATGTAAGAAATATTGCATTTTCATCATGATAAATATCTAAATAAATGAAACCCACTTTTAGAGAATCCTCATTATTTCAATATATAATCATTTAACTTTTCAATTTATAATTGAAATTGTCCATCACACTGTGAATTTATCTATTGAAATTTTGTAATATACATAACAATAAACAATACATTTTTAAAAACATTGTTGGAATGGCGTGCGATAATGCATCGGTTATGATGGGATGCAATAATTCTTTTATGTCTCGTCTAAAAGTAGAAGTACCGGAATTAGTAACGTTAAATTGCATTTGCTATTCATCCGCGATTATAGCCAGCAAAGCTTGTGAAAAGTTACCAAATTCTTGCGAAAGTTTAATTAGAGGAGTTGCCACTTATATTTCGGGCAGTGCGAAAAGATGTGCAGTTTTGGGCGAGTTTCAAGATTTTTTCGAAATTCAACGGAATAAAATGTTAAAATTATCAGAAACAAAGTGGCTTTGTTTGCACAAATCTGTTGTTAGACTTCTCGATAATTGGGAAGTTTTGAAAAATTATTTTATTTTAGCAACAGTAGAGGATAAATTAAAATCTGCCGAACTTATTTTAGATTCTTTAAACGATAATTCCGTTAAAGCATATTTGCTATTTTTAAAATATTCCTTAAATTTTTTCAATAACTTTAATGCATTATTTCAATCGCGTGATATATTAATACATAAATTATATGACAGTAGTCAAGAATTAATTTCAAAAATAGCGCAAAATTTTGTAAAAATTGATATTTTAAAAGATATTAATAATTTAGACATAGATAATGAAAATAATATCCAAAATTTAGAAAATGTATATGTAGGGCCAGAATGTGAGAGTGTTTTAGATTCATTATCTTTGGAACATTCACAACAGATTAGATTGAAATGTTTGGATTTTTACATTACTGCAGTTCGAGAAATGCTTAAACGTTTGCCTCTTAAAGATACACTTTTTGAATAGTTAACTTTTTTAGATCCCAAAATTGCTTTGTATTATGAAGGTAGATTAAAAATTAAAGATTTAACTTTTATTGCAAAACGAGTATTAAAAGATATTGACATAACTGATTTAGCTTTTGAATGGAGAATTTTGCCATCGAGTTTTAATGAAAACCGGAAAAAAGAATTAGCTTCCTTACAAATAGATGAAATGTGGCAAAATATTTTTAAATCTACAAATTTCGATGGGGAAAAGATGTTTCCAAATTTAGAATTATTAGTTAATGTAGTTCTTTCTTTTCCCCACTCAAATGCTGAGGCCGAACGAATTTTTTCTATTGTGACAGATGTAAAAAATAAAAAAAGAAACCGTTTATATAATGAGTCAGTCGCTTCAATCTGTGTAGTTCGGTCCAGTTTTCAAGCGAAAAATATTAATTGTATAAATTTTCAACCTGACTCAAGGCATCTTGAACTGCATAATACTCAAAATTTATATAAAGAAAAAGGTAATCTGATGCTTAATTATATTCTTCCGATGCTTCAATCCGGTGCTTAATTATATTCTTGCTTTTTTATTTATAATTTTGCTTTTTTATTTTTAATTTTTTTGCAAAATTTTTAATTTTTAATTAATTTTCACACATCTAGCCAATATTTATTAATGCATACTACATACATGTGTCTTATATGTGTATATTAATTTTATTTATTTTTCAGATTTACTTCTTGCCAAAGATAATGCAATATTTTTATTTTTAAATACATGTGTATTATATATGTATAATATTTATTTATTTTTTAGATTTACCCCTGGTAGAAATGTCCTCGACAGCGCCATGATACTGGCCAGCACCACGCTATTTTGCCATGCCATAACCATTTGAAAAAATCTGACATGGCCCACAATAGATTCAGGCTCGCGCCAGATATGAAAATGACCTGGTATTCATAGTACAATTTAATGGGTGCTAGCCAGGAAATGGACAAGGATCCGTATCAAGTCCAATGCGATATAACACTATTACTTTTACTTTTTAATTCTGTGCTATTTTACAATGGAATCTAATAAATTGAAAGCAAATTTCCGAGCGCGAAAATATCGACAGATAAAAAAATTTAAATGTGATCATTTAAATAAAGTGAATTCATTATGTGATATATCAAGTAGTGACACAAATGTAGAAGAAAGTGCAAGCAGTAATGAGCCTTCCATTAGTTCCAATGATAATGTAAGGTTAAGAGAATTATGGAGTGATTGTGATGCAAACTCATCGATAACCAATGAAAACGAACAAAATAACATTAGTGATAATGATAATAGTGATGTTGATGCATTTGATATTACAAAATACAATATACATACAACCAATGAAGAAGAAGAGGACATAACTAAATTGCGTATGTGGGCTATCGAATGTCGAATTCCCTTTGTACATTTAGACAAATTGTTGATCATTCTTCAACGAAGAGTTCTGCCTTCCTTACCAAAGTCATCGACAACATTTTTAAAATCAAACACAGTAGCATACGAAATAAGTAAAATGGAAGACTGCAATAAAGATACAAGTGGTGAGTACTCATATTTTGGAGTCAAACAAGGATTAAAATCTTGCGTGAACACTGAACTACATTCAAATAATATTCTGGAATTGCAAATCAATATTGACGGTATGAAGATATTTAAATCTAGTATAAAGACGATGTGGCCTATTTTAGTGAAAGTACACTTTCAACCAGATATTTATAAACCGTTCATAGCTGCCGCATATATAGGAAACAGTAAACCAAAATCAGTCAACCTATTTCTGAAAGATTTCATTACAGAAATAAATGAGCTTCAAAACAGAGGTATAATGATAAATAATGTACATTTTTACATAAAAATAAAGTGCTTTATTTGCGATACGCCTGCCAGGTCATACTTGAAATGTATCAAAGGTCATAATTCAAAGTATGGTTGCGAGCGGTGCTTGGTAGAACGTCACACAAATGGTAATATAGCATCATATTTGGATATTAATTGTCCTGAAAGAACCAATGAAGGTTTCAGAAATTTTTCTCATGTGGAACATCATATCGCAGCATCACCTTTATTATTATTAAATCCGCCAATTAATATGGTTACTGATTTTATTCTCGATTCAATGCACTTAATTTTTCTTGGAGTAATGAAACGCTTAATAGATTTTTGGATGTCAAATGACCTGAAAGTACGACTAAGTAACGAGCAGAGAAATTTATTATCCAAGCGATTGGATAAAATAAGACATCAGCAGCCCGACGAATTTCATCGCAAGATTAGAACTATGGAGCACTACAATAAATTTAAAGCCACAGAATATAGATTTATTTTGCTCTTTGGTGGACCTGTAATACTAAAAGATATTTTGGATGAAAATAAATACAAGCATTTTATGTTGTTACATGTGGCCTGTCGATTGTTGTCAGTGGAAAATGCTTGTGAACATGTAGACTATGCAAAAAACTTACTTTTAAAGTTTGTAGTACTAGCTGAAAAACTGTATAGTCCACAATTTGTTGTTAGCAATGTCCATAATTTATCGCATCTTTCAGATGATGTAACAAACATGAATTGTGGATTGAGTTTTATAAGTGCATTTTCTTTTGAATCATATTTAGGGCAAATAAAAAATATCATAAGATCGCCTCATAATGTTTTGGCGCAGTTGGCTCGAAGATTGAATGAAATTAATTTATATCTGAATCAAAAGCCTTCGCTCCCATCAATTCGTATTTTTAAAAAATATGAAGATGAGATACAAAGGTTACAGTATAAAGCAATATTAATTACGACAAAGTCACCAAATAATATGATTCTCTTAAAACACAAGAAAATATGCGAAGTGACTAGAATTTTTTCACAAAAAGATGATATTTTACTTGAAATTAAGTATTGGAAAATAAAAAAGGAATATGAAATTAATTTATATCTGAATCAAAAGCCTTCGCTCCCATCAATTCGTATTTTTAAAAAATATGAAGATGAGATACAAAGGTTACAGTATAAAGCAATATTAATTACTGTATACTTATCCCTGCAATTCAAGTAACTTAGACACGTATGAATTACAACCACAATTCTCAAAAGAAAAAAAAATTATTTCTTTAGAAAAAATTGAACATAAATTGGTAAAATTATCTACTTTTGATGAAATAAACATGGAAAAAATTTTTGTAATTCCATTAATGTACATTACACTTTGTACATATTAAATTAAATTCAAAAAATGCTAATCAGTATGGCAGATTGCATGAACGATAGGCATCAAACAAATCGATATCGATTATCGAATATGTAACGAAGATCGCAAGCGCGAGAAACGATAAACAATTGAAGAGTGTATACCAATCCAGAAGGCAAGACTCCTAACCTCTGTTTTCGGAACAGCAATAAGTATAAGCTATTGTCTAGGTATAAATTCATCAGATTACGAAAAATACATCGTAAGTATTATTAAATCCTATATTTTTTCTTTTTGTTTAAACACAATTTTATCAAAGTTACTTAATATATTTTATTCAATTGAGAATAATATTCAATTAAATTAATAATCAATAATTTTAATAATTACATTTTTAGAATATATGTATATTTAAAGATGTCCGAGAGCGACAGTGAAGTTGAGCAGGAAATTATTTATCGGTTCAAGATAGTGAAATTTATTAAACGAGGGAGGAAAGGACCAAAAAAGGAAATTGATATTGTTCCTGCAACATGGATACATTGGGACGATAAAACGAAAAGATTAAAAGTACCATTTCTTGCTACCCCATATACTAATGAGGATATTAATCTACTTCATGATATCATCAAATCAGAATCAGAAGCGCCAGAATCATGGCCTCTATATAACGTCGATATCATTGGCGAATCAAGTATGAATATAAACATCAGTTAAATAAATTTATAAGTTATAGTTGATTGATCGCATATTAAAATGTTATTTTTTAATTATATATTTTAATATAATTTTGTTATTCAGAGACTTACACAGACGCAGTCAGTCGATTGCTGCTTCTCGAGAAGACAGAAACGGCTTTTTCCCAGGATTCTGAAGATGACGCAGAAAAAATTAAAAGAGCGGAGATTGCATACAGGCAAAAAAAATTAAAACAAAATGAGGAGGAAATAAAAAAATTATTTACTAAACCATTATTCCAAACAGAAACTTGCAGTCGTTCAAGTATGTACTATATTTTCAAATATACAAATATACAATAACAATATTTATTTAATTTCATCTTTAGATTCTACTTTTAAAATGTAATCGAAATATTTTTACCGCAAAACCAAAAAAACGCGTATAATTATTTAGATAAATAAGTTTTGACTTTTATATAAAAAAATATACATATACTAGATAATACTTTGTGATGCAGCACTGATGTCGAATAACCTGAAATATTAAATGATTATAGCCTCATTTTTGTTAGAATTTTATAAGTTAAATATTTTAGATATTAATAATTACATATGTACTTTAAATTGTTATATTTAGGTAGTTCCAATTCGAAAATAAAGCCTTCAAAAGAGAAATCAAAAAATGATGCGAGTACGAGTTCAAAAGCACACAAAAGTAAGATGATTCATAAAATTTCTTTATCTATTTAAGAGTAGGGTATGTGAAATTAATTATTTTTATATGATAAAATCGATTTTTTCATTGGAGATTTGTTTGTATAATAGTTCTAATTTAACTCATCTAGATATGTGTAAATAAAAGTAATTTACAAAAAATTGGAATCAGGCCATTTTTTAGGAGAATTATTTTTATTTAAACTTAATTATATGAGTAACATTGAACTGTACTATGCAAATAGTTTTTATTTCAGTTTTTTCACACTATTCTTATGTTATATGAATGTAATTATATATTTTTAAACCGTATTGTTAGACTCATTATATTTATTATTTTAGCTAATGAATATGCCAAGAAATTCTTACACAAACCGAAAGAGAATTTAATTAAACAGACTGCAGAAAAAGAAAATTCTTCTGTAACAAATTTTTATGATAGTAAGATTTTTTTAGCGTGTTCACAACTCCGATTTAAATATATTATTATTTCTTTTTATTATTATATGTATTATGTATATATATGTTATTAATAGATTTATTATTCTTATTATTATTAATTAACTTTTCAACATTTATTTTAGCTAACAATGAATTTGCCTCAAATAAACCGAAGGAAAATTTAATGAAACAGACTACAGAAAAAAAAAACTCTACTGTGACAGATTTGTGGGATGGTAAGATATTTTCCTTTATTAAGAAAAGGCTAATGAATCATATATTCATGTATTGGAATGAGATAAGGAACGGTCAATCTTTCTTTCAACCGATAACATATATTTGGAAACATATTTCAGGTAATTTATTTTCAGACGAAACGTCTTTTGGAATGCTGCTAGACGCCAATTTACCCGTTTTATGCGAAAATATCGGTGTTTCAAATGAAGGTATGATATAACATGAATAGTTTTAAATATAGTACAGAGTATAACATTATGATGAATTATAGATATATAATGTAATTATGAAATTATAGGATTGAATGTTCTTAGCACTGATAGTGCAATTTGTACAAAACTCCAGAAAATATTCGAGAAAGAAACTATAAAAATTAATTCTAGTAAGTTTTAAATATTTTGTTCAATTGTTCAAATGTGCACAATTCGTATGTGCACGTATAATTTAATTTGGCCAATTTGATTTCAGAAATAGATTCGTTATCGATCAAAGTAGAGGGCCTTGTGCAAGACATGAAGATAGTGAAGAACAAAATGTTAAATCAAGTACAGTCTAATAGAAATGCAGACTTGGATAACATATTTTTCAAAAAATATAATATTAAGCTCCCGTTAAAAACAAGAGAAGACTTTAAAAACTTCAATGATCGTCTCAACATCGATACTGAATTTCGATCAAATTTTGTAAGTACAATTACTTTATTTATGTGTTACATTTATCTCGCTAATATATATAAATTTAATCTAGTGTGAACACCTCCGCCGTTACGTGGATTATTCCGCCACTTTATCCAAAAATATAACATCAATGATTAAAATGGTTATAACTCGCGATGTCGCGATAGAGTACACAGCATCTAAAGTCACGCCTGGAAAAGCCCTCATGAAGGACGAATCTTTGTATGCATGTATAGAAGGTAAATGAATATTTTATTATATTGTACATAAATAATTTAATGAAGAAGCTTCAGTAATATTTCAATTACTAATATTTATTGTATATAGACATACTTCTTCAAAATGAATTCCAAGGCGAAATTGCAACGGCAAAACTTCTTTTGAGGGCACTGAGTTCTTCGCTTAGCAATGCGAAAGATTGGGAGGGGCACAGGAAGGATCGAGATGGACAGAGGAAAAATCGATAATATTATTTATAAATAATAATATTATATATATATATTAATAATTTATTTCTTATTTTCTAATACATCTAATATAATCTTTTATGTGCCATATTATTATATTATAATTTATGAATTATGAGCACAATAAAAATGTATTTAATAACTTGCTTGTATTGAGCAGTACTGGTATTGCACAACCTTGCCATCGATGTGACGCTATAGTGACGCTATAATGTAGAACGCCTTGAAAAGGTATGGACAACTTAATATGTAATTGCTTGTAATACATGCGGATGTTACTTCTCATGAGTTACAAATAGTTACAAATAGTTACAAGTTAAGCAGCCTTGTCTTTTAAAGACATTATATGCTACAAGCGTCATGAGCATAAAGCATGTGCTATGTCGATACAATGTCAGTATCTTAAGGTATGTTTATGCTGGAGCTGCGATATATGATAAGAGCGACGATACATATGTCCATATGGTCATATGTATCGTCGCTCTTATCATTTATCGCAGTTCCAACATAAACGTATTCTTACTGGCGTCGCGTATGCGCCATACCAGTACCCTTTCGGTTCCATGTATGTGGCATGCTAGTATTTTAATAGCGCCATGCTAATGTCTTCCATGTGCCATATATGCGCCAGGTTAGTCGCTCAGCGGCAGCACGTCAGTCACTCGGCAGCACCGTCGGACAAAACGTGACGTTGCTGGTGTGGTGCTTGCAAGTTTGCCATGCCAGCTCCTGACATGGTAGCATGGCAAACTTGCAAGCGCCATGCTAGCTCCTTATCTAAATTTCTACCAGGGACATCTTACCAAAGATAGTGCAATATTTTTATTTTTAAATTATTTAATCTTATTATTTAATAAACTTAAGATATTTTTATTATAAAGTCATTAAATATAACGTTGATATTTCTATTAATTTTATTAAATTTTTAGTTTTAAAGTTATGAAATATATATTTTATTTCATTGTTTGTTATCTAAGATGAAATATTTATTTTCTTTTAAATTTTAATATATAAAGATTTAATTTTAATATTTATGAAATAATTTTATTTTGTATTTTAATAAATGTATTTTTGTTTTATGAATACTGGTAAGGTTTTTGGCAGTTTTCCTTACCCTTGCAACAAATGTTGGTATTCCACAATTTTTCTGCCAAATTAAATTTTTTATTTTATCATAAGTATATCTTGTTTAAAGTTATTTTTATATCCTTCCGTCTTGTTTATCTCTTTTTTTTATAACACACACCTCTTTTGTAATTTCAGGAAAAATGAATTGACATTTATATAATATAAAGTATATACAGACATATATACACATAATTATATATATATATATATATATATATATATATATATATATATATATATTTCCATAAAATAATTTAAAAAATTATATTTTTCCTTAAATTACAAAAACTTACAAAATTATACGGGTGACCAATGGTACACCTTTTTACATATAAAGATACTTCACTGATGCTACGTTCGCATGCGCCAGAAAAGGGGGCCCGCCTCACAACACTGGTGATACGCGCAACAAGACGGAATCAGAAGCACCCACCCCTCAAATAGGTCCCATACCGCACCCAATCCGCGTGTCTCGCTTGTATCGCGCTAAGCGGCGGATGCGCTAACTCAGAGATGGTGTACCCTTATAATGGCAACATTTTATAAAATGTATACATATTTGTATATATATTTGTATATATATGTATATTGTATGTATATATATTTTGTTGATAATACATACTTTTAACTTAATATTTATATAGCATTATATATTTAATTTACATTTTCTTTTCTAAGGATGACAGAGAAAATAATGAAAATAATCTAGAATACAAAACTAATACTAATATAATTACTTCTAATGCTAATAGTTCTATTTCTTGTACTAATAACATAATTACTCCTGGTACTACTTCTAGTTTTGTTTTTAGTAATATTGCATAAAAAACTGCATTGAAAAGTAAACTTGATTCGACTTGTGAACCAAATAGTGAGAAAGGTATATTTCATATTTTACATTTAATAATTTATCATAATATATAAAGTGAGACACCCAAATTGGGATAAGATCTAGCATTTATTGTGTTAAAAATAGAAAAAATATTTCAGTCAATAGCTCTTAAAGAAAAAATTTGTACTGCTCACAAAATCATATTTTTTCTTTAAGTCTACAACAATATGTGTTTTAGTTTGTATATTGATCGAGTTTCTTTCACTAGTGTTCGTCCCAATTACGTGACGTATCTTTACACGTAATACAATAAACATAAATATATGATCTCTAAAGTTATAGATCTTGGAAAAAATATTATACTATATTACAATATTTATAATAATTTTTATTTTCGCATTTGAAAAGCGAGTTTTAAAAGAATTACACATACTCAATTTAAAAGTGGATGATATTTCTGAAACTGTTAATGTTCTACTAAAAGCTACAGCAGATGAAAAATCATCACAAAAATCATTTACCTGTAATAATAATGTTCCCGATATTATTCAATCATTTCCAGTTAAGGGGAGGTTCTGGTCAAAATCGAAAAAAAAATCGATTTTTTTTTTTGCATAATTGTAATCCTTATGATGTGGAGAATAAGTGGGCAAAAGCATTTTACCGGAAGAAAAGTATTTTACGAGATACAGCTTGTCGAACATGCAGTCCGCCGGCCCGAAAGTAGGTATAAACGGGCGCTTGGAGTTTGCAAAAAAGGCCAGAATTGAAAAAATCGGGTTGCAAGTACAACAGCAATATCTTTTTGAAGAAGAGGAAGGAATAATGTATGGTCCTGGAATAGCAGATTAGATGTAAGTTGACAAAAAAAAATTTAATACGATTTTTACTTCGTTTAACTTAAAAGCGTGTTTTCTCGAAACGTCATTTTTCGGCGCGCGGGGCGCTCTACAGCTTCAACGGATAAACCGATTTTAATAAATGACGGCTCAAAAGAAAGGAAATTTAATTTCGGGGGCCTTATGAAAGCGTTTTTTTTTTTTAATTTATTGCAAATAATTTTTTTCGAACGTTGAAGTGCAAAAAAATAGAGAAAAATCGAGGGTTTTACGAAAAAGGCTGCCATTTTGTTATAAGAGCGTTTTTTAAAAATCGAAAAATCATAAGGCCCCCCAAAATTTATCTATTTTAATAATCTTTTTCATTTGGTCATTTCAGAACAACTGGTGAGCCTGTAGAACGCCCCGCGCACGTCCACCAATGCCGCTTGCCGCTTCACCAATCAACAGCTGGAGCCGCCATTTTTTAATTATTTTGCTTACAAAAATTACAATATATTCTTCAATTATGTACGAATAAAAGCCATAAAATACATTTGCATAATATTTTTATTTTACATTAAAAAAAATTCCTCAAATTGCCCTATTTTTCGGGCCTCTGAACCAGAACCTCCCCTTAATGAAGATTCCTTAGCTGGATTAGAAGATTGGCTAAAGAATTCTAGAGAAAATATAACAATATTGGTAAGAAAAATCAAAATATTTTTCTTGTAAATAAAAAAAAGTAGTGTCAAAAAATTAGTATTTGAATATTGATAATTTTTTGAATATCTGTAATTTGTAATATGTTTAAGATATTTTTGTATATTTAAAATATTTGTATATATTTAATTCTTTTTATATATTTAAAAATATCTGTAAAAATTATATACACTATACTATGTTTATTAATGTAAATAAATAATTAAATAACTATTTTATTATATTATGTTAGGCTAAAAATTTAAGTCGTATAGAAGGATGCAACGTTAAAGAAGTTGTTGGATGGATTATGTATCACGTTTTTACTAATAAAGTTGGTATGGCTTATTCATGGAAAGGAGCTAAAAAAAAGAAATCTTTTAAAAATTTATCTGTGGCATCGAGTATTCTCTGTAAGTTTTACTAAATTGCTTTTATAAAAATGTCTTTCTTTTATTCTCTTATAATTTATTGTAATTCTTCACATTATAATTCTCTCTTAAGAATAAATTATTATACATTCAATGTAGTTTTTATTTTTAATATTTATTAGCTAAAACGTGTATTAGTAAAATGTTTTGTCATCATGTATATCATAATAAATATCTTTTATGCAATAGAATTTCATACTGAGAGCATAACATATATATTTTCGAACATCATACATGTTTTAATATCTTTTATTTATCGGAATTATATCTCATATATGCATTTATATCTAATACATTATTATACTTATTAAAATATGTATAATTTTCTCTAATTTTAATTCAGTTTATATAAAAGTTTATATACATAATACTTTATATACATAATAATATATACATAATATATATAATACTTTATATACAAATTAAGTTAAGATAAAAAAATATAGTTTTAAATTGTGTATAAAATTAATGAAGAAAACAAAGTATTACTCTGAATAATATATAATTTTACTTTAAATATGTTTGATTAAATATAAATTTTAAAAATATAAATATATAAAACTCTTTAATATGTAATATCTTATATTGTATCTGTACACGCACACAGCCACACACACAATACATAATTTTTATAATAATTTATAAAAATATTTACAGCTGCTGTAGGATTTAACAAGAAAACTCAAGAGGCCACAGAGTGAGAATCAAAGATCATTTCAATAATAATAATAAAAATAAAAGTATAGCACAAACAGATGAAAGACCTCCAGAAACAAATGAAAAAATCGAAAATTGATTTATTAACAAAAAAATTATAACATGTCTATAATAATATCCAAGTATTATTATTTCAGTATATATAATTATAATATATTTTCTTTTTTACTTTATATATATGTATATATTCTATAAATTAGAATTAACTTATGTAATTTGTGTGATTTTTAGTTATTAATAATTCTCTTATTGTTTGTAAATAATGTCAAATTTTTATTTTTTAATTTTTAATTTTCTTAAAATATTTAAAAAATATGCAATTTTTGTTTATGGTGCAATGTTGTAATTATATAATTAAAATAAATAAATTATATATTGATAAAATATTGATAATATATTAATTCTTTTCATCTATTCTAGGATTATACAATACATGCATATACACATACATGCATATATATATATGTATGTATATAAATATTTAAAATAAAAAATATATTTTTATGTATTTCAATAAAAGTTATTTTTTTAAAATTAATTTTTGAATTTTCATTGTTCATACTTTTTAATACTATTAAGTAGATATACATATATATAGATAGAGATATAGATATTATATTTTAAAAAAAACATATATATATATATATATATATGCATATCTACTTAATAGTATTAAAAGGTATGATGACTGAACACAAAATTTAATTTAAAAAAAATGTTATAAAGACAAATATTTATTAAACATATACAGGGTGTCTTATTATAAAACATCCAGTCGAATATTTCGAAAACCAAGCCCGGGAGAGAAAAATTTTTCAGACAAAAGTTATTTGGTTTCGAGGGGCCCATAAGATGATACCATTGGTTTGACCTTGAAGAATTATTTGAAAGTTACATGAAAGTCACCTCAATTTTTTTAAATGGCATCCCCTATTTTTTATTACATATTCTTGTAGCTGACCTCGAGAGCTTTCCAAAACACTATAATAAAGTATTTTTTCATGAAGTATTTTCCGAGTTATAAAGCTTGAAATAATTTCTTAATTTTACATAAACTGTAAAATATCTCGTAAAATATTTACTTTTCGATGACCTTATCTCAATACTTTTATGCACAGAATAATGAGAGGAATCAATTGGTGTAAAGAAAACACATAGTTGTTTTTAAGAAAAAATATGTAATTGTTAGTTACAAATTGCATATTTTTTCTTAAAAACAACTATGTGTTTTCTTGACACCAATTGGTTCCTCTCATTATTCTGTGCATAAAAGTATTGAGGTAAGGTCATCGAAAAGTAAATATTTTACGAGATATTTTACAGTTTATGTAAAATTATGAAATTATTTCAAGCTTTATAACTCGGAAAATACTTAATAAAAAAATACTTTATTATAGTGTTTTGGAAAGCTCTTGAAGTCAGCTACAAGAATATGTAATAAAAAATAGGGGATGCCATTTAAAAAAATTGAGGTGACTTTCATGTAACTTTCAAATAATTCTTCAAGGTCAAACCAATGGTATCATCTTATGGGCCCCTCGAAACCAAATAACTTTTGTCTGAAAAATTTTTCTCTCCCGGGCTTGGTTTTCGAAATATTCGACTGGATGTTTTATAATGGGACACCCTGTATATATATATATATATATGTAGGAATTTATTGTTTTTAAAATAAATTAGGATGTTAAATAGTTAACTGTTTTTTAAAATAAATTCTTTAATATAGTTACAAAAACTGAGAGATTCGGAATGACGAGATTCGTACCGCTCTCGATGATCTCATCCGTCTTGTCTCGCGGCACTAGAACGAGTGAGTCTCGAATTCGTCAGCGCTCTCTTCTCATAGTCGAGATTATTCGCAACCGTTTTACCCTCTAGATCATTTTCTCGTCGGAAAACAATATCCTCGTCGCAAAAACAATATTCGCAATGTCGCACGTCTAAATAATATATACTTTCTCTTTTAACCTAGAGCGCTCCTAAATAACAAACAACAATCCGCTCGTGATCTGAACGTCGTTTTCCGTTTCGCTTGGAACGTTCCCGAGCAGCTGAATATTAACGTTAAATATATCCTACACTCGGCCGTCCTGACCGAGTGGTCGTCCCGACCGCTCGTTTTCCTCCTTTTCATCTTCCGAGGCGTCCTCGACGTCCTCATCGTCATCGACCCATGGTTTTATATGATCGGCCGCCGTGGATGTCTCCAGTGGTCCCTCATGGTCACCTACTTTTTTCACTAAGTATCGATGGTTGCGCAGCGCTTTAACAACTTTATACGGACCCAGATATTTACTCGCCAGTTTTAATCCCGGACCTCGTTGCGTACGCCGTATCGCTACGATGTCGTTCTCGCGATAATTCGTCGGTTCTTTTCGCTTTCTATTGAATCCGCGCCTATTCTCTTTTTGGATTTTCGCAATGTTCTGTCTCGCACAATCTCTGATTTCATCGCGGTTTTCTTGGAATTCGGAAATCCATTCTTTCTCTAACAATTCGCGAACCTCATGGTTGTTTCGCAGGCGCGCGTGGGTCCCAAATATTACATTAAACGGGGACGTACCTAAACTTCTATGTAACGTCGTGTTGAGATATTGTTGTGCTAATCCTAAATATCTATACCATTCCTCTCGTTTCGGATTCGAAAGCTTGGTTAGCAGAGGAATCAACGTACGGTTTACACGCTCGGCTTGACCGTTCGCTCTTGGTATCCCGGCCGTGATGAGCACATGCTCAATACCTTCCTCCTTACAATAACTCTGAAAGTCGTTTGAAGTAAAGGCGGTGCCTCGATCCGAAATTATTCGACGCGGATTTCCGAAGATAATCGATTGTTTTCTCAAAATGTTTAACACCTCAGCGGTACTGGTACTCTTAGTCACATATAGCCACACGAATTTAGAAAACGCATCAATAATAAGAAATATATGATTGTAACTTTTTTTGGTAGAGGGAAGCGGCCCCAAATGATCGATATGATAAGTATCCAGTGGCGCTTCTCCTTTCGCGATCGGATTCAAAAATCCCTCCTGCTTACCCTGTTTCCTTTCAGCCAAAATACAAGGAACGCAGTTCTTAATGATTTTCTCGATTTTAGTTTTAGCGTCAGGAATCCAATAATCTCTTTTTAATGCCGCTTCCGTCTTCGCAACTGAAAAATGTCCTCTCTCGTGGGCCTGTCGAATAATTTGGGATCTCATCGAAGTGGGCACAACAATTCGCAAGTCACCGTCTATTTCTTTAAAAAGTATACCGCCTCTTACAGTGTATTCGCTAATCTTTCGCATTTTGGCGAGATCGCTGATTCTTCTAACGTCGCCATCGTCCTGTTGGGCTTTCTCTAATCGCGCTAACAAACCATCCCCAGAGGCTTCGACTAACAGGCATCGCACCTGCGGATTACGACTTAAAGCGTCGACGTGCGCCATGTTCTTGCCCGGTCGATGTTCTATCGTATAGTCGAATTCTTCTAAAAGTAAGGCCCATCGAGCCACGCGTACGCATAAATCTCTTTTATTCATAGTGGCCGTAAACGCGCGACAATCGGTAACGATCTTGAACGGCGTCCCTAGCAGATAAACTCGGAATTTCTTGAGCGCTTTAACAATTGCTAACACCTCCAGCTCATAACTCGTGTATTTTGCTTCTGCTGGCGTAGTCTTGCCGCTGCAGTAGTAGACGGGATGCATCATGTTATCGTCTTTACCTTTCTGTAAAAGTATCGCGCCGTATCCGTGCATGGATGCGTCAGTATGCAACTCGGTCTCCGCGCCTATTGTATACAAATTCAAGATCGGACCATTGCAGAGAGCCTCTTTTAGGCGCATATAGGATTCTCTCTCTCTCTCGCCAAACTCGAATTTCGAACCAGTTTTCAACAGATTAGTTAGCGGGCGCGCGATAATTGAGTACCGGGGGACAAATTTTCTAAAGTACCCGCTCAGCCCCAGAAAGCTTTGCACTTGTTTCACGGAGCCAGGCTCGGGAAATTTTCTAACTGCCTCGGTTTTACGCTCGGACGGGCTCACCTGGCCGTTCTCTATTACATGACCGAGGAATTCCACACGCTCTTGCAAAAATTGACACTTACGCCAATTGATTACCAATCCGGCTTTACTCGCGACTTCTAACACTGCTCGAAGGTTCTCTATCCCTGCTTCATAATCGATAGAGGGTATAATCAGATCGTCCATATATGTTAATACTATTTTGTCTCGTAATAAGTTTCTGAAGACTATATTGATAAATCTCTGAAAGATAGCCGGTGAATTACACAGACCGAAAGGAACGCGCAAGAACTCATAATGCCCGTCGGGTACGATAAAAGCGGTAAATTTTCGGCTCTGTTCGTCCACCGGAACGTGGAAAAATCCGTTCTTCAAATCGAGCGTAGTGAAACATTTCGCGCCTTGCAACAAGTCAAGCTGATCCTCTATGAGTGGCAACGGGTATCGATCTTTAATTATTTTCTGATTCAACTTGCGATAGTCTACGCACAGTCTGACCGAACCGTCCCTCTTTTTCGTTAATACTATGGGACTCGCATATTCCGATAACGATGGTTGCGCAATGCCATCGCGCAGCCACTCGTTCACCTGGGCATTTACCTGCTCTCTCTCTAACGGCGATAACCGCCTCGCTCTCTGATACACCGGCTCATCGTCTTTTAGTAATATTGTCATTCTTAATTCGACCTCTTGCGTTGGCTCAGGTTTATAATCATTAATTAAGTTCTCAATCGTCTCTCTCTGCTTCGCGTCTTTTATATGCGTTACGTCTACGTTATTTACCTCGTTAAAATCTACATTTATCCGGCCTATCTCATTAAACTCTACGTTGTCTGATTGTGGGACGGACTTCCGCGCGCTGACGACAATGTTACCGGCATCTATCGTAAGTTTAACGGTTTCCAGAAAATCTGCGCCGATGAGCAGGCCGTGTCTCATAATGACGTCCGAAACGACGCGAACAAGAATCGGGTAGTCGCTACCGTCGATGGTTACAATCGCATTAAACTCGCCTAGAGTCACGTTATCATCGGAACCTATGCCGCGAAATCTGATTTTACTAGAATGTAGTTTCGGCGCATCTATCTTGACGTATTGGTCGGCGCGCATCAAACAAATATCGCTCCCGGTATCGATAAGCGCTTCTATCTTCCGACCGTTAATCGCTACTTCCTTTACGTACTTTTTCTGACCGCTTTGTGTAATGATATTGGTATCTTTTACCATCGTTTGTCTCTTGGTGCACGCAGCTGCCAGATGTCCGCGCTCGCCACAGCCGAAACACTTTGGCCCTTCTGCTTTTGTTGGACAATCCGCACCCACGTGGTTTCGCTGTCCACAATTGAAGCACCGCTTCTCGTTCCGTGGCGTCTCCCTCCTGTCCGTCCTCTCGATTCCCCGACTGCGAGTTCCACCGTGCGCCTCCGCCTTCCTCGCAGCGTTAGCAGGAAGTTTCTCCTTGAGGTTCACTTTCTCGAAGGCCTTGAGCAACGCGGCCCTCGTCGTGAATCCACTAATGCGTGCTTGATCTCTCAAGCTCGTGATCGGTATGCCATCGATAATATACTCGAGCGCTTCATCCTTGTCGATCGGCACTCGATTCGCGAGAATTGTCTTCGCGTGGACGTATTCATGGAAAGTTTCATTCCTCTGCCAAGTGCGTTGCTCGAACGACCTCCTCAATTCTATTCTGCTCGGGCGATGATCGAACATTTCGCGCAACCCGCACAGCAGGTTGTCGATGGGAGACTCTATGTGAGTGGGATCGGAGTGCAACCACTCCAACGCTCGTCCCTTCAGCCTCATGCCGATCAAAATTCTGGCATGGCTCTCCGTCAACTCATACGTTTTCCTCAGCAGCGTCACTTGCCGCTCCCAGTTCTCGTAGTCCCCGGCGTCTCCGTCGAAGTAACCCAGCAGATCCGCCACTGCCGCTACGCTTAGCTTGGACGACACCGTCATCGGCCCTTGCTCCGCTCGCTGCTCTCGATCGGACACGCGCATTCCCTGCATCTCTCGCAGCAATTGTATTTCCGTCCGCACGAGCGCCAGCTCACGCTCCGCAAGCTCCTTCTCTCGGCGATACATCTCAATCTCTCGCCGTCTCCACGCGTCCTCTCGCATCTCATCGGCACCAGCACCATCGTCTCCACCACGCCCGTCCTCCTCCGTCATCCACGAGCCCGCAGGCTCGGCCTCCATTAGACGTGCAATTAGCTCTGTCTTCGCTCCGGTCGTCGACAAGCCGCGCGTCTTCAGCTTCTCCTTCAATTCTAGCACCGTAAATGTATTGGGGTCTGACATGCTATCGGGAGTCTCGATTCTCGCTGTTCTCGCTGTCAGCCGCTAGTCGTTGCAGCACCGCTCAATCCCGAAAACTTGGAATCCTCCCGAATATTTGACGACGCGTTCGAATCCGTCTTTTCCGATCCCGGCTGAGCCCCCAAGATTGTAGGAATTTATTGTTTTTAAAATAAATTAGGATGTTAAATAGTTAACTGTTTTTTAAAATAAATTCTTTAATATAGTTACAAAAACTGAGAGATTCGGAATGACGAGATTCGTACCGCTCTCGATGATCTCATCCGTCTTGTCTCGCGGCACTAGAACGAGTGAGTCTCGAATTCGTCAGCGCTCTCTTCTCATAGTCGAGATTATTCGCAACCGTTTTACCCTCTAGATCATTTTCTCGTCGGAAAACAATATCCTCGTCGCAAAAACAATATTCGCAATGTCGCACGTCTAAATAATATATACTTTCTCTTTTAACCTAGAGCGCTCCTAAATAACAAACAACAATCCGCTCGTGATCTGAACGTCGTTTTCCGTTTCGCTTGGAACGTTCCCGAGCAGCTGAATATTAACGTTAAATATATCCTACAATATATATATATATATATATGAAGAATGTATATATAGGAAGTATATACATGGTATGTACATATATCACTCAAAAAAATGGTTTTGCAATAATAGCAAAAATTTTCTAAGTGTAAAAAATTAACTAAAACAGATAAATGATTAGCAACTTTTGTGATATTGCATATGTAATTACTTAATCAGTTTAAATAACAGAAACAGAATATATATCTGTATTGTTTGGGAATTTTAAAAAGAAAGTTTCTCTAAAGCACCTATCTATGTAAAGTCAATCATGTGTTAGATCATGTGTCAATTACGTGTTAGAAAGTTGGATTGAAATAAACAGAAAAAATCAACAATGCAAACAAATGAATTTATGATCTGCACATCTACAGTTTATATGACACATCCAATTTGTCTAACTCTTTTAAAATCTCGACATGTATACACTAAAAATAATGTTTCACTGATGTAGTCAAATTTCTAGATATTATATAAGATATTAGCTGCGACATCTAGAAATCTAACTACATCAGCGAAACATTATTTACATTAACGGTTTAACATTAACGGTTATTTTGAGTGTATCACGATTACGCCGCGTGTGGCGCATGCAACACGTACTGTGTAGTATTGCATAAAAGTTCGTGCCAGCGCCCACCGGGTAGCCGTGTAGTTACATGTTGATGCCCGTTTAATAGACACGTGGATGCAAAGAAATTACGCATATTGGCACATAGGCGAATCGTGCTTTGAGTTTATGTGTATATTTTGTGTGTTTGTGGAAGTTTTACTGTGGAAATTTTATTGTGACTATTGTAATTATGTCAGACAAGACTTTCATCGAATTGACGTCTAGAGACTTATTAAAAACATGGAATCTCGAGGAATATGCATCGGCGTTTGAAAGTAAGAATATAATTACTAGTTTTTTTGATGAAATATTATAATTAGATTAGATATCTATTGCATAAATTTTTTGCACTATTGTTAAAATAAATTAATTTTTTTCACATGCCATTATTCATTTTTTTAGCAAGTTATGTTAATAAAAAAATTTTTTCTGCTTCGTATAATATTTCAACAAAGTTATAAATTTTTGTCATAAAGCCCTTTTTCGGATATAAATTTCAAGAATATTGCGCACGTGGCATACAATTATATACATATATACCATTCGCAGAATATTCTCGAATCTTTTATTTGATAGATATCTAGATGTGAGGCTGCGATACCTTTCGCTGATGTAATTAGATTTCTAGGTGTAGCAGTTAGATATCTAGCTAAGAGATCTAGAAATCTAACTACATCAGCGAAACATTTTTTTTAAAGATGTGTGACTTAAAATAAGTATTTTATCACAATTATTTTATATCCAATAAATATTCATAAATATTTTTGTTTATTTTGTATTATAGGTAATTGTATAGAAGCCGCAGAATTTGAAAGTCTATTAGAACCTGAGTGGAAGGAAACTTTAGAGTCTTTGATCCCATTTTCTGGCCACAGAATGAGATTCATGAAAAATGTGAAAAATTTTGTCAAAATTGACACAAACGAAATGGTACAACATAAGTTAATACACATAGATATTAATATATTAATTAATTATTTTAATAATGATATATCAAATGTGTGAGGAAAAATATGGCATGCAAAACAATTAATTTATTTCAATGTAAAAAAAGATTTTTAAATATTTAAAAAGTAATTTTAAATGCATAATTTCTAGTGCTAATTATATTCGTAAAAAGAGGTAGAAAGAAAGAGAGAAAAATGATAGAAAAATAAATTGTTGTTTAAATTTAGTATATTTGTAATGAATTTTTTATATTAATACGCTAATTTTATATTTTTAATCGAATTTTAGAAATTTTATCTGAAATATCATTACGTTTTCAATTCTGAATTTTTTCTTTCCACTTTTTTGCAGATTGAAAATAATTTTCTAAAGTTATATGAGAAGGATAAAAATAAAAATACTGTTATTTCTTTTTCACCTCAACCAGTAAGTATGCTTTGATATTGTATTTAATTTAACAGCTTCTTTCAAAAAACTTAAAAATTTTTATTTTTAAATATTAAATTATCAATTTCGAAGGGTACATCAAATGAATCAGAAGACATTAAAGAAACTGAAGAAATTCTAAAAAACAATGATCCAGAGGAAAATTTGGAGGAATCATTTGATCAAGAAGCTCCAAAAAATATTGCCAAAAAAAGAAAGATAGAGTTATTATGTACTGTAGAGAGTGACGAATCTAATGTCACACGAGGTGAGGTAAGTTATGAATAATTGGTTTTCTTTAATATATTACATATATACACTTTAATATTTAATATTTACAATATTTACAATATTCTTTAATATTTACAATATATACAGAGTGTCTGTAATCAAATTTTGTAAAAAAATTTCTTGAAAATTTCCGGATTTTCCAAACATTCTTGTTTAAAATTTATGAAAAAAAATCTTGAGAATTTTTTATTTTTTTATTTTTTCCAAAGAGTAGACATCCTATTCTAGTACATAATGTTTTATGTGTGTGTATTTAAAAAATTTCATTTACATTTTTTTTTATAATTTTGTTCAGCAACTTCGTTTTCTTCTAAACAAGTCAGCTACAGGTAGATGTCTTTTACAACTAGCAAAGCAAGGCTCTTATTTGAAGGATAAAGACAGAAATAAGTTAACAGATATTATTATTGAAAATCAATTGAGCAAAAGTGACAAGTAAGCTTATTTGTTATTTTACAATTTAAATTGTGATCCTCATATCATAATCATTTTTTCTTGTTTCTTAATGTCACTTTTTCTACTTTTAGAATTTCAAGTACAGAGTTTCCTAAATTGGTTGCTGCTATTCAATATTTATTTCCTCAAGAAGATAGCGTAAGACAATATAAATTTTCATAACAAGTTATTGAATATAAAATGAGCTGCACATTTTTATGTAGATTGTAATTAAAATGCTAAATTTATTTGCACAGGAGCTTTATTACATTCCATATAAATGTATAAATGGAAACAAACTATTGGCAAAAGGAAAATTAATTACAAAATACTATTTTATGCGAAAAGAATTTAAAGCTCTCGGTATTATTGCGACTAAAAGTGAGGATCAATCAGATTCTCAAGATGATTTAATAACAGGTTTGTTGTATATTTATATTTTTTTCTCTAATTTGATAATTTTTTATTTTAAATATTTTTTGTTATTTTTATTTTGGTAATTTATTTTTTATGATTTTATTTTATGAAATAGATGATCTACAAGGAAAACTTACTTTTCTTAAGGAGAATGTAGAACCGTGGCCTACAATAATAGATTATTGGACAGATACCTCAAAACAAAGAATTGCACAATTGCATGCCAAATCTCGAATTACAAATAAAGAAAATGACAAAAGAAAAATTAATAAAAGCAAGAGTAACAAAGTAATTCCACAAATTGGATTAATTCAAGAAAAAAAAAATTGGAAAATATTTCAACTTATTTAAAAAAATACCCAGCTCTTAAAGAAAAACTTGGATACACTTTGGTTAATATTATTTTAATATTATGTACTGTTTTGCATTTTATCATGTGCTACAAATTGATTTTGTATTTTAACCTTCTATTTTTTATGTTTTAGTTTGAAATAGATTTTGATTTATTATATCCCGAACAAAAACTGAAGGCTTATAATTCATATTCAGAGTTTTGCAACCGTATTATGCAAGTGCTAAACAAAGAAGAAAATAAATATGAGGCACTTAAAGATAATTGTCTACGTGTTACAAATGATGAGATTTCAGAAGGTAAAAAAATGTTAGATACAAAATTTTATTTTTTATTACAAAGTATTAATTTTTTGAATTTAAAATTGGCTTTTATATTGTCAACTTTTCCTTTTCTTAATAGATAGCAAAAATTTAGTAGCATTATTGTCACTTTGTTATTTGGATACTGTCGTAACAGTTGCGCGTAAATCCGGTCGTACGTGGAGACCACCTCATAGAGAAATTCAAGAAGGCATAATTTCCCAAATTGAAGTAAGTGTTTATTCTACAGAAATGTTACATACACATTTTTTGTTTTTAAGATTGAGTATTTCTAAGTATTTTTGGAAAAATATATTAATTTAATTTTAATTTTATCTACATATTTTAATTTTTAGAGTGTTCAAAAACTTCAAACATTTATTCAAGAAAGAGAAAAAAAACTAATTCACTGGGATCTTACTATTCAGCCATATGTTCTTGTCTGTGGATCATCCATAGAAGACATAGATGCTTGTTATGTTATTCTCGATAGAGAGACACAATTTCTCGCTCAATCCCCAATAAGAGCTTTGGATCTATGTTTTAAGATTATTCACGCAGCTCATTTAAACTACTCTCCCGAAAGTTATCGCTTATGGAGACTCGTTCAGAAGGAGCTTTACGACTTAACAACTGAATTTGATGAATGGAAGTTTGATGCTCAACTACCAAAATTATTTAAAAAATTTTCTTGCAAGTAAAAATACAAGATCTGTTTTTATTTCTCAACTTTTAAATGATATTTTATTTTTTGTCTAATACGTGCAATACATATGAAATGTATAAGCATATGTTTAAATTTTTATATTTTTTTGGTTGTTCTTTGTACGTTAAAAACTAATTACTATAATTTAATATATTAATGTACTATCTTATTATAATCTAAAGTGAAAATTTTTTAAAATTTAGTATTTAGAATTAATATTAAATATTTTGAGACATTTTGAGATTGAATTTTCCAGCAATTAAATTCTTATAAGTTTTATTTTATATATCACTGATATAAGCTGGGACATTTTCTGTAAAAATTTTAGTTTCATTATATTATTTTTTTCTTTTTATAATTATCTCAAATGCCGTCCTGCTTTATATGTGCAATTAGGTTACGCGAAATCAATCAATTACATAAACATTTAAGACTTATTCATAAGCTCGATGATAACCGTTCTATTTATAAATGCGTTGAAGTTGGATGTTACCAACAATGTTCTAATTGGAGTAGCTTTAGACGTCATTTAAATAAGTTTCATTTAATTCCTAGTAATACAGATCCTATATCAAGCTCTATGAATGAAACTTATGAAACAGAACTTAATTCTAATGTTTTGCCTACTAATAAGCAGTTAAATAAATATGAATGCAAAAATGATAATTTTTTTTCATCTGATTTAAAACAAGAAACTTCCATCCATGAATTTTTACTCAATGAAACTTTGTTAAAAGATAAAATAAAGACTTCAGCTTCCATGTTAATAACCAAATGGTATAGTAAATCTGGTCGTCCCCGTAAAATAATTCAAGAATTTATAGAAGACATCACTGAATTTTTGTCTACCAATCTCTCATTGGTATCGACTGATATTTCAATGATACTTCAAAATCAAAATGTTGACTCTAGCATTATTGATAATATCTGTTATAAAATTGATGTATTAAAAGATCCATTTAAGGATTTCAAAACAGAATACTTAAGATTTCAATTCTTGAAAAAAGAAGGATTTTATATTGCACCTGAAAGTTATAACATTGCTCCTGATATGTTCATAAAAAAAAATCATGGAAAAGTTCTTGTTGAAATTGATAATGCTGAAGGACAATTTATACGTTTACGGAAGGTTCTAAAAGTTTTTTTGGAGTTACCAAATGTGTTTGACATTATAAAGAATGTTTTAAGTAAAACTATATATGAAGATGTTTTTGCTGATTATATTCATGGATCTCACTGGCAAAAAAAAAAGTTTTATTTGGCGAAAAGCTTGTGATTCCTCTGTTTGTATTCTATGACGATTTTGAAGTTGATAAAGAAATTGGTTCCCACAGTGCTAAACTTGGTGTTGTGTATGTAAAAATAGCATGTCTTCCCCCTGAATTTCAAAGTTCTTTGGATAATATTTTTTTGACTCTACTTTTTAATGCATCTGATCGTGTCAATTATGGAAATAAGCGAATATTTCAGATTTTTATTAAAGAATTGAATTTTTTGTTTAATAATGGCATTGAAATTACAATAAATAATGTTGTTCATAAAGTTTATTTTGTTATGGCTCTTTTAATGGCTGATAATTTAGCTCTCCATTCAATGCTTGGTTTTGCAGAGGGGTTTATTGCAAATTTTCCATGTCGTATCTGCCGTGCTCATAAATCTTTAATTCATTCACAAACAGAGGAAGACCCAAGTTTAATCAGAAATAAATTTCAACATGATATAGATTGCAAAACTGGCAATGTATCTTTAACTGGAGTTAATGAAGAGTCTGTTCTCAATAAAATTGACACTTTTGAAGCAATTGACAACCCAAGCGTTGACATTATGCATGATATTTTTGAGGGGGTTTGCATTTATGATATGGGTCACATTTTATATCAATTAATTTTTTATATCAATTAATTTTTGTGAAAAATTACTTTACTGTCGACATACTTAACTTCCGACTCATTACATTTGATTATGATAAAACTATAACTAATAAGCCTGTTGAATTTAAAGAAAAAGCTCTTCGTAAAAGATCAATAAAAATGACTGCCAGTGAGATGCGCACTTTTGTTCATATTTTTACTTTACTCGTGGGTGATCTGATTCCAGAAAATGATCCCATATGGAAGTTTTACTTAATTCTTCGTGATATTATTGATATTATTTTATGTAGGCAAATACAGAAAGAAATTATAAAAATACTGAAGGAAAGAATTGCTGAACATCATCGTTTGTATATTATTCTTTTTGATGATACGTTGAAACCTAAACACCATCATATGGTTCACTATCCATCCATTTTACCTCAATCTGGTGTTCTTATTAATTTAGCATGTGACCGGTTTGAAGCTAATCATCAGCCGGCTGTGCAAGACGCTAAAGCTACTCCTTCTAGAAAAAATATTGCTTACACTTTAGCTGTAAAACAACAGCTTCGATGTGCTTACCGGTTTATAATTCAAAAGGGTCTTAATAATATATTACAAGTAGGGCCTGAAGAGAAATCAAATTCTTTTAATTTATCTATTCCTTTTCTTCCAAAAAATTTTTCTAATAACTTTAAGCAACACACTTTTATCATTTTTAAAGGAATTTTGTATAAAAAAGGAATGTGCGTAGCAACAGGAATAGATGATGACAATGGACCTGAATTTGGTATAATTTCCTCAATTCTGATAAACAATAATAGTAGTATCTGTTTCGTGTGCAATGTCCTTTTTTGTACAATGTACAATGAACATTTTCATTCTTATAGTGTATGTAATACTGGCAAAATAATATCAATTTTGATTAATAATCTTTTAGATTATTTACCTTTGTTATATTGTAAAAGCAGTGATGGAAAACAATATGTTACACTGCGTCATTTACTGTAGTACACAATAAGAATATGTATTTAAACATTATATAAAACATTTAGATATTAAGATTATAAATAAATTTATTCTTTTTTATAAGAGATGGTACTTATTAGTATTTTTCAATACATATATAATTATAAGTCTTTCTTTTAGTTATCTATCCTGTGTCCAAAAACTAAACCTGTCTGATATATATATATTCAGGGTGTCCCAGAACTCGCGTGACGCCCGTTACCGACGTATTCTTTGTGACATTCTGAGACGAAACTCTTGAATGGTAAGCCATTAAACTTAACGAATAAGCGCGCGTGGAATTGGCGCGGTCAGGACTGACACAATCGAGACTGGCGCGAGGCCAGAATAATAAGAAATTTTAAAATAATTCATGATTGTTTTAAAAAAGTTAATAAAAATCGGATTATTTTGATGTTGTTATGATAGTCATGTGCAAAATTTTACTCAAGCAGCGTAATCACCTGGTAACAAGAAAAAGAGAAACGCGCTTTGACACAATGTATGTATCTGAAGTATGTATATATCTCGCGCCAGTCTCGATTGTGCCAGTCCTGACCGCGCCAATTCCACGCGCGCTTATTCGTTAACTTTAATGGCTTACCATTCAAATACTACTCATCGGATCTTTTTTTGGTAAAGAAATTTTCGTCTCAGAATGTCACGAAGAATACGTCGGTAACGGGCGTCACGCGAGTTCTGGGACACCCTGTATATATAGAAATAAAATACATACATATATATATATATATATTTCTTCTTCTATTTTATTTCTTTTTACACATAAATTGTGGAAAGTCTAATTACTATAATACTATATATAAAATTACATATTTAATACATGTACCTACAACATAAATAATGGAACCACAGAAAGGTAGCCTATATAGCTATAATATAATTTGACTTCCCATTATTCATGAGTAGAAAAGAAGTATATTTTAGATTATTATATTCTAGAAATGTGATATATTAGATTAAATAATTATATTCCAAATGTTACAGTTAACTTGTTTTTAATTACAGCTAAATGAATTTTATAAACGTTTAGTGTACCTATGCAATATTTTATAAGTGAATTTATTAGAAAAAGATGTGTTAACCAATGCATTATAATAAATTTATTAAGATGCATTGCTTAACACATATTTTTCTAATAAATTCAATTATAAAATATTGTATAGATACATTCAAAAAATGTTTTGCTGATGTAGTTAGATTTCTAGGTGTCATCAGCCAACTGTGACACCTAGAAATTTAACTACATCAGCGAAACATTTTTTTGAGTATACACTAAAAATTTATAAAATTAATTTAGCTGTAGTTGAAAAAAAGTTAGCTATGACATCTAGAATATATTGCCACATTATCTTGATGCTGCAGTTATAATCGACAGCTACTCACAAAGATTGTTCTAGCTGTATTAACAAAACTTATTTATACTACGTAGTAAGTAATATTTAGCTATAGTATTAATACTCATTTATACTATGCAGTGAGGAATATTTAGTTATACTGCTAAAACTTATTTATATCATATAATGAATAACATTTAGCAATGATATCTAAATTTTTCAAAAGCTATGGCTAGAACATTACTCCTATAAATTCTACATGTAACAAACAATATTTTCACAGATACAAAAAACAGCGATACATTCTGGTTAGGATATTTAGAAATCTAACTACATCAGCGAAATATTTTTTTGAGTGATGAAGAATGTATGTATAAAAAGTACATTCTTCATACATATCATTGCCTGTACATACCATTTATATACAGGCAAATACATACATTTTTCATACATATATGTACATACAATGTATATACTTTCTGCATATATATAGTGTGTATTTATATGTATAAAGAATAGATGGACAAAGTGTATATACATTGCATGTACTAATCATGTACATATATATGTACCATGGATCTTCTATGTATATCTTTCCGGTTACATTTGCATGTATATTTCACATCCTATGTATGTTAATTCTATCAAGAATGTATATACATAGAATATACAATATATATAAATGTACGTACAGTGTATATACTAAGTATATTTTAATGTTTTATGGATACTCATCAACGGTTGGAATTCCTGATGTCTATTGCCTGATGTCTCCTCCTGCCTCTGTACCGGCAGCTTCGTCTTTGCACTCGCGAATTCCTCACCGATAATCTGAAGACATGCTCAAGAACGCGTTGATAATCTGAAAATATTAATATGTTTAACATGATATTCATATATGAATTTATATGATATATATAACTGACTTGATTAATATATAAGTTGAATTAAAATATGCTTCTAATCCGAAAAATGGAAAATAAATCATATTTCGATCATAGGTCAAACTTAAATCACATTTCTACAGTTTACAGATTGAAATAAAAATGTTTAAAGTTAAAGTGCGAAGGACACTAGATCCAAAAAAGAGAGATGCAATAATAGATTCGTGTTTCCTCATTTGAAGAGAAATGAGGAATTTAATAAATCACATGAATACTTGCTGTGATAAATAGTTACTTACGATAAATTTATCGTTCGTCGCGGCCCATCGTGCAAATTGAGGACTCTCTCTGTCGATATCTTCAGTTCACCGTGCTTCAAGAGACAATGACACGGCAGCTCGCCAAGCGACTCGCACCATTGTGTCCTTGCCCCACTTCACCCTACGAATGATAACAAGGTCGGATCGTAAACAGCGTGCGCCGTACCTCTCGCCGAACAATACGAACCCCTCGATTCCCGAATTTCACATTAAGGCTAGTATTCATAGTTCATTCTTATTTCAAGGCTGCTTAAAGGATGTCTCTTATGATGTTAACGTGGCTCTGTGATTGTGTGTGTGTGGTTCGTGATATCTTAAAATTGTACTAAGAACGAACTATGAATTCTGAACAGTTCTAACAGTCGTGATGAATGACTGCTTACTTGACGCACATCCTATACAGCACAGATCATTGCAGTTATATTGCGACAACATTAACGTAACAAAGTAACATTGCGACAATGTTGCCGCAATATAACTGCAATGTTTGTGCTGTACAGTGTTATAATAAACACGCACCGAATTCTCTCAATTATCGCATACTTCACCTCGTTTTACGAATATTAACATCGCTGTCCAATACAAAGCGTTAATCTATTCTCGACTGATAAAAATTTATCAATTTTTTTTATCAATTTGAGATCTAAAATTGTAAAACGTCCATTAATATTTCGGCTCTTAACTTATATGTACTTTGAATGCAGCCATTTTTTAAAAAATTATTGTTTAGAACTGGTCTGATTTCCTAATGTTTAAAAATAGCAAACATATAATGTCAATAAACGTTGTTATATCAGAACTCAATGTAATAAAATAAAATAAAAGTGATACAATAAAAATAAATAAAAACTCGCCAGAATATAAGAGTCTTCTACGTACGCTTCGGCCCCTACTCCTCATTGCGCACTGAGCCAGCGAACATAAAAACATTATAACTGTAAATTGCTTTTCAAGCATAGGAAACGTTGCACAGTATCTCTTTAAAAGTAATCCTAGTTATACAGAGACCAAAAACTGCAACGTATGTCCTAAGATTATTATACGTCAATCTGTATTAGTTCCAATTGATATGTATTTTTTAAATTTTTCTTTGTGAATTTTTTTCGAAATAAGATGAGATATTCAAATTTTTCCAACGGCACAATACGGCACAATAAAAAAAAAGTCAAAATTCGAAAAGTGCGGGGCTATCAAAAATTTTGTTTTTGTTTATTTTCTTGAATATGTTTTGAGTTACAGGATTGTGGTTTACGGCACAACATGGCACAAGCGTAGCACAATTCATAAAAATATAGAATTCGAAAAGTGCGGCGCCAACTTCACACACGTGTTCTTGTTGCTACGCGTGAGCGCAACGCCGATGCTGTTACCAACTTCAGCGTGCCAATATGCACCGTTGTTGCAAATATTTATTCGACACTGAATATAAGCGAAATTTTAACACTTTTTTATTTATATAATTATATTGTTACGTTCCTGCTTCGCGTCCTGTTCCGCTCATAGTGAAGCAAAGACGTAATACTATGTATTATAAAACCTATACTTGCACAATATAAAAATATAGGTCCTCTCTCTCTCTGTTGCTGTATTTTTATATTGTAAGTATATAAAGCTTGATTTTCTTCATTGTGCGACGTTGTGTTTATCTATTGTGATTTTCTCTATTCTCTATTAATTTAAAAAAATAGGTCAATCCACGCGAGTAAAAGCGCGCGACGAGAAGAGACCTCCCCATTGCAAGATGATAGAAGCCGGTACGGCAAAGCGATGGGAGGCGCGATCTATAAAGAACAATCGCCGTAGCGAACGCGGATCTTTATCCGGATAGGGTTTGACGCGAAGATGCGGAACTTCACTTTGGATTAAAAAGTGTACGCTGTCTAGTTTCGTGAAGCAGCCCGGCGGTGTAGCGAAAGACGGCAGCGTACACTTTTTAATACGAAGTGAAATTTCACATGGGTTTGCAATTTTCCACGCGAAGCGAGTTCCACCCACACTTATGTGTCTAGTTTCTCGGTAGTGGAGCCCCCCCCCTGTAGCTAAGGCGGAACACACTGCTACCACGCGTATACTTTTTAATGCGAAGTGAGGTTTCACATTGGTTTGCAAAATCTATCGTATACTGGTTTATTTTCGGATACCGTTTCAAAGTCATCATAAAAAATATCAACAACAGTAGGAATGGCATATACACACACAGTGTCGTGAAACTTTTCTTTTGTTCATTGGTCATTGGCGGTGGATGTGTAAAGCTGTATTCAAAATAAGTACCACATTTTTCAAACTTTTTTTGTTTATAACTTTTTAACGAGTAGTGACCAAAGGCTAAAACTTTCTGAAGGTCACTCAGGAGGATGATCTTGACAACATATGTCAAGGTCAAGGTCATCGGAGGGTTGTCCGTAATAATAAATAATTACCATAATTTTGAATAGGCAGAGTTTTGGCATATTCCAAATCACAATTTATTCTTGAAAAAAAAACATAAATTTATGTATGTGAGTGTTATGCGTTCTTACTCTATGAATAAAAATTCTCTAATTCAGATAACTTTTATAACTTTGATTTTACTACATATGATAAAGCAAAATATTAATATTTTATTGAATATACAGTGTGATTGTAATCTTATTTTTTTCAGAGGTTACTGCAAACTAACAGTAACATGGATAACGAATTCTATAATGATTACAAAATTTTAATTATAAACAACTTTTTTTGAACATTCTGTAGTGGATATGATGTTGATATTGATGTTAATATGACTTAACAGTTTCGTCTTTTTATGTCAAATATTTTCTCGAATCTTTTCAATACGATATTTAATGCACACATATTTTTGTCGCGAATGTGAGTGTTATGCTGTCTTAGCAGCTTATCCTAAACTAAAATTATTGAGATATAATTTTTATAACTATGATACTATTTCACCACGCATCGCGAAATAAAGTATTAATATTTTATTAATAATATACTTTATATGATACCGATCTTATTCTTTTCACAGGTCACCGCAAACTAAAAATATCACTTCCAATACGTATGATTCGACACATTATTATCTCAGGCGAAGACGAGACGGGGGACGCTAGTATATTATACATCTAAAAAACTTCCAGGTTTCGACTCTCTACAAATTATTTTTTCCTTTCTCAGAATCTATTATATTATAATATATTTTTTTCTTTGCAAATTTGCTAGAAACAAATTTTTATTTTTTATTAAAATCTTCGAACGTCACCTAATTTATAAAAATAAATGATTAAGTGAACATTAATAAAGAGTCGTTATCATTCACAATTTATTACTATTGGGGTATAAAAAAAAAGATTTTTATTTAAGTTTTGTTACTGGATTAAACGATATAGAAATAATATAGCGTGAAAATGATAACAAAATATTTTGCACAAAATGTTTAGTAAAAAATCAGAGTAAAATGCAAAATAATTATTCAATTTACTATATTTAGAACAAAAGAACTTTGTTACAGTAATATTAATAATATAAATATAATATGCATCTAACGCAGAAACAAATACAGATGACATAATGGATGCAAAATGTGAAAAGAA
>CABEGB010000708.1:0-46631 GCA_901521435.1 Crematogaster levior | reverse complement strand
TTTTATTATTATGATATTCATTTTCAGGAAATTTAGAATATTTATCTTGTACAAGTTGTACAAATATTTAATTATTTGCAAACTTACTCCCTTAATGTAACGAGGAAAAAACTATAAAAGTGACACAATTTCAGAGAGACGCTTGTTAAATTGGTAAGGATTCATAATTAGCAAGAATCCAAATGGAGAGATTCGTATTGATTTTAGAACTGCGAAGAACGCAAAGTTTGGGAATAATTGAAAAATTGAAAACAATGTATGTTTGTTAAATTAAAAGATATCCACACTAATGATCTGTATATGCTGTATTTCGAAACCATTAAAGGCCAATATAAAAAAACCATTATGTATATTTTATGTATATTCTTAGATATTTTATGATATTGGGTTGGGTTGAAGGCAACCTGCCCGCGTTTTTTTTTTAAATTTTTAAAAGCTTTATTTTTCAATAAAAAAATGAATAAACTAATTAAATCAATAAATGACATGGAAAATGTTAAAAATTTTAAAAAAAAAAGGGGAACTTATAGTTGCCAATCTAATATATTAGAAAAATGTGAGAAAAAAACATATTCCGCTAACTATCTAGTTAGTAATAGCATAATACATGATTGACTTTTAATGTTTTGCTAAAAAGTCTTCTAAATCAATAATAATATTAAAGGATGAGGAATTATTAAAAATAATTGTCATGAAAACTAAAAAAATTAAACTTTTTTTTTAAAATTAAATTGAAATGAAATGTTATGTTTTAACTAGTGTGGACTAAGTCTTTAATAGAGGATATATATTTCCGTGTAAAGTGTATTTAAAAAATTTAACGAACTCCCTTTATAGATTAAAGTTTGAGAAAAAAGAAAAGAGAGAGAGGAAGAAAGAAAAGACATAGTCCTGAGGGGCTCATTTAAATTTTAGAATAAAAGCAAAATGGATTATATTAATTGTTAATATTATCATATTAGTAAATGTAAAAACCTTTAACGGTAGCTTCCTCCATATAGTAGCAAGACTGTCGTGTAGCCAAAAAGAAGACCATCGCGATGGGCTAACTGCATTACAAAACCATTGATATGTTATTTTATAAGCTTATAAAACGAAAAAAAGGACCTTCTATTTTGGCGTAGAATCGAATAAAGAGCTTCAATGCAAATGTTTTCTTCCTTAAAAAGTTATTATAATTTTATATGTTCTCTCTTCATATAATTAGAAAATGTAATATACATACATATGCAATTATATACTGTATCATAATACATTAAATTAAGATCGAGAAATGAAAAGAGAGAAGAATAAATTAATTTATATAAATGCTTAACAACCCCGGATTTTGTATGTATATTTATTTGGAATCAGCCAATTTAATTAGAATTTCAGAATCGTAGTTTTTGATACGCGTAGTGCACTACACAATACCATTTTCTTATAGAACATCTTTAATCTTTAATCTGATTTAATATTTCTTTTTGAGAAAACTCTGGGCTTTATTATATGGCTTCCAATTTTTTCTGCTAATGACTGTCGTAAATTTGTCGATTCACTTGCAGAAACGTCTGAAAAAAGAGAAGAACCATCTTCCTTTTTAATAAACTATCAAACTAAAAATATATATTCTTACAATATAGTTACATAAATCGAGAGCCGAACTATAACTCAATGTATCTGCATTGGCTGCCAGCGCGTAGGATTGGTATGAGAGGAAGCGCGCTGTTGTCAGTGCTTACAAGGTCGTTCCTCCCATTTCACGTCTCCACACGCAACGCGTCAGCAGCTAATGCTAGTAGCTAGATACATTGGCGACTTGATGTTTGTCCCAATGCGTCTATTCGCTCTACTTTAATAATTAATTTTTCTTATACGTAAACTTTGTAAAATTATATAGTACTTTTTCTTTATTTTAATCCCTTCTTATTATTCTATGAGTTTTTGCAAAAGATCCCTCTAACTACCATTATTGGTATTAAGAATAAAATTGAGCTCTCTATGCAGTTTAACCAATTTAAATTAAACAATAAATATTTTTATAAAATGTATAACACTTCTTCCATATTATCATTAACGGAATCAATAAATATATAAAACTTAGAACGTTAACTTTTACGTTAAATTTGAAAACGTTACTAAATCAATAAGAAATTTTGATACACATTGGTGTAATATAACGTGAATTGCTTTATTACACTTCTTCTTAATTAGATTTAAAATTATAATTAGATTTAAATTATATTAGATTTATAATAGAAATTTTTTTCTTTCTTATCAAAAAAACGTGCATCACATATTATTTTACCAATATTTACTTCTAGTAATTTGAACATAAGCGGCTGTTAATTACGCATAAAAAAATAAACTTTGGTTATTCAGAATAATAATGCGAATATGCGAATGTGTGTCAAGTAAAATCATCAATATAATGAACGTCTATAATTATCATCTATAATAATTATCTAGTAATAAATAAAATTGTTAATTTCAATTCTGCAAATAAATTTACAGATCGTTATATCTCTTAAAACTATGTATTACCTGTGAAAAGATAAGTCCCCACTTTGATGCGCCATCTTGTGGAAAATTTGAATTGCGACATAATCTATTTTTGGAATCTCTATTTTTTCAAAAACAGATGTGAAATGCGACATAACATTTTCTATAACTTGATTTTTAAGTGAATTTAAAAGTATCATTTCTAGAACATTGTTTGCAACCCACAAAACGACAAATTTCTAATGCGAACGTAGTTATAATTTTTTTGTGATTGCAACCGCAATGGGATGCGGATAGTGGAGGAGTAGTAAGAAGAATGTCCACTTGTATCCATCATCATCTATAGAAAATTCTATGCGTCGGGCATATTGATAAAGCTGTAAAACTGAGGGATGATTTATAGCAATGGTAAAAGTTGGTCCTTATTCGCGGATTATCCAAACAGGAAATAATCGTCTCCAGTCTGAGTGTATGCTGGATCACCCACCTATCACATTTATCAATTTTTATAATTTATTTAAATGTAATATTGTAAAAAATGATAAAAAACTTAAACTATAACATATTGATTAAAATTGTTATACATAACATATACAAATTAGTATACATAAACTATATTGATCATCTTTAAGTAATAATTTTAATTTTATTTTATAAAAATTTTATGTATAGCTTAAACATTTTCAGTATGTTATAAAATTGATTTGTAAAATTTGTAATTTCTTATCAGAAATAACTACATTATAGACAAATACTTGATTTAACAATGTATCTTTCTAGTTGAAACATTTTACTTACGATGTATTCTGTCTCTACTTTTGTGAGACGTTTTCAAGAAGCCTTCCTCGTTAATCATCTATTATCACCAAGGAAACGACATTTTCAAGTTGTAGCTGCCAGAAACAATGTATCCCCAAAAAAGGCAGGTAAAATTTTCTTCTGCTATAATTTTCTTTGCATAAATTAAATCATTCTTTTAATCAATTTTGATACATGAAAAAAACGATTATCTTGGTACATGACATACTTCGTGTCGAAATGTGTAAGATATTAATAGTCATACTTGACTCCTCCGTGAAATACGGTTAGTATTTTGGCATAGGTATTGAATTGTCTTATTGTTATCGTCTCTTGTCGAGAAAAATATTAGTTTTACGTTGTAATGCATCGGTATGAAGATCGTAGATAAAGAAAGTTTCCAGGACTGTTGAAATTATTTATGACCCGCCACCGATAAGAGTAAATGTGATGATAAATATTAAAGCATAATTTATGTTTTCCAGGTTCATGTTGCACCAATTTTGTTCCAAAAAATGTTTGTAAAAATGTTCCCACCCGATAGAAAGTAGACGATTAGTAAATGAAGCTAGATAGTTGTTTTTGTAAGTATTCAAACAGTTGTAATTTTAGAAAATTATTATATCAAATTATAAATAAAGATCATTACATAAGAACAGTATCATTGATTATTTATTGTCCAAAATGTTATATAAATTAAAATATTATAAAAATTTAAAAAAATTATTTACTATTATCATTATTAATTGTTATCAATTCTATGATCATTTATCTTAAATTTTGTATTTTAAAAATTTTAGAGATTCTCCTCATGTATGCAAGAAATATATAAAGCTGTCTTTTGATGGAACATTTATATAAGATGAAAACTTTCAGCAAATCTAACAAATAGTTTTGAATAAGTAAAGTTTTTTTGTATATTCACAATCATAATTATTCTTTATAATATAAATTTATGTATATGAGTAAAAATGGGTCTTACTGTATAAATAGAAATTTATACAGATAATTGAGATAATTTTTTATAACTTTGATTTTACTACACATGAAACAATATATTAATATTTTAAAATATACAGTATAATTGTGCTTTTCAGAGGTCAAACTAACAGTGCAACATGGATAACGGATTCCATAATAATCATAAAAATCTTTATTCATAAACAACTTTTTTGTATATCCTGTTGTTGAAAAGTTATAAACTAACGGATTTCGTCCGTCTTCATATCAACATTTTTTCACTGAAATCTTGAATCTTTCAATATTGTATTTTTTTTAATGACACATTTGTCAAACGAAATTTATTCAAAATATTTTAAATCCTGCTAAATCAAATCCAAACTGGTTAACATTGGCTACCTTTTTACATATTAGGAAGTTTTTTACTTCTAATTTGTTCTTAAAGTTTTAAATCATATTACATTTGTGTTTAAATTTTAAAATATATATCTATTCTTTTAAAATATATTTATTCTATTATATTATGGCTACGACATATACATTTTTGCTTATTCATAACGTGAATCTTTTTGTCTTGTGAAGGTTTGTAGCATTGCAAGGAACGTTTTTTGTATAATTTGAATCACTTAGAAAGGCTTAATTTTTTTCCTTGTAAATAATTATCTTAATTTAAATTTTCAGACATTTCACAACATTTTTATTGTTATGTTGCAACTTTTGATATGTTTTATTATCCAATATGCAAAAGATTGATGAATATATATCTGATTACTAGTATTCCCCAAACGTTACCTATAATCCCAGAAAATTCTGGAAAATGAAAAAATATTTATAATTTTTAGAGTGGCTTTTTAGATTCTATTCTAAAACACGCATATGAAATACATATGAAAATGCGTGTGTTAAATTTTAGGAATCTTGAAATTATTAAAATTAGAAGTAGCATTAAAAATTATTATTAACATAAAATAAGCTTCCATGGAGATACTACAAATATACATGTAATTCATACTATTTTTTAAATAAAAATACTTAATATTTTATTAGAATTAATTTACCTTCGATGACTGCAATCTTACTCTCTGAGAGATGACTGCCAACTGAGATCTAACAATGACATCCATCTCTATACAAAAGTTATGTTTTAATAAACAACTTTTTCTAGATATTTTCTCAGTCACTTTACCGACTTGTGTACATTTTTGTCTTTATCCAGTATTGACGTAAAAGATAACAAAAAAATACCTAGAGGATATGTTTAACGCAGTGCTCGGAATTATTTCAGCATTTCAGCCGATTCTCGTATGTCGACGCCTCCTCCTTTTCCTTACCGGCCGCTGCCGCTGAGGGCCAGCGCCGCCGAGCCTCAGGAGCGGTACTATCCAATTTATGAGTTCTTTCTCCCTCGATTATTAAAATTTCAGAAAATTTTTTTTTTTTAATTATTGAAACATTAAATAGATTTTCACATCACCCGTGGGGTACTAATAAAACTACTGCTAATGCAAGTTTTTTTTAGAGGCAGGTTTCCCAGTGCAGGTCATTCCACTGTCCCGAGGGTGTCCAGCTTGGATACTCCAAGTTAAAGCAGGAGTCCCCACGGGGGGGAGGGACTCCCTGTTCCTCCTTCCAACGGGGTAAAGTTAGCTGGGAGGTAACCTCATACCTCCCTGGGTGGCTACTCCAGGGGCTGAGGCCCCTGGGTACCACGGCCCCCTACCAACATCTGAGGGCGGGGAAGGTCTGTCGGGCCTTCCCCCAATTTCAACGAGATGAGTTGGGGAGAGGGAAGACTTACCTTTCCTCCCCAAGAGGAGGCGTCTCGACGACGGCCAGCCTGAGGGGTGGGGTGGATGAATAATTACTGGTGATGCCCCACCCTCCACCATGGGCTAAGAATGGCACCCTGGGGAGGTTTTTAGTGGTATGCCCAGGGGACTGTTTCCCTGGGTGAGGCCCACATAACCCTGACTCCCCCCCAGGGTCTCTAGGGTTACCTATAAAAGGCTTCTTCCTGGAAGCCAAAAAAAAAAAAAGCCCTATTCCCACTGTAGAAAAAAAATTTTTTATTAAAAAAAATGAGATAAAAAAGCATAGAAAAGTTATTCTAACCTAGATTTTCTTGGTCTTTAGGACAAACAAGTGATGAATATCTATGTATTGCATAGTACCCTAATGGGGTGATGAAAAATCTATTGAATATTTCAATAATAAAGAAAAATTTTCTGAAATTTTAATAATCGAGGGAGAAGAACCAATTTCATTACGCATTCCAGAATTATTGAAAATTAAATTTATATTCTTATTTTATTTTAAAACATCTGTGTTTTTAAATATTTATATTGTTTTTATGATAAATATTTTGTTTGTGTTATAACGGAAACATTTGCTGCTACCTTTCTACGTGAGAAAACAAAACTTTCTTCAAGTATTGATGCTAATAAATTATTTTTCTTATTTTTAGAAATTTTTCGTTTCGGTTATCATTTGATAGAAACGAACGGATGCAATTACTAAATGTTTTTACTTATGCAGAAGTGTTATATAAAGAACTTCAGGTTTTACTTGCTAAATTATTTTTGCCTTATGAATATTATAATGTGATTCTCTTTTAAATTTACTGGATACAGACAAATTTTACTTTTCATTACAAAAATTCTTCAAATATACTAATATATAGAAATAAATATTATTATAAATAGACATTAAAAGAATTTGTTATCATTCACATATTACTATTGGGTAAGAAAGGCAAAGAGATTTTAGTTAACCCTTAGCTGACACACTTCTCCAGAATTTTATAGCTGGCATACTCTATTTGAGATCCCAGGCCATAAAAATGATGCAAATAAGCTACTAATTTTTTTTTGAAAAATTCTCAGATATTCTTTGATACTTGCTTTAACATTTGCCATCGATTTGATCAAATTTAATAGTGACTGTAGAAAAAAAAAATTGACTAAATGGACTTAAATCAGCTGAATTTGCCTAGGTTTTTAATATCCCACGGTGCTGACTTAAGGTTAAAATCTGTAACTGGATTGCCAAACGGTATAGAAATAATAAGTATTGTAAATAATAAGAGATTTTGCATAACATATTCGGTAAAAAAATCAGAGTAATAATGCAAAATAATTATTTAATCTATCATAAGTTACACAATGCGAGTTCTTTGTTATAACAGTAACATTAATAATATAAAATAACTCAGGACTAAAAATACAGGTGACATAATGGATACAAAAATGTGAGAAAAAGAATAAAAGGAAACAAGTAATATCTAATACAAACTAATTAGAAATAAAAGAAAATAGTATACAAGAAATTTCAAATTGAAGAGATATTTGGTAACAACGGTTTTCAGAAAGCTTTATTGTTTTAAATGATTAGAAATTACACTTATATAAGTGTTTTTGAGCTACACTTAGGATGATGAATAAATTGAAAGCAATTTCTTTGAGTTTTTAATTTGAGACGAACGTGTTTGAATCTTTGCGTTCAATTTTTGAAATTCGTTGGTGATCAGTTACGTATTGAGTAGTGAACGAATATCTGAACAAAAAATTATTTAGAATTATTAATAAATAACTTACTGTCATTCCACAATAAAGGTAACGTTTAGCATATTGTTACACAACAAAATTTTTCATTTTCCGCGTAAATTGCTAGAGTACACATAAAATATTTGCAGAAACATGCATTTACACATACGTATTCATTTTATATGGAAACAGCAAATTGCATGCGTGCGTACACGTGTGTGCGTGCAAGCATGACGATGTAGTATATTTTGTCTATATTTTATTTACAACATCAAGATGTTTTTTGGGAACATACGTGGTTAATGATGTCGGTTAATGCTATGATTTTACTGATCTCTATAAAAACAGTACATTTCTAATTATATTTATAAAATTGCATAATAAAAGTAATCATAAAAGAAGACAATATTTATTTATAAACAGATATTATTACTTGGGTTTATTTCGTCCGAAATAAATAATATTTGCGTGAGGATGGTATAATCGTTAGTATGTTTCGATATAATTGAATGAAAATGTTTATATAAGAATGGACAATTGCAATATCTTGGTTGCATGTGTGGATTCCATAAAATATACGGAAGGCTTTGCAAGATAATCAGAGTTTTGAGTACAAGCTAAGTACGGTAGAAGATTACGGTTGTTTTTCCACCATCTTTTACAAGGCGCCACAGATATATATTTGTTGTAGTAAACCATTACATTATACCCAATTCCTTCTTTCTGGTGGTATTCTATTTTTTGAAAAAAAAATAAAAATATACATATATTACATCCATTCAAACACTTTGCTTACTGTTTTGTATTAAAAAAAAAAAAAAAAAAATTTATCAAGCATAGTGAGATAAAGACTATTCTTTATTAACACATTTTATGAATAAATGTACAAAAATTACATATTTGAATAATCTTCGACATAGTGTAATTAGTCTTCCTTGACTATTGCCAAACACTGCTCACGGAACATACACATGACCATTTTAGAATTTCTCTCTTAAACACTGAAAAGGATTGTTCTCTGGTAGAACCGTTCTTTGTTGTATACACACTACTTTAGACTGAAAGGTTGCAGTTAACCAAATTGCTTAATTTTACTAAAATAACAAAATTTAATATTTTTCATAAGTATAAAGGAAACAATATCCTATGTGTTTAATATTTGTTGATAAAAGTTCTTTTGATAAATTTATATTGTATATAATATAAATATTGAAAAGATTATTAGACGTAAGAACAGAAACAAAAAAAAATAATTTTTTACTGTATCCAAAACATTTTACGGTATGTGTGTATATTTTGGTAGTGTATATTTACAGTAAGGCACTGTATATTTACTATAATAATGGAGAATAAAAAATGAATATATAATCTTTAACTATAATGGAGAATAAAAAATGAATTTTTTACTAATGCACATTGTTTTATTGTTTTATAATTTTACTATTAAAATTTAAGAAAGTTTGTAGAATTATGTGTGGAGCATGTACTATTATATTATATGTCCCCCGCGGATCTATCCCACTGCGGACATATAATCGAAAAAAACGGGTAAGGCAATGGTCCTCCCACCTTCGTTGCGTGAAAATATATTTCTTATAGAATATTGTTATTTCAAAAAATACCACTGTTTATTCGTAATTACTAAATCATAATGATCCCTACGTTTTAGGCTTCTTCATTTGGAATAAGTGTAACAAAAATCAGTAAATAAATATTATGAATCAAATCTGAGTTATGTAACTTAAAACTTTTTAGTAGAAATCATAATAAATATTCTTTATAGTAATAGTAAATAAATATTTTTTTTTAAGACATTATCATTAATCACAAAAATTAATTACATATGTATAAAATTTGGGATGTTAAATTTTACAAGAGTTCATTCAAATCAAAAAAGTTAATACACGAATTAATTCAGAATTTTGAAAACATTTAGATGTTTGAGAAATATTGCAAACAAACATCTGACTACTGAGCATCGAGTTCATAGTAGTACAAAAAGTAGTACAAAACATCATTTTAATAATATGAATATTTTGTTGTTCAATAAAAACTCTGCATTTTGAATAAAAAAAAAAAAAAAAAGCTCTTTTGAGAGATGATAAACGGAAGAATGGTGAAATAGATTATTTCTTTGCTCAGATACACGCACTGGGTGCGTGCATAATGAAATACACAGTCAGATTTGGGATATGAATTTTAACATTCCAAGAGAGTGTTATTCCGAGTGGTGTCAATCCTGCTCTTTGTCAGAGAAGATTTGAGAATTCTTTAAAGAAGTTTCTGCTGAAAAATAGAGATGAACAATGATCTTAATTTAAAAATTAAACAAGCATATTTCAAAAAATTGGTTACTTTTCATTAGTAAATGAGAGATTCAATATTTACATATTATACCTCAAGGTAAGACAATTATGAGTACAAATAAAATTAATGGAAAAATAGAACGCGTACATTTTAAATTAGTCGGGTGAATTCTGTAATAATACGAATGAAGTGTATAAATGTGTGGAATCCTGTGTTACTTGACTGGAGAACAGAATTTCAAGGGAAGAAACTTCTATTTTAAATCTGCATTTTATCCAGTTTTATGAAAAATTAAAAATCTAAATCTAAAATCTCAGCTAAACTTTAGTAAAAAAAAGTGTACGTGAAGAAGGAAAAAGTTCAAACTACCATGCAGATTGATAGACAGGAAGAAAAAAAAAAAATTTATAAAAGAACGAGACAGGAATCAGATAGAGATAGATTACTGACATTCGGATCCAAGTGGACAGATGATTGAACTGATTTAAGTCGCACTATTATGAATCTCCTAAAAGCAGCTCTTGAATAGATAGAAATTCAATGATCAATTTCATGAACAGAAGATTACCGTGGATGATGAATACATAGAATGATGAACTCATTATCCAAGGAAGAGAATGTGAGGATGTCCTCGAGGATCTCTACGCCTCGAAGTCAAGGGATGAGGTTCTCGGTCTTTCCGACAAAAGACAGAAGAATAATTGATTACTGGTGAAGGGAAAGAAGAATATTCGGGAATATCTGATATGTGAGAGGGAGAGGAAGGAAAAAAAACTTTATTTATGATTATGTCAAGGGTGAATCAAGAATATGTAAAGTAGGTGTGATTACTTACCGTTAGTGTTGTTTGAATGATCTGGGCCACCAAAAATTCCCTCTGCGTTGTTTTTGTGTCTGGGATTTTAAATTATGCTACATATCATCTGGAATGCCATTCATTATATTGAATTAATACTTCTTCATTCTATTTCTCGTACGCTAGCTCTTCATTACTAGATAATATTCTTACCTCTTTCTTCTTTTAACTTTCTTTTATGTAGCAATTCGTGTGGTTGAGCATTTTAATTTTTTATCTAAATTTTTTTCTAGGAATTATTTAGTTTGCTTTATGTTTTAATAACACTTTCGCTTTCTAATAAAGTATTTCCAGTAGAGAAGCTACCGATTTTTTTGGCAAATACTAGTTCTTGTAGTCTGATTTGAAATATAGCGTAGTCAACTCTCAAAATCGGTGATTCATCTTCTCCCAGATATGCCGTACAAAGTGGTTTGATCGAATTTTGACGTCTAGCCGCCATGGTAAAATTCATTATAGCCATCTTTCTCTTCTTTGATGTATTAGCTACCACTTAATTCCACTCTTTATCTGTTCTTTATCTGATTCTTTATGCGTTTTTTCTTAATCTTCTGCTCGCCCTATTTGAGTGCAACGCATCTAAATTCCACAAAACTGCGGGTAAAATTCTGATAATTACTTCTTCTTTTCCCACATTCCAGCTGGGCAATGTTGCACATGTGATATATATCGCCTAGAAAATTAATCATGTTCCAATATATATACCAGCTGCATAATATATTCAGGGGTAAAAAAAATTCATCTCCCCAAAAGTGAAACCTGAAAATCTCTGAGTTGTTGTCGACTTTATTGATTTTACCGTTCCTTTGAAACAATAAATGCAGAGGCTTTGAACACATCTGCCAAGTCATCGCTACTTGATCTCCTTTATGTTTGACTGTCTCGATCTGCAGATCTCTCCTCCGACCGGTTTCACTGATGTCTTCTCTGCTCTTGTGCCTTTACCTCTGGCTCCCACATTATCGAGCCTTGTGTCTCTGTCTGATGTGACTTTCGCTTTCCACCTTTTCTCTTTGTCTTTTCCTCTGTCTTTTCCCTCGTCTTGTGTTGTCTTTTCCGTTCCTTTCAGACTTTTCTGGTTTCTTTTTACAAGGTTTCGCTGATGACCTTCTATCTTCCTTACGCCTCTTTTCATGTCTTTCGTCTTTTCTCCTCTGTTTCTATATTATTTTCGCTCTGATGGTTTTACCGTTGTCACGCCTCTTTCATCTTTTAATACTTACCATCTGCTATCTCGGCTGAGCCCCCAAAAATTATAGATTCTGTACTAAAACTCTTTATTTCTCACTACTCGGCTTCCGAGAGAGCTCTGCCACGGACTTAGGAATAGGAATAACACTCAAAGTCCTACTAGGGTGAGAAGGGACGTTACCTAAGATTACGTGTAAAGGAACAGCTTTCCTGCCATATAATGTTAGCTGCCGCCTTAATTAAAAAATTGTTTATGTGTCATAGCCATAACTCTATTTCTTTTGGCAAAAATAAAGTTAATAAAATTTATATAAAATAGTGTCAAACAACTTCATTTTGCTGAAATATTTGTTCTTTTCGTTATTATTATAAAACGACGACGGCCGTCGCATGGCCCATAAATGCAGTATCAACGAATGACGGCCGGCGCGTCAGCGGCGACTAACGTTAAGTCCTACCCATCTTACACATAGAAACGTGTCAAAGACATCCTACTGTGCATGTGCAATGAAGAGGTTAGATGTAAAAAATATACAGAGTGTCCGGCACCAACGCCGAAGCTTCGCAGAAAGAATAGGTGAAAATCAAGTGAGAAAAGTCCTTTACCACTTTGTTGTTTCGCACAATTAACGAAATTAATTTGAAAAGATCGGCCACCTCGGAGCAGAAAAGTGCGACGAGAAAAAGACTCAATAAAATAATAGGGAGCCGGCCCCTGTCGCGCGTGAAGTGATTTGGGAGGAGGCTCTACAGCACGAACGCGGATATACTGGTCAAACTCTCACGGTCTTCGGATAGTATCCATGCTCATATGACGATTTGTCTTTGTAGATCGTGCGCGAATATTGCATATTATGGTATTTGACTTTATCATCAGCATGAGCCCAATCTTAGCTGTACTAATTTTGATTATGTCAAGTTATAATCCAGACCGTATATATTTGTTAAGTATTTATATTATGCGTGTAAATATATATTTGTTTGTCAATACAGAATCTTTGCTTCTGGAAGATGTAGTAATAAAGGAAATGGTTATACAATTATTTTAAACTGCATATAGAAAGATTTTATTCTCTTCTTACTTCAGAATAAATTATTCTACCTTTAAATTTGCTATCACAGCATTTTTGCATGTTTTGTTTGTATATATCCTTTGTTACCTTCTTATCTCCAATACTACGCAAAATAATAATGATTATATGCTGTTACATGATTACATATCTCTCTCTCCCCAAAGTTCGTAGGCCTTTATAACCTCTAAGATACAGAGAGGAAAATAATATTTTATAATTTTGTGACAACACTTTTTATTCTTTAGACTTTTATTCTTTAACATTTATTCTAAGAATCAACATATAAATGTGTTATGATTTTGTGAATTTTGTGTATTAAAAAATTGAGTTAAAATAAAATAGTTCTTATATATTGTACTTACAATTTTTCGTTTTATAATTAAAAAAATTCATACTATTTTAAATAAAATGTTAATATTTTTACTTTGATGACTGCACATTATTCTTTAAGAGGTCACCGCTAACTAACATCTAACAAACGTACATCTATCTCATAAGTACATGTTTATTACATGTAAGATTTGGAAAGTTTTTTTTTTAATAATTGTTTATTTTAAAATCTTGGCCATAAATGTGAGATTTCAGTCTTGATCTATTTTAAATCTTAGTCTGTTCTTGAGAACTTCCTTGGTTTGAACTGCTGCATATTATCTGAGGATACTTTTGTTCTGAAAAGAGTCCGTCTACTTTCGGGAAGGTTCCTCATTCGGTGAAACATATTGTGTAAATCATTAGTGTTCGTGGAATATATAGGGTCTGCCTGAAAGCTCTTCCTACTTGCTACTTCACATTCTTTATTTCCTAACTATACATTTCCTCAAAAATAGGTAGGTGGCCATGGTCATAAATAAACAACTTTCTTCCCTTAAATATTCCAGTTAGTCCCAACTAGGCTCTTAGAAATTCCCTCAAAAGTAATACAGTAACAAATTGTAAAAAATCCTTTTAGGAAAATACTTGTAAAGGATATATATTTAATCAAAATAATTTATTTAAATGTTTAAATTCTGGCTAAAATATACTACAACACATTATACCTAGGAAAAGCTCTTTTACGCATCTTGAGTTATTGAAAATAAACTTAGGCTTATAAAATTTATATTATAGCATTTGATTTAAAATATCTATGGTTTTAAATATTTATATTGTTTTTATAATAATATTAGGACCTTGAATAAGTTCTCGCTGTTTTCCAACAGATGATGTTACCAGAACTGCGTGCGTATAGTTTAAGATGGTAACGCATCTATAGGGAAGTACTATAAGCAAGCTTGAAATTTAGTGTATGTCATTGCGCCGAAGTGTAAACAACTTTTTTTTTCATAGTATTAAACATGTCGAGTTTCGTGCCAAAAAAAGAGTATTTTCGAGGAATTTTACTACATTACTTTATTTAAAAAAATCTGCAGCTGAAGCACACAGAATTCTTGTTGAGACTTACGGCGACCATGCTTTGTCGGAAACAACATGCAGAGATTGGTTTAGACGCTTCAAAAATAATGATTTTGATGTTGAAGATAAAGAACGTTCTGGCGCACCGAAAAAGTTTGAAGACGAAGAATTGGAGGCATTACTTCATGAAGACTCGTGTCAGACGCTAACTGAACTTGCAGAATCATTAGGAGTGTTCCCTTATAAAAATTTTTCACCGCTTTTACACCTCATATAGGTCATTTTTAGCCCGTTTTATCATTTTTATGTCCGTTTCTTGCACTCTCAAGCACGCTTAGTCTATTGCGAAAGAGCATGACGAGTATACGTGAGTATGTGTATGAGTATTTTTTAGTGGATTGTCCGTTTTTAACACTCGTTTTTCAGTCGATGAGTGACAATACGTTAATACGTTCCTTTTTTACTCACAAAGATGAGGACGAAGTAGGTTGTCCGTTTTCAATACTCAATTTTCCGTTGATGAGTAACAACACGTTAGTACGTTTCTTTTTTACTCACAAGAAAATATCCGCGGATTGTCTCTAAATTGAAGTACATTTATTCTACAAACTTAAAAATATGTCCACGAATTTTTATAATTTATATAAATTTATATAAATGTTTTAAACTACTATAAATAAATGAACAATTTTATAATTGTTCATCTAATTATTTTGATTGACTATTTGATTATTTGATTTTAAAAGCAAATATTGAAAATCTATAGTTTACGTCACATACACTATAGATTTTCAGTACTTGCAGTGAATATCGAAACGCAGCCAAAATGTGCTATGTGAGTATTTATGAGTGCTAAACGAGTATTTTTTGCTCGTAGCTAAATGTACGTTTTTACACCTCAAATTTACACACAGCACGTATTTACCACTCAAAAATACTCATAAGAATACGTTATTACCACTCGGATATACTCGTACGCAATCCGTTTTAACCACTCATTTTTACGGAAAATTGCCCCTTTGCGCCCTAAAAACGGATCATACTCATTGAATCAAACCACTCAAACTGACCGTTTTCGCTGGTCAAAAACGGGCCAAAAACGGTGAAAAATTTTTATAAGGGTTTTTTCCTGTTTTTTTTAAATAAAGCATTAATTTTCGCGAAAAAACAGCGAGAACTTATTCAAGGTCTAATATACAATTAATATTTATGATAATATATAATAAATATTTAATATAATTATATAATTAATATTATGTATTAACAGAATCTTTTGCTCCTACGTTTTCAACGCTAGTAAAACAAAAACCTTCAAGTATTGACAATAATAAATTATTTTTATTTTATTGTTGAAAATTTTATAGTCTCCCATTGTACTTCTCGGTTATCACATTGTTGAGTAGGGCTGAATTTTGTCTACCCTTGTGAGCATAATTTTACGGGTGCACACTGGGACAATCTTCTTCGGGACGTCGCAGTCAAGACAAATGCGTCTTTTTATTTAATTATAGAATTTTATTTCTTAATTCACTTTTATCACATCACTTCTATACATTCACACTTCATCATCTATAATTCATTCGTTTCTATCACATCACTTCTATAAATCTTCAAAATAGAACGATACTGCTTGATTTATTATAGTGCCCGTTAAAGCACGTGAGTTGTGTCGCAAAAAAAGTGACGCTCGAAATGCACCGCAGCTTGTAACGTGTTCATTACGTGCTCCTTCACGTCGGCCAAAAATACGACAATCAACAATGCCTTTCTCACTCTACGCTCGCGAGCGAATCCGATAGAAAAACGAAGCGGCTCAAAGATGGCCGAAGCGACACTGCTACAAATTAGTGACGACTAGTAGCATGGGGCCCAATATATTTGAGTAAAATATTGTGCAATTGAATAATCGAAACGAATACTTAACACACATTTTGATAGAAAAAACAGACACAATTGTTCTAAAAATTTTTACTTTATACATATAGTATGTCTAAAAATATTTTCATTATCCAGAAATTGATGTTTTCTTTTTTTATCATTTATCACAGCTGTATTAACCCGTATAGTACAGTCACCTTAGGCGCACGGCTTTATCCACCCGCAAGCAGATTATACATATGTATAAGGAGCACTCCGGGTTTCTATATTCGGATTTATTCGCCAGTTCTCGGTTGCCACTATGCTTCGAGTACAATCAAATTTATTGAGATCTACTGTCCGTGCTCAAAAAATATCACTTTCAATACGTATGATTCGGACACACTATTATCTGGGACGCTAGTATAAACGTCTAAAGAACATCCAGCTTTTGACTCTCTACAAATTATTTTTTGTCATTCTCAGAATCTATTATATGTTTTTCTTTTGCAAATTTGACGAATGCAGACAAATTTTTTACTTCTTATTACAAAGATGTTTTCAACATCAATAACATCCAAAAATAAATAATTACGTGGACACTGCAGAGTCATTATCACTTACAAATTACTATTGGGGTAAGGAAAATAAAATAAAATTTTTAGTTAAAGTCTGTCTGTCTTTTATTTTATAGTTGTGTTTAAGAAAAAATATGCAATTTGTAACTAACAATTACATATTTTTTCTTAAAAACAACTATGTGTTTTCTTTACACCAATTGATTCCTCTCATTATTCTGTGCATAAAAGTATTGAGATAAGGTCATCGAAAAGTAAATATTTTACGAGATATTTTACAGTTTATGTAAAATTAAGAAATTATTTCAAGCTTTATAACTCGGAAAATACTTCATGAAAAAATACTTTATTATAGTGTTTTGGAAAGCTCTCGAAGTCAGCTACAAGAATATGTAATAAAAAATAGGGGATGCCATTTAAAAAAATTGAGGTGACTTTCATGTAACTTTCAAATAATTCTTCAAGGTCAAACCAATGGTATCATCTTATGGGCCCCTCGAAACCAAATAACTTTTGTCTGAAAAATTTTTCTCTCCCGGGCTTGGTTTTCGAAATATTTGACTGGATGTTTTATAATGGGACACCCTGTATATAATAAATAACAGAGGCCCCAACACAGACCCTTGTGGCACTCCATATTCGGTGGCAATTAATTTTGACCACTTATTATTGACACGGACCTGTTGTGTTCTATTGTTTAAATATGATTTTAACCATTTTAATACTATTCCTCTAATTCCATATTGGTATAACTTCTCTATTAATCTTTCTCTATCAATTGTTTCAAACGCCCGTTTAAGATCTATAAAAATTACTCCTACTATTTTTCTTTCACTTACTATTAATTTCCACTCGTCAATAATAGTTTGAATCGCCGTTTCACAAGAATATTGTTTTCTAAACCCGATTGATGCTCCGTTATGATGTTGTTAGATTCAAAGTACATTTCAATTTGTTTTTTTACTACTAATTCTAATACTTTTTCGAAATTTGGTAACATATTAATAGGCCTATATTCACTTGCTTTTTTTGCCTTTTCTACTTTTGGTATCGGTATTATTGTCGATGTTTTCCAACTTTCAGGAAAACAACCTTCTCTCAAAGAATTGTTTATCAAATCGACAAATTCCTTCTTCACTGCGCAAGATGCTACTTTAAGTATGTCACTAGTTATTCCCTCTTCCGTACCCTTTTTATTTGGCAATCCTGTGATAATTTCTTCTAAGTCTTCTATTTTAATCATTTCAAAATTTTCTATACTGCTGTTATTTTCAATAACATAAATATTTGTTCTACTTCCCGGACTTCCCCTCGGACCTACACTTCTAAACTTTTCGTTATCTATAGATTTTACAATATTATTAATACTTTGTATATAATACATATTAAATTTATCAGCTATATTGCACTCGCTCATGTCTCCTAATATTTCAAAGTCTATATTTTCTATTTCTCTTATCTGTGTTGGTTTACCTCTAATTATTTCTTTTAAAGTTTTCCACATTTTTGTCGGGTCATTCTTATTACAATCTATCATGTTTTCGTAATATTCTTTCTTCTTTTCTTTAATTAATTTGACTACTGTATTCCTTTCACTTTTAAATTGCATCCAATTTTGTTGCGTATCATCGAATAAAGCATTATTATATGCTTCATCTCTCTTATTTGCTGCTACTCTTATATCATCTGAAAACCACTTTTTCCCTTCCCATGCTTTTGGAATTCTAAATTTTTTCTTAGGTGCTGTACTATCCAGCGCATCTACTATATTGTCGACAAATTTTTTCGCCCTCTCGCTAACTTCTAAACCTTGGCTTTGTTCTATTCTGTCTTCTATTAATCTATTAAACTCATCTACATTAAATTCACTATAGTTCCTGCCGCTAAATTCTCTATATTTATCTATAACTTTATTCGCATTTAATGTAATTCTTAGCCACGCATGATCCGTTATTTTAGGCTCGTGGGTTACTTGTACTTTTACCTTATTATTAGCAAAGCATAAATCTATCATTGTTTGACTATCTTCTGTAACTCTCGTCGGTTTTTTTACATACTGTTTCATACCTAAACTTGCCATCATCGTTTGTAACTTATTCATATAAAACGAATTAACCATAAAATCTATATTAAAGTCTCCTATTACCATACAGTCTCCTTGTATTACTAACTCTTCAACTATATCCTCTAGAAACCTTACAAAGTCACCATGCGATGCACTCGGTGAATGATATAATACCATTATTACACCTTTATACAACTTCTCCTTTATCTCTATCGCAATACACCAACAATTCGATACTATTTTTTTCACCAATACTATTTCATATACAATATCGTCTCTTACATATAAAATAGTTCCTTCTGTATATCTATTTTCCGCATCACATCTAATTATTGTATAGCCTGGCACGTTTACTTCGTTATCTTCAATTTCTTCAGTCAGCCTAGACTCTGACAATGCTATGATTGCAGGATTCACTATCTTCATAATCTGATGTTGTATCTCATCTTTGTGTGCTATCAAACTTTGCGCATTTGTATATAGTAATAACTCCTCCTTATTCCTTGATTGCTATTTACTATCTTCCCAGCCAGCTCTTCTTTTTTCTTCCTTTAATGCCCTCTTGAATGTCGGACAATCTGCACTAAGGGCATCATGGTCCTCGTCTATTTTCAAATTGTATGTTTTATTTTTAAACATACAATTTACACATTTCTTCTTAGTTGCTGTACAATTACTCTCCTTATGACTTCCTGCACACTTATGACAGGTTTCATTTCTCGTACAATTTTTTGCTAGGTGATAATACCCCCAGCATTTCCTGCACACACACAACTGCAGATAGTTTATATCAGAACCACTATGACAACTTTGGCTCTGATTAACTCCCTCCAACCACCGAAAAGTAGGTGAATTTTAGGGAGCGATGTGACACACGTCCACCTTCCTCGAGGAGGAGAGAGAGAGAGAGAGAGAGAGAGAGAGAGAGAGAGAAAGAGAGAGAGAGAGAGAGAGATCTAACAAGAGAGAGAGAGAGAGAAATCTCTATCTAACAAGTAAGTAGAAATAAAAGCAGATAAAAGTGTTTAGATTAATTGTTAATATTTTGTTGTGGTATTAAAAACCTATTAAATACCGATAGCCTCTTCTACTAACAAAAGTATCAATACTGTCGTGTAGCCAAAAAGAAGACTATCGTGATAGACTAACTATAAACTATTGATAAACTATTTATAAACTATTTCAGACGCTATAACACGCGCGACTTCTATTTAGTAGTCTTAATGGTTGTTAACCTAAATAATGTTATCTCATAAGACATTACATTTTACCCCCAAGGGATAATTTTTGAAAATTTTTAATAAATGGTAAATTAACCCCATAGAAAACCTTAATTAATAACACAGGCTCCGTATTTTTGCGATGCACCGTTTCTGAAATCTTAAATTTCACACCCAAGGGGTGGTTTTTGAAAATTTTTAATAAATGGTAAATTGACCCCATAAGAAACCTTAATTAACGGCACATGTCTCATATTTTTACAATGCACCGTTTCCGAGATATTAAATTTTACCCCCAAGAGGTGGTTTTTGAAAATTTTTATTGAGCAGTAAATTAACCCCATAAGAAATGTTAATTAACGACACAAGTACCGTATTTTTTCAATGTACTGTTTTTGAGATATTAAATTTCACCCTCAAGGGGTGGTTTTAAAAAATTTTTAATAAATGGTAAATACACCAGAAAGGGTGTGAGAGAGTAAGAGGGGGTGAAAGATGATGAAAAAGTGTAAGAAAAGCGAAAAAAACAGAGAGGGGGAGGGGAGGAAGGGGGGGCGTGGTGAGAAAGGGAAATGAGGGGAGGAGAGGGTGAGTGGAAGTTGGGGGAGGTGTGAGTGAAGTGGCTCCTCGAGCGAGGGCAGCCGCGCGTCTCGCGGCTTATGCCCAACCTTGGGGGGCCAGGAGACAGGGCATGCCGCCTCTACACGGAGGTGGTGCAGTCTGTCGTACTCTACGGTGCCCCCGTCTGGTATGACAAGGCGGTTAAAAGCCGTCGCTGCAAAAAGATCCTTGAGGACACGCAGTGGCGGCTCGCCATCAGAGTGGCCAGGGGGTACCGCACCATCTCCTACGCGGCGGCGTGCGCAGTGGCCGGAAGCATGCCCTGGATCCTCTCGGCGGCCATGTTCGCGAGAATGTATCGCGCCAAAGTGGCTGGCCGTCGGAGGGTCCCTGGGGTGATGCCCGGCCACCGGAGGATGAGGAACGGAGGTCCACAGCCCGGCGGGCCCGGGAATGTTTAAAGATAATCGCCGAGTGGCAGCCGAGCCTCTCTAAAGCCCGCGCAAACGATGCTCTTTTGCCTGCTGGATTGCTTACTGGTCTGCTGGATTTTCCGTGATAGGTCTATTTTTCTCGCGTGGATTTGTGCTTGCTCATTGTGAGAGCATTGTGAGAGAGATCAGTATGCAGCAGATCAGTCGACAGAGTGACCAGCTAGCAATCCAGCAGGCAAACAAGCATCGTGTGTCGCGGGTTTAAAACATTATAAACAAATTACTGAGCCGTATTAACATCTTAAGATATTATTTAAGACTGTCTTGAAATAAGAACGGATTATGAAATATCGGTCATAGTCTCGACAATTTTGTAAAGAATTTTTATTTTGTAAGTCCTTGTGTCTACGATACTAGAAATCGGTTCGAGATTTCGATTCTAGAAATATGTAGCCAAGCAACTTGCAGATTTTGGAAAAGTGACATTTTTATTGGCTGAACACTTCACGGAATCTGTTATTGTATGGACATCCGGTCTTGTATAGAAATAAATTAATATTTCTAAGTTCCACTACACTTCAATGTGTCCAATCGGATTTGATAGAAGATAGCAGACTCTCTGTTATAATTGGTCAATTTGCTTGAGAAGGGGAGATGACGAAGCGACCACGTAAACTTCTCGAATTTTTCAGCACACTTACACGGAAGTGAAAATATAGATTTTTGATATTAGTCGTGTGTGATATCGTCGTGAAAAATTTAATATTTATTTTCCAAAGATAAAGAAATTAAAAATTTTTTTATTGTTTAGTGTTTATCTGTTGTATAAATAATTCATAATAATTTATAAAGTAAAAAAATGAAAAGGTGTATGTGCTCACCACGCGTTTCTCTTTTCAATTTTACTTATATACACCTTATGTATGTATGTTCATTTTGAATTTGCACCTTGAATAACATATCAGTTATTTTTCGTGGTAATATATTATTAAATTTATTATATTATTTATTTTATTAATTTATTTAGATAATATACACTTTATGTATGTTCACTTTGAACTGGCACCTTGTATAATATATCAGTTACTTTTCATGGTGATATATTATTAGATAATCATTTAAATTTGTAAAAATTCAAATTCTTGAGGGTCTATTTTTGAACATGGCTTGACCTTTTCATTTATGATTTTTTGAGATATCACCTACTTTTTAAAGTACAGATATATGAATCAATTGGTGCAAAAAAAACGCAAAGTTTTAAAAAAGTTATGCTATTTGCAATATGCAATTGCGTATTTTTCTTTAAGGATAACTATATTCTTTGCACCAATAGTTTTGTCTTATTATTTTGTGCATAAAAGTATTAGGGTAAGACCTACCGAAAACTAAATATTTTACGAAATATTTTGTATTTTATATCAAAGTACTGCAAATTTGGAGCTTTATAATTCGGAAAATATTTAATGAAAAACTTAATAAAATACTTAATGAAATAACTTAATGAAATACTGAACTTAATGAAATGAAAAATACTTAATGAAATATCAATATTCATGGTATTATATATTTTTAACAGTTTTAGTATTTATATTAATATTTTATTTAAGATTATATATTGAAGATTATATCTATAATATTAATAATCATTAGACCTAATTTATTTAGAATTTTATTTGGATGAGATTAAGATTAATTTCTTATCGTTTAGTATAGAGAGATCAAAAATTGAGAAAATATTTATTATCACTTTCAATTTTATTTATTAGGTTTATTTAAAAACTTAGAATTTTTTGAAGTTAAAGGACAATGTTATAAATTTTACTTAGTAAGTAAATTGAATATTTTATTAAATATCTACATTAGAACGAAAGATTAAGCGATAAATTCAATTAACATAAATTTTATTATTATATAAATTATTATACAAATAGTAAGTAAATGGAATATTTTATTAAATATTTACATTAGAACGAGAGATTAAGCGGTAAATTCAATTAAATTTTATTATTACACTAGTGTATTTGAAAATTTTTAATAAATGGTAAATTAACTCCAGAAACCTTAATTAACAAAACAGATCCTGTATTTTTGCGATGCACCGTTTCCGAGACATTAAATTTCACGCCCAAAAGGTGGTTTTTGAAAATTTTTAATAAATGGTAAATTGACCCCATAAGAAACCTTAATTAACGGCACATGTCTCATATTTTGCAATGCACCGTTTCCAAAATATTAAATTTTATCCCCAACGGGTGGTTTTTGAAAATTTTTATTAAACAGTAAATTAACCCCATAAGAAATGTTAATTAACGACACAGGTCCCGTATTTTTGCGCTGTACCGTTTTTGAGATATTAAATTTCACTCCTAAGGAGTGGTTTTTGAAAATTTCTAATAAATGGTAAATTGACCCCATAAGAAACCTTAATTAACGGCACATGTCTCACATTTTTGCGATGCACCGTTTTCAAGACATTACATTTCACTCTCAAAGAATAATTTTTGAAAATTTTTAATAAATGGTAAATTAACCCCATAAAAACCTGAATTAATAACACAGGGTCCATATTTTTGCGATGCACCATTTCTGAAATCTTAAATTTCACACCCAAGGGGTGGTTTCTGAAAATTTTTAATAAATGGTAAATTGACCCCATAAGAAGCCTTAATTAACGGCACATGTCTCATATTTTTATAATGCACCGTTTCCGAGATATTAAATTTTACCCCCAAGGGGTGGTTTTTGAAAACTTTTATTGAGCAGTAAATTAACCCCATAAGAAATGTTAATTAACGACACAAGTACCGTATTTTTTCAATGTACTGTTTTTGAGATATTAAATTTCACCCTCAAGGGGTGGTTTTTGAAAATTTTTAATAAATGGTAAATACACCAGAAAGGGTGTGAAAGAGTGAGAGGGGGTGAAAGATGATGAAAAAGTGTGAGAAAAGCGAAAAAAATGAAAAAATAGAGAGGGGAGGGAAGGGGAGGAAGGGGGGCGTGGTGAGAAAGGGAAATGAGGGGAGGGGAGGGTGAGTGGAAGTTGGGGGAGGTGTGAGTGAAAGGTAAGAGAGAAGAGAAGTACATACATGACTGCGGACAGAGAACAAAAATTTTTCATGAAAAATCATCACTTTTTGACCGTTTGTATATCCAGAACGGCTTGACCAATTTTTTTTTTTTTGGCTTAACTTACTCGTGGCGATGCCACCTTTCAGAATATGCTACATGCATTTCAAAATTTTTTATATTTTAATAGTTCTGTACCCCCAAAAAATCGACTTTAATAGTTCTGGATAAGAGACTTGTAGCGTTCAAAATTTGAACATGGCTGGAGACGCTACCGCGTCTCCTGATAAAGAGGAAGCCTGTTTTTTGTCCTCACATAACTCAAAAACTACTGAACCGATTTTCCCTCCAAATTTTGACACCACATTCTTATATACACTAGGACGGACATAAGCATATGTCTAAAAATATTTTTATCATCCAGAAATTGATGTTTTCTTTTTTTATCATTTACAGCTGTATTAATCCGTGTATTACAGTGACATTAGACGGCGTGCGACTTCATCTACCCGCAAGCAGATTATATAAGGAGCACTTCAGGTTTTTGTATTCGGATTTATTCGCCGGTTTTACTCGGTTCCCGCTATGCTTCGAATACGATCAAATTTATTGAGATCTACTGTCCGTGCTCGAGAAATATCATTTCCAATATATATGATTCGGTCACACTATTATCTCGGGCAAAGATGAGACGGGGGCGCTAGTATATTATACGTGAAGAACTTTCTAAAGAACTTTCAGCTTTTGACTCACTACAAATTATTTTTTGTCATTCTCGAAATCTATTATAATATGTTTCTCTTTTGCAAATTTGCTGAATGCACACAAATTTCTACCCTTTATTACAAAAATGCTTCCAACATCAACAATATATTGAAATAAATAATCAAGTGGACATTTAAGAATAATTATTATTCACAAATTACTATTAGGATAAAAAAAGTAAAAAGATTTTTAGTTAACAGAAAGAAAAGATTTTAAGGTAACAGAATTTTTTTGTAACAAGATTTTTAAATAGTATAAAAATAAGCTTTGGAAATAATAGCAGGGTATTTTGCAGAAAATGTTTAATAAAAAGTCAGAGTAATAATGCAAAATAATTATTTAATCTATTATAAGTTACATAATGCAAGATTAATTCATAATGCACATCTTTGTTACAACAGTAATATTATTAGTATAAAATTAATAACATGCAAATAACGTAGACTAAAAATGACAGATGACATAATGGATACAAAAAATGAAAAAAACTTATAATAAACTTATAATAAAAATAAAATAAGTAATATCTAACTGGAAATAAAATTAAAAGTTAAAAAAATAATATTAAAAAATTTTTTTAATTGAAGAAATATTTGGCAATAACAGTGCACTAGAATGCTTTGTCGTTTTTAAACAATTAGAGATACGTACAAAATTTATGTTTTTGAGCTTACAATTAGAATAATCAATGTATAAATTGAAAATAATCTGTTTGATTTTTAATTTGAAACGAACGTGTTAGAATCTTGTGTACAATTCTTTCATTTTGTAGATTGTCAGTTATGTGTTGATTGGCGTAAAGATTTATCTGAAACAAAAATTATTTAGACGTTTAATAAATAACACTTGTCATTCCACAATAAAAGTAACGTTTAGCATATCGTCGCATAAGAAAATTTTTCATTTTCTACTAAATTACTAAATTAAAATTTAGTAAATTACTAGTGTACACATAAAATATTTGCAAAATATGCATTTACACATAAGTACTCATTTATACAAAAGAGCAAATTGCATGCGTATGTATGTATGTACATGCTTGATGATGTAGTATATTTGTTCATATTTCACTTACTTTATCAAGGTGTTTCTTGGAACATACATGGTTAATGATGTCGATTAATGCTACGATTGTATTGATCTCTCTATAAAAAACAATACAGATATTTATAATTATATTTACAAAATTGCATCATAAAAGTCATCATAAAAAGACAATATTTATTTATAAAACAGATATTACTTGGGTTTTATTCTGTCCAAATTGATTAATATTTGCATGAGGATGGTATAATCGTTAGCATGTTTCGAAATAATTGAATGAAAAATGTTTATATAAGAACGGATAATTGCAATATCTTGGGTTGCATATGTAGTAGGATTCCATAAAATATACGGAAGATATTCCACGACAATAGTAGAATTTTGAGTACAAGTTAAGTATGGTAAAAGATCATGGTTTATTTCATTTTTTATCCATTTATCTTTTACAAAGTTCCACAGAGATACATCTGCTGTAAGTAAACCATTACAATATACCCAATTCCTTCTTCCTGGTGGTATTCTATTACGTTGAAAAAAAAAAGAAAAATATACATATATTACCTTCATTCAAAACACTTTGCTTATTGTTTTGTATTTTTGTAAAAAAATTTAAAACTTATCAAGCATAGCGTGAGGTAAATTTAAACTTTGTTAACACATTTTATGAATAAATGTATAGAAAATTACATGTTTGAATAAATGAGATAGTGTAATAACTCTTCCTTCGCCATTGCCAAACATTTCTCATGACGGAACATACATGACCATTTTAGAATTTCTTCTCTTAAACATTGAACAAAGTCATTCTTTGGTAGATGTTGTACATTCTTTAATATCTCAAAGGTGTAGTGAATCAAATCGCTTAATTTTTGCTAAAATAACATGAATTTCGTTCATAAGTTATAAGAAATGTATCTTGTATACAGGTTTAATATTCTCGGTTGAGTAAAAGTTCTTTTAAATAAATTAATATTCAATATAAAAAATTAGTATATGTAATGGTAAAAACAAAAATAATTTTTTACTGTATTATTATTTATTTTGAAATAAAAATTATGAAAAAAATCAATGTTTGAATTTCGTCACTTGATATATTTTGTTCTTGTCTTCTAAAAATTATGTCAATACAAAAATAAACTATGTTGCATAATTGTCAGCTAATAACTAATATCTATCATTAAAATTTATGCTATTTACCTTAACAATGATACCAGTTGAGTGTTCATAAAATGGAATCATATTCGACATATATTCAAATATTTTGAGCATAGGATACCACAAAACGAATTCATCTAAGTCTAGCAGTAAATAAGTTAAACCATTCCAGAACACTGAATTGTTTACCTGGCGTTCAATCATGAAATGGAATGTGTCATCAATTATTTTAGCACGGTTGATGACACTTATATTACTTTTTGCTCCATATAAGTAATGTAATATATAATATGATAAAATCTTGAAAAAATTTTCATCTTCATAATTAACACGATAATACCCTGTTGTGCGATACAAAAACATGAATTATTACGCGTTTGAGTAAACTAAAAATAATATTTTAACATATTTTTTTTTCGATTTTTATAATAAAGGATATTTTGTATTAAATCATACGAGGGGTGTATATAAAAATGATTATATTTTACTAATACACAATTAATTTCATTATTTTATTTTATGATTAATTTACTATAAATATTTAAGAAACGTTAAATAATTATGTCGAGCATGTACCTAACACTTACTGGTTTTGTATAAATATAAATTTTATTTTAAAATTATAATTATGTTTAATTTAAAATTTTTTTTACATTTTTAATTAAAATAACATAAAAATAGACTTCATAATGTAAGTTGGTTATATTTTAAATATTTTTGAAACGTTGACTCACTAAAACTACGTTTTACTCACAAGTCTATTTTTATATTTTGTTAATTCTAGCAATTAGTGCCTACGTTTATATTGTCTACGTAATATTTATTTTTGAAATGTGTATTACATTTATTAAAAAAGAGTTAGAGGGAAAATAGAATAGTATAGAATACTTCATACAAAATTTTACCAAATACTATTATGTGGCAACGTATGGGATTTCTTTGCTATTTTTGTGATAAATACGAATAAAGAACTAGCAATAAACACTGAATAATTGATTACTAATCATATAAAAATATCCACATAAATAAATTTCATAATTTATTAATATTTACCAGCTTGCTGAATATCGACCATTATCCAATCTCCGGAAGCGTAATTAGTACTAAAATATGGTTCCTCCTCTGTCAGCCACAAATTTATCTTGTTTTTAGGTAAAGAACTATCTGTAATTAAACATGTGGGTATCCACCATTTACCATAATTTGATGCATTGAAATGTTGCGTTAATTTTCCTTGGTATGAATCTTCTTGTGTCCACTTCAAAACAGGATAATGCCTGTACACTATCCAATTTAGGAATTCTTTTGATATGGTATAGCCAGACTTTTTAAATATGTCTTCTTGTAGAGACCAAAAATCATCGATGGTTACTGAGTTAAACAAGCTAAATTGAGAAATTTATTGTTATTGACAGTAAGCGATATATAGTCGATTGAATATAAATAAACATAAAGAAACAAATTTTTTGTACAAACATATACAATTAATTATATATATTAATATAGATGTTAACGCATATGATACTGCGATTTTATGTAATGCAATTTTGCAATTTTATGTAGTAGTTCAAAGATGCTCGATATATGTAATAGTAGTGTTACATTGTGTGTGTGTGTGGGGGTGGGGGGGGGGTGGGTGAGTGGGTAGGTGCGTGCGGGTGCGTGAGTGCGCGCGTGCGCGCGCGCCTGTGTGTGTGTCGATGATGAAGAAGAAAATTCATAAAACACTGGCAGCAGTGCAGCTATTACACTTATTATAGTTGATTGTATAGTTTTTTAATATTTTAAACGGATTCACATTTTAACTACGCCAATAAACATTTTTAAACAATAATTTCAATTGCTTTATCAACCCGTCTGGCCAGTTATCTTCATGATTTCGATATTAATCTATGAACTGCGCGCCAACTTAGTTTGTCAGACTTTTAAACGCAGGAAATACCAACTTTTACTTAAAATCAATATAGATTTTAATTTTTGATATTCAATCCCCCCTCCCTTGGATAAAGAATTTTCGATTAATATCGAAATCATGAAGATAACTGGCCAGACGGGTCGATAAAGCAATTGAAATTATTTTTTAATAATATTTATGTAGTAATAAATAAACTTATTACAATAGTTTCTACACACACTAATTATTACAACTAATTATAAATGAATTAGAAGTTAAATGTAGCATAATTGTTACTCACTATGTGTGTAGATATCTGTGGATACCGTTTCGAAACACCTCATCGGTAACTGCATTTTGAAGCATCCGTAAAATGATTGGTACTACGAATGATATATAAAATGTAATAAGTTTAGAATAGATTTTTTTACATTCTTTTTTAATTAATAATGATATTTATTTTTTTATTAATTACATGCATTATTATACTTTTTTATTATTATGATATTCATTTTTAGGAAATTTAGAATATTTATCTTGTACGAGTTGTACAAATATTTAATTATTTGCAAAACTCTACCTTTAATATAACGAGGAAAACTATAAAGTGACACAATTTCAGAGACGTTGTTAAATTGCGGGGGATTCATATCATAATAAGAATCCAAATGGAGTGATTCGTATTGATTCTGAACTATGAAGAAATCCAGTATTTCAAAATTATTGAAGATCTATATAAAAACCATTATGTCTATTTTAGATATTTAAGATATATTAGAGAATATGAAAAAAAATATATTCTCTTAACCATCTAGTTAGTATAATACGTGCTGCTGCTCACTATGCACGTTTTTGCTAAAAAAGTCTTCAACTTCAATAATATTAGAGGATGAGGAATTATTAAAATAAGTTGCTATGAAACTAAAAAATTAAATATTAAATATTAAATTAAATTGAAATTAAATGTTGTTAACTACTAATGGACTAAGTCTTTACGAGATACATATTTCCGTATGTATTTAAAATTTAATTCAAATTTCTTTTAATACAGTTTGTAAAGTTTAGAGAGAGTAAGAGTGAGACACAACCGGGGGAGGGGTCTCACTCACATTTAAATTTGTAGGAATAAATAGAAATAAATTGATTAGATTAATTGTTAATATTGTTGTCATATCAGTAAATGTAAAACCTCAAAGATAGCTTCCTCTCCGAATATAGTAGCAAGACCGTCGTGTAGCCAAAAAGAAGACCATCGCGATGGGCTAACTGCATTACAAAACCATTGATATGCTATTTTAGATGCTATAAAACGTGCGACTTCTATTTTGCGTATAATTGAATCAAATTCTTCATCGTAAATAAGGTCTTCTTCCCTAAAAGTTATTATAATTTCTTATATATTCTAATATATTCTCCCTTACATATAATTATAATAGAAAGTGTAACATATATACATATATATGCTATATCTAATACATTAATTACATTCAAGAAATGAAAGAGAGAAGAATAAATTAATTTATATAAATGCTTAACAATCGAGGATATTATATGCATATTTATTTCGAATCGTGTCAATTTAATAGAATTTCAGAATCAGAACTTTGATCGGTGGTGGCACTCACGCACATCACCATTTATAAATCTTTTTAATGCGACTTCTATCAGCTTTAAAAACTCGAAACTGTTATTTTATTCGCGGTTCGCATTTCTCACAATTTCTTTGCTAATGACTTGCCAAGAATTTGTCGATCTTACTGCGGAAACGCTCCGAAAAAGCGGAACATTGTTCTCCCTCCCCTTCTCGTTAACAAATCATGAGTAAAACTACATATTCCTACAATATATTATTAATTATATAAATAATAATGCTTTATACGCAATTAGTAAAATGTTTGACTTTAGGATTCTTTTTTTAATATAATAAATATTTTTAATACAATAAAAAATTGTAATATAGATTAAGAATAAAATTAGAATTTTCTATGAGTTTAACCAATTTAATTAAACAATAAATATTTTTTCATAATGTATATATAACACTTCTTCATATTATCATTAACAAAATCGATTTAGAACGTTAAATTTTACAATAATCCATACAAATTTGAAACGTTTGTACGCTCAAATCAACAAAAAATTTTGACACACTTTGGTGTAAATGTGAATTGTTTTATTCATACTTTTTTAAATAGATTTAAATTATAGTGGAATTTTCTTTCTTCCTATCACAAAACTCGCACATTCACATAGCATTTTATATTATTTCTAGTCATTTCTATTATTTCAATATTTATTTCTAGTAATTTAACATAAGCAATTGTTAATTACGCATAAAAATAACCATATTCAGAATAATAATGCGAATAATGTGTCAAGTAAAATCTATAATAAACGTCTATAATTACCATCTATAACAATTATCTAGTAATGAATAAATTTGTTAATTTCAATTTTGCAAATAAATTTGATAGATCGTTATATCTCTTAAACTATGTATTACCTGTGAAAGATAAGTCCCCACTTCGATGTGCCATCTTGTGGAAAATTTGGAATTGCTACATAATCTATTTTTGGAATCACTATTCCTTCAAAAACAGATGTCAAATGCGACGTAACATTTTCTATAACTTGATATGGGAATTTAACAAAAGTATCCTCTCTAGAACATTGTTTACACCACAAAGAAATATTTTCATTAATAAAAATGTGTTTATAATTTGTGACTGCAACCGCAATGTGATGAGTGGATAATGGAGGAGTAGTACAGAAGAGTGTCCACATGTAACCATGATCTACAGAAAGTTTATGCATCGGCATATTGGATAAAGCTGCAGAACTGGGGGGATGTTTTATAGCAATGGTAAAAGTTGTCCTTATTCGCGGATTATCCAAACAGGGAAATAATCGTCGGGCTCCAATCTGAGTGTATGTTGCGATCACCCATCTGTCACATTTCATCAATTTTTATAATTTATTTAAATGTAATATTGTAAAATAATAAACTTAAATTATAACATAATATTAAAAATTGTTATAACATACACAATTAGCATACATAAGCTACATTAATCATCTTCAAGTAATGATTTTAATTATATTTTATAAAAATTTTATGTATAGTTTAAACATTTCAGTATGTAATCAATTAGGAAATCAATTTGTAAAATTTGTAATTTCTATCAGAAATAACTACATTATAGACAACATTATGATGTAACAATGTATCTTCCTAGTTTAAACATTTACTTACGATGTATCTGCGTCTTCATTTTTGTGAGACGTTTTCAAGAAGCCTTCCTCATTATCATTTGCCATATTACCAAGGAATGACATTCTCAAGTTGTAAAGGCCAGGAAACAACGTATCGTTAAAATAAAGGTGAAAATTTTTATCTTTAGTTACTGTCTTCTTTGGTTCATAAATTAAATCATTTTTTTTAATCAATGTTGACATAGGAAACTGATTATCTTGTACATGTAATGTGTATGATATATTTCGTGTCGAATGTAAGATATTAATAGTCATACTGGACTCTCCGCGAAAGAACTTGTTAGTATTTGACATAAGTATTGGAATTGTCTCATTGTTATCGTCTTTGTCGAGAAAAAATATTAGTTTTACGTTGTAATGTATCGGTATGAAGGTCGTAGATAAAGAAAAGTCGACAGGACTGTTGAAATTATTTTGCGACTCGCCACCGGTAAGAGTAAATGTGATGATAAATATTAAAGCATAACGTATGTTTTCCAGGTTCATGTTGTACCAATTTTTGTTCCAAAAATGTTGTAAAAATGTTCCTACCCGATAGAAAGTAGACGATTAGTAATGAAGCTAGATTGTTGTCCTTGTAAGTATTCAAACGGTTTTAATTTTAGAAAATCATTATATTAAATTATAACAAAAAATATTTACATAAAAACATAAATTGTTTATTGTCCAAGATGTTATATAAATTAAATATTATAATTTAAATTTAAAAAATTATTTACTATTATCATTATTAATTGTTATCAATTCTGCGATCATTTATCTTAAATTTTGTATTTCACAGAAATTTTAGAGATTCTCATGTATGCAAGAAATATATAGTTATCGTCTTTGATGGAACATTATATAAGATGAAAACTTTCAGCAAATCTAACAAATAGTTTTGAATAAGTAAAGTTTTGGCATATTCACAATCATAATTTATTCTTTATAGAAATATAAATTTATGTATGTGAGTAAAATGCGGTCTTACCGTATAAATAGAAATTCTTTTATTGAGATAATTAAGATAATTTTTATAACTTTGATTTTATCACACATGGTGAAACAATATATTAATATTTTATTAAATATACAGTATAATTGTGCTCTTTTCAGAGGTCAAACTAACAGTAACATGGATAACGGATTCCATAATAATTACAAAATTTTATTCATAAACAACTTTTTTTATATATCCTGTTGTTGAAAGTTATAAACTTAACGGATTTCGTCTCTTCATGTCAAATATTTTTCACTTTGAATCTTGAATCTTTTCAATATTGTATTTAATGCGGACACATTTTTGTCACGAATTTATTCAAATATTTTAAATCCTGCTACCGAACTGGTTAGCATTGGCTACCTTTTTAATATTAGGAAGTTTTACTTCTACTTGTTCTTAAAGTTTTACAGTTTAAAACATATTACATTTGTGTTTAATTTTAAAATATATCTATTCTTTTAAGTATTTATATTATGCATGACATATACATATTTTTGCTTGTCTACAACGAAATCTTTTGTTCCTGTGAAGCATTGCAAGGAACGTTTTTACAATAATTTTAAATCACTTAGAAAGGCTTAATTTTTTTCCTTGTAAATAATTATCTTACCTTAAATTTCGTATCTCACAACATTTTTACGTTATGTTGCACACCCTTTGATATGTTCTTATTATCCAATATGCAAATGATGATGAATATATATATATGATTACTAGCATTCACTCCCAAACGTTGGCTTCTATAATCCTGAAAAAATTCTGGAAAAGGAAAAATATTTATAATTTTTAGAGAGTATTTTTAGACATTCTATTCTTTAAACACGCAAATACATATGAAATGTGTTATGATTTTAGAAATCTTGAAATTATTAAAATTAGGAGTATTAAAATTATTAATATAAAATAAGCTCTTATGGAGATACTGTTTTCCGTTTATATATTGCAATTCATACTATTTTAAATAAAATACTAATATTTTATTAAAATTACCTTCGATGACTGCAATCTTACTCTTTTGAGAGATGACTGCCAACTGACATCTAACAAACGAGCGTCTATCTCATAAGTACAAAATGTTATGTTTAATAAACAACTTTTTCTAGATATTTTATAGTCACTTTAGCGGCTTGTGACATTTCGTCTTATCAAGTATTGACGTAAGAAACTTTCGAAAAATACATAGAGGATGTGTTTAACGTACCAATTTATTCAAATGTTAATGTTTAAATTCTGCTAAACTGCTGGAATACATTTCTAACACATTATACTAGAAAAGTTTTACGCACACATTCCTGAATTATTGAAAATTAACTTTATATTATACTTATTTAATTTAAAAATATCTATGTTTTTAGATATTTATATTGTTTTTAAGAAATAAATATTGTATTTAATTGTGTTTTATAACAGAATCTTTTGCTCCTACGTTTTCTACATGAGTAAAACAAAAACTTTCAAGTATTATATGATGTTAATAAGGTATTTTTATCTTATTTTTGAAAATTTTAGAATCTCTCATTGTATTTTTTTTTCATTGTAGGTATTATCACATTTTGATAGAAAAAAACAAACAAAATTACTGAAAATTTTTACGTTATACATACTAGTATGCAAAAGTGTTATATATCATATAAAGAACTTTTACAAATTTTGACTTTCTGACAAATTATTCTTTGCCTCAGAATCTATTATATGTTTTTCTTTTGCAAATGTGATAAATGCAGACAAATTTTTAATCTTTATTACAAAAATGTTTCCAACATCAACAATATCTAAAAATAAATAATTAAGTAGACACTGCAGAGTCATTATCACTCACAAATGACTATTGGGGTAAGGAAAGTAAAAAGATTTTTTGTTAAGGTCTGTTAAGGTCTGTAACCGGATTATTAAACGGTATAAAAATAAACTTTGGAAATAATAACAAGGTATTTTACAGAAAATATGTGGTAAAAAATCAGAGTAAAATGCAAAATAATTATTCAATCTACTATATTTACAGTAAAAGAACTTTGTTACAACAGTAATATTAATAGTATAAAATTAGTAATATGCAAATAACGCAAGACTAAAAATTAATAATATGTAAATAATGCAGGACTAAAAATATAGGCAACATAATGTGTACAAAATGTGAAAAAAGAATAATTATAACAAAAAGAAAATAAATAATACCTAATTAAAAATAAACAAATTAAAAATAAAGAAAATGATACAGAGAAATTTTTAAAATTAAAGAAATATTTGGCAACAACGATACACCAGAAAGCCTTTTTAAATAATTAGAGATACACACTAAAATATATTTGTTTTTAAGCTTACAATTAGGATAATTAATGTATAAATTGAAAATAATCTTTTTGATTTTTAATTTGAGACAAACGTGTTTGTATCTTGTGCCCAATTTTTGAAAATTGTTGTTTATCAGTTATGTGTTGATTGGTGTAATTTAATACCCTTATAAAAATTTTTCACCGCTTTTACACCTCATATAGGTCGTTTTTAGCCCGCTTTTAGCCCGTTTTTAGCCCGTTTTATCATTTTTATGTCCGTTTCTTGCACTCTCAAGCACGCTTAGTCTATTGCGAAAGAGCATAACGGGTATACGCGAGTATGTGTATGAGTATTTTTGAGTGGATTGTCCGTTTTTAACACTCGTTTTTCAGTCGATGAGTGACAATACGTTAATATGTTCCTTTTTTACTCACAAAGATGAGGACGAAGTAGGTTGTCCGTTTTCAATACTCAATTTTCCGTTGATGAGTAACAACACGTTAGTACGTTTCTTTTTTACTCACAAGAAAATATCCGCGGATTGTCTCTAAATTGAAGTACATTTATTCTACAAACTTAAAAATATGTCCACGAATTTTTATAATTTATATAAATTTATATAAATGTTTTAAACTACTATAAATAAATGAACAATTATAATGATTGATTATTTGATTATTTTATTTCAAAAGCTGCGTTCCAATATTCATTGCAAATATTGAAAATCTATAGTTTACGTCACATACACTATAGATTTTCAGTACTTGCAGTGAATATCGAAACGCAGCCAAAATGTGCTATGTGAGTATTTATGAGTGCTAAACGAGTATTTTTTGCTCGTAGCTAAATGTACGTTTTTACACCTCAAATTTACACACAGCACGTATTTACCACTCAAAAATACTCATAAGAATACGTTATTACCACTCGGATATACTCGTACGCAATCCGCTTTAACCACTCATTTTTACGGAAAATTGCCCCTTTGCGCCCTAAAAACGGATCGTACTCAATGAATCAAATGTACGTTTTTACCACTCAAACTGACCGTTTTCGCGGGTCAAAAACGGGCCAAAAACGGTGAAAAATTTTTATAAGGGAAGTAAATTGAATATTTTATTAAATATCTACATTAGAATGAAAGATTAAGCGATAAATTCAATTAACATAAATTTTATTATTATATAAATTATTATACAAATAGTAAGTAAATGGAATATTTTATTAAATATTTACATTAGAACGAGAGATTAAGCGGTAAATTCAATTAAATTTTATTATTACACTAGTGTATTTGAAAATTTTTAATAAATGGTAAATTAACTCCAGAAACTTTAATTAACAAAACAGATCCCGTATTTTTGCGATGCACCGTTTCCGAGACATTATTTCACGCCCAAGAGGTGATTTTTGAAAATTTTTAATAAATGGTAAATTGACCCCATAAGAAACCTTAATTAACGGCACATGTCTCATATTTTGCAATGCACCGTTTCCAAAATATTAAATTTTACCCCCAAGAGTGGTTTTTGAAAATTTTTATTGAACAGTAAATTAACCCCATAAGAAATGTTAATTAACGACACAGGTCCCGTATTTTTGCAATGTACCGTTTTTGAGATATTAAATTTCACCCCTAAGAAGTGGTTTTTGAAAATTTCTAATAAATGGTAAATTGACCCCATAAGAAACCTTAATTAACGGCACATGTCTCATATTTTTGCGATGCACCGTTTTCAAGACATTACATTTCACCCCCAAGGGATAATTTTTGAAAATTTTTAATAAATGGTAAATTAACCCCATAAGAAACCTTAATTAATAATACAAGCTCCATATTTTTGCAATGCACCGTTTCCAATGTGAATATAAAACTAACAATAAGGACGGTTACATAGTTGGGACACCTATCAAATTTTCAACCTATGAAGATTTTCTACAAGCATTCTCTATGGTTTGTGTATTTCCTGATATTATCTATTGCTATCCTATAGAAAGTAACTTTATGTTAAGGTTTTGACATTTTTTTACTTTTTAATTGAGGGAACTTGCGATTTTGATATCTCAACATCTCCATGGCAAGACTATATGAAGCTTGATAATAATTCACGAGAATATAAATTGGAAAGGTTAAAAAATCGAGTTCGTAAGTAATATTTGAATTCATAAATATGATGTTACTAAAGAAGATATGTTTTTGTTTAGTAGAAATTATAACTAAATTTTCTATTTGAAAGACATCCTGTTTCACGAAGCTGTCTATCCAATCACAGTCTCTATATACGAAATATATAATCCTGGAACATAATCCGAATTTCGGCTTATAATTCTGATAATGATCATGAGCGGTTTGTATTGTGGGATGGATCGCCTCACCAAATTTTTAATAGATTGTGCCCCAAGCATCTAGATTATTTTGTCCACCCTTAAAGTCATCCCATACAGCACAGACTCTTGCAGCAACATTGTTGCAACATTTCAACATTGCAATTGCAAATGCAATGTTGCAGAGATATTGCAAAAATTGCGTGATGTATATGTTTAATTTTATTATTTTTAGCATACTTTGCGTATTATATTTCGTTAATCCAAAGATATAAAAGAATTTTTTTGTTCGTGTTATACGATATTGTTTATCGATTTCTGTACACGTTTATAATTTTATTATTATACATAAATTATAATAAATAAATATATATGTATTATATAATTCAGACTCTTATTATATTTATTATATAATATTTGTACTTTATACAGTATACATATATAGACGATCAGTGTTATAACTTTCAATAATAAAATTATACCATTCTCAAACTATGGAATGATTTAATTTTTTATGTTATAAAACTATTATGCTCCGATATGTGTGTTGTTCTTTTCAGCTGCACTGCTGAACTAGTGCAATAAGTTAGAATGAGACATATATATATTTTTTCACTCTAACTTATTGCACTAGTTCAGCAGTGCAGCTGAAAAGAACAGACCCATTGACAGTACTAGAGAGAGGTAAAAGCGGCCCCTGTTCAGTGAGACTAAGGCCGGTATTCATAGTCAGGTCTTATATTTAAGATCGTCTTAAGTTTATCTTTAGATGCTGTACGAATCAGTTTATTGGCTATGGAGTATCTGAAGATGAACTTAAGACGATCTTAATTATAAGACTCGACTATGAATACCGGTCTAAAAAGCCACATGTTCATAAAACGTGGACATTGAACTACAATAGATAGCCATGGTCACTTTAGTGCATATATGTAATACTACTATATTGCTAGTCACGTATCTTCCCAATAAGCGGCATGAGCGTTGAGGGAGCGAGATAGAAAATACGGTACACATGCGCATGTGTGTCAAAGTACATGAACTGTACATGCGCAAACGTTCAGTGTTGAACGCATGCGTTTACTAACTATGCGTACAAGCATATGTAAAGGCAGAAAGTAATATAAAAAAGTTGCGTTTATTATATTACGACTTATTGAATTAATATTATGATAAGAAAAAATGTATAAATAAAAAAAACGAGATACATCATCTGTTTCTTTTGCAATCCTGAAACTTTTAATCAAATTTTTCGTATTTCTGCTTTCTTTGGAAAATCTAAAATAATAATTTAATTATTGTGTGTGAACGATTATTGTATATTTAATCTCATTATTAAATCTACTTGTGCAAAGAAATATTTTTTTAGCTTGTCTCATTTGCCTTTTACTTTACACTTGTAGATTCGCACCATTATTATTATTTTTTATCACTTTTTTTTATAACTTTTTATAACAAATAAAGTAATAAAATCACAGTATTCCATAATTTGACAGAAGTATCAAAATTACACGATTTTTATTAGAGGGTTAAGCTGAATGCGAGCATGCGCATTTGCGTCAAAGTACACGAAATTGTGGGAGTGAGAGGTTGATATATGTCTGGTCCCGTGATGATTTTGTCAGCTTTTCAGCAGTGGTATATAGTAGTATTACATATATGTTTCTGTAGTAACATTATGAAACGTATATATTAATTTGTTAGGTTATAATTTAATAGGAGCCTAATTTATCAGTTTAATTCACCTGGGTCAATACATGTGATTTATCGGAATATTAAAATGTAATCAGATTAGAATATTAAATAACCACCACTACTACAATTGTAGTAGTGTTTCAAACTATATAACATGCCCAAAGTGAGCATATAGCATAAATATACATACAAAAGAGTAGCTACAATAACAATAATTTAACATCGTTTAATTTTAACAGTATAGAATATGGTAATTCTTTGATCACTACATCAGCACAAAACTCAATAAAATTGGGCTCAATCGACACGTTTTACAAAACTAAAGAATCTGGCCGAAAAAAGTGTCGCTCTGCTCTGCGAAGCGAGATATTAATTGCATGTATGTAATACTCCTATATTGCTAGAAGAGTGTCGATCTCAGTCAAACATTACGGTACGGCTGGTGGCTATATAATAGTCTCTCTCTCTTTTGGTTCAACTGCTTTGTGCGCATGCGCCTTTAACAGCGTTAGGCAGACGCGACAGTAATATTTTCTCTTAGCCTCTCGCTCACACTCACTTTCCAATAGACTTGACTGTCTATGCCTATATTTGGAAATTCAGTACGTCTCTCTTTTATGGGGCTCGATCTCTCATTATGAAGATATGGAGTTAGCAATATAAGAGTATTACGCCTTATATGGGTCCATGTTAATATTCAGAAATATGGATTATTTCTAACTGTAATAAGGAGAATTTGTTTTCTAGAGATCGCTTAGTGGCAGTTCTGAGAATGGTATTCAAGCATTGTTAAAAATGACTTAGATGACATATTTGTAATCTGTAGGTTTGTTCGTCGCTTGTCCCAACATGCTCCTACTCGCTCCAATACGCTCCAAACATAGTATTACGTTACGTATACTATAGGAATTGGAGAGTATTGATGAAGCAAAACTTGCATAATATAATTACGACACGAACAATGTATGTTGTTCTGCACTTTAGGGAATTGTCGATTGTGCCGTCTAAGATCTCTCAAAATGGAGGGAGATGAATATACGATCTGCATTTTATATAAATCTATGGTCATATCCCGCTGTCTCCGGTCTCGGAAATGAAGCATGTGGCCGCGAGCTGCTGAAGTGATTCAAGATATAATACGTCTAAAATAGAAACACTTACATACAGCAATTGCCGGAAGAGTGTACACTACAGCAAAGTAAAAAGCTGTACTCATACAAAGTGGCACAGTCAATTTATTTTAACCATGCGTAAACCTTTTTGCCGCTTCACTTCTCAGAGACAACATGATGTTTATTTATTTTAATTAAAATCATCTCTGGATTGCCAATTTCTAACTCGAAGCAGCTTTGCAAGAACTGATTTGTCATTAGAATTTTCAATTCTGATGAGTTTTCTATTTAACAGATGTCTGTGGTATCTTCAGAGTCAACAGTGTATCATCTATACTAAACCAGTGGAGTTAGAGCACAGTTTATTAACAACCCAACAAATTATATTTTAAGCTCCCAAAGATATTAAAAACTATATTATGTAATTTTACAAAACGTGGGATTAGAATATGAGAAGCTGATACATTAAGCTTAAAGAAGAAAGTGCTATAAAGATAATAATAGGTGAAAACATAAAAGAAAATTTGTATGTAGCAAGTCTTTTACAATTTTTATTACATAATGCATTAAAACATAAAAACATAATTATGCGTCTTATGGTTTACACAGTAGTTGATTACTTGCGTTATGATGCAAGATACTTTCTACTAAAGAAAACTCTCCTCTTTTTGGGATAAGCGATTTGTAAATTTCTAACTGGAAACAGAACAATGTATATCCTTGTTAGATATTAGACATGAATTGTTTGTTCAAGCACTTCTTCAAATCGAATGGACTAATAGATCAACAGAAGTAATATCAACTTACAAATTCTTCTTACAGATTTGGTGTGTACATGCAAACACTTCATATAGAATTTTGTAATAAATCATCTGGTCAGTATTATTCAACCAGGTAAATTTTGTATTTAGTATACTACCTTATATACTGCCTTATTTTTATCAAGAAAATAATATAGCATTCATTACAATATTTATTTTGTAGCGAAGATAACTGAACATGAAGCTGGACAGTTTAAAAGTCAAGATATCGAAAGCGCTGAATCACATACATGACATGTTGCATAAAATTTTGGAAGTCGTGCCAATGTAAAGATGTGAAAAACTAACTATAAGTAATTTTCTTATTATTACTACATATTACCATTCTTGTTATAAATTTTAGGTCAGACAAAATTTTACTACAATCTCTGGTATCACGATTTCCATATGGTACATAGTAGTTACATGAAATTTATATGTATGCATTATTACAAATTCTAAATTATGCACCTCAATTAAGATCAAAAATTTTAATTTTATTATTAACAGGTAAGTATTCTAGTAAACTCGGTAAATAAACTTTATTATATAATTGCTAATAAAATGAAGATTTCGAAATGGTTTCATTTGCTTCTTTATTCACAACTTTTAAGTCTCTGATCAATCTTATAAAATCAGATTATATACCGTGGAAGTGAGAAATTGAAATTGTATTTGGAATCAATTACTCTAACATATCTATGTATTTTTACTTTTATTGGAGAATAAAAAGAAATAAATATGTGTGTGATATGTATATTTGTATTTTAGGCTAATGATATTGGATGTCAATATACCTCGTGAAGAAATAGCAATAATGAGGAAGATGATGTAGTAGATGATTATGTATCAGCTCTCCAATGGGATAGCTGATCATGACAATCTGACTGAAATAAACAATGACACAGACAAAAAGCTTGTCCATCAACTGCATGTACACTGGATTTTATTGGCGGAATTATTCCTTAAATATCATACACGAGTTTTTGTTTTACGAATGGCGTTCTGCAGATAGAGAACACGAGGGACATACTTCGATATTATTTGTGCCTTTGAAACAGTAATAATACCTACGCACGCTAGTCAATATGTGCAATACATCGTGTTCTACATTTGTAGTTTCAGACTCGTAATCGCAGAAACACAAAATTGGTTGTGTAACAAGTAACCGATCCTAATGTAGCACCGGTTCTTCGCCAAACAGCTGTTTGCTATATTTCTAGTTTACATGCTACTGCCTCATTTATCTCTCCAACTTAACGCCAACACATTAATTTTAATTTTATGGTACTTTAGAAAAGAATGTACCTAACACTATAATGTTATTTTTCTTCTAGGTTAGTAAAAATGACAATGTCAATGATAGTGTGGATACACAATATATCACTTCGCAAGAAGGTTCGAATATATATTGACGATGACCCAAAACTACACGCCGTGTTTTATTCTGTTTGTCAAGCGTTCTTTCACTTATTCGTCGCAAAGGTACAAGCTTTTTGTCGAATCAAAAATGGGTGAGTGCGTATTTATTATATACGCACCAAGTTACAAGCCCAATAGCGATAGTTTTAAAAACACGGTTTCTTTTCAGGAATATTATTTCTTCAGAAGTCTTGATATATCGAAAATCGTTACTTCAGCAAAATTAAATCCTTTGAAGATATGTGATGAGTACTCCTGATTTTGCCGATATTACGAGCACGTATCAACTAGCCCTATTGTTTCCCTGTATGTAATCGAGAACAACGAGCGTAATCGATTACCATTTCAGAACAAAAAGCCCACTCTCTCCCGTTTTGGTTCCTAATTTTTCCCATTTGAATCTTACGCGTTGGGTATAGCGGACGAAGGATATGTCCTTTATTTTTGCAACCTTAGCAAACATTGACCCTAAATCAATTAAAGAATGTAAATAAAGAATACATATAAATTTATATATATATATAATAATATGTATATATGAATAAATTACTGTATCTTAAATCAATCGTATGCAGAAATATTTTTACTCTTTCGACTGTTTATACTAAAAATATGCAATTTTTATTTTATTTATTCTAATGAAAAATTATATACGAGCAATAGAGATAAATAAAATATTTTGTATGCTTTAAATAAAGAAATTAATTTTGTGTTATATATATTTTATCAACATATATCAATTTAAGAAGTTATGAGCATAAAAGCTTAGTGACTTCAAACATCCTTCCTGAGGAGGATAAATTTCGCCCAAACAATTTATCAAGCACATTTAGAATGGTCTCACCCATTTTTAATTAAAAGTAAATCTAAATATACTTGCAGAAAATACAGGAGGCAATTAATATATTAAACTAATCTGACTGAGTTTTTCGTTGCATCAAAGTGACTGTGGGTGACTCGGTCGAGCTTCGATACAAACTTTAATCTGTAAAACTTTATCAAATAATATCGTTTGATTTTTATTTTATATATTAAAGCTAAAGCTTTTATTTAGCGAAGACTATACAATAAATATATTATACAGTCGAGGTTGAATTAATCGCCAGTTAAGTTAATTGAAGTCTGGTTGAAATTACTATGCGCGAATGAAACCTATTCGAATTGTGAATTACGCGCTTCAATTTGAAATTAGCGGTCGAATGGCGTTCCGGAAGTCGGTGTAGAACAACTGCGCAGTGGACACCATCTCCCCCTCCCCACAACCTACCACACCACCGTTCATATCGGTGGCGGTGATCGCAGCATTCGCCATACGTGTGCACAGTGCCACGGTGGATGCATCCAAAATGGCGAGTGCAGTTGGCTGTATTTACTTGCGCCGAACGCGCAACCGGTGAGGGCGAAAGCAAAGTGTTGATCGCGTTTTACGAGTTTGTTACAGCGCGTCGGCGAAGCAGCGTGTATGAACGATCATTGAGTATCGCTGTTGTACGCCCGTTGTGTTTCGAATCGCTTGTCCCGTGCAAGAGAGAGGATCGGTCGCCGCAATCGCCCGTTACCGTCACTCGCGTTCCTCGTATGTACGCGTTTACGGGTCTAAAGCCACGTGTTTCTTTGAGCAATTGTCAATCGCGCCACCGCCGTGTTTCCGCCGCGAAGATAACGTGTCGATACCGGCCTTCGGAGCCTCCCCGTTCCCGCGACTAATCCCTTAATCGACGAGGTTATGAGAGGATCCTTTCCCCTCTAAATTTCGGTCGGTGCCGTGTCCGTTTCTCGTTTCCGGGTCGCCGTAAATACGTCGACCTCCGCCGGCCTGGCGAATTCCCGAACTTCCGCTCTGTTCCCGCGACGGTCGCCGCGAGAAAGCGCGGCCACTGTCCTTTGTCCCCTGACTTTTAGGTTATGAATGGTTGCGAGTTCAAAACTGCCCCCTTCGCACTTCGCTATGGTGCTTTGCCCGTTGCCTTTGACCACCGATCAGGGTCTCGGTCGAACGTGCTGACTGCTGTTTTCCGTCGTCAAGTCATTTGAAATCTCGTGTCATTTCTCATCAGGGAGTCGCCGTTAACCTGTCATTTGAAGTGACCTCTCTCCCCGACAAGTGTCTGTGAAGTTTAATCATCTCTCGTGCTAATTACGTGTAACATCTCTCTAGGATCAGTTTCCATGTGCTTTTTAAATGTGATTATAGCCACGTTAGTGGTAGCGCTAAATGTCATCTCTCGTCTCTCACATTCTGCATAAGAGAAAATAAAACGTAACAATCATTTCTATCATTCATATTTTTATTACAGCTGTTCAATTCATTTAAAATCACATTTTTATTCATTGTTATTAAATATCAATAATTCACTGTATACTTTATTTAATATTATACACTTTTTGCAAAATAAGTTACATTAATTTCTTGAATTAGGCACTAAAATAAACTCCATCTATCAAAGAGTTTGATACTTTTCTTCTTTTGAATTAAATTATTATTGATCTGGTGTAAATTCAGTGATCAGTTAATTACATTAATAATTTGCATACATGTGAGTATTATTTGTTTTATTAGAAACATAAAAAGGTAATTTTATGTCAAGCGCTCTGTTTCATTTACCATGAGATATATGTATATTCAAATTTGTTGGAACATATCTCTCGTAATGTGATCTACACTGTTACTTATTGAGACAAATGATTGATATAACTATATGTGGCTACAAGTAATTTATTTTTCAGTGGACCAACATAACATACTGAATTGTTTATACATATCTGAATTGTTTTGAAAGTCAAAGAGACATCACTAATAATTACATTAATAGGGCACTCTGCATAAATAAAAATTCAACAATCAAAACTATGGTACTATACATTTATATATATACGGTTTATTTTTCTAGTTTCATTAATGAAGTTGTTTTTATATCTTTTTATATGAAATTTCTGAAAAGTTTCTGCCCCCACAAATAATGTTTCATTATTGTGTTATTATTTCAGTATATTTTGCATGCTGTACAGCGTGCAAAATTATATTGCTACCGATTAATGCTGCTACAAAATATTTATTTTGATGAATAAGTCGACACATTGTACAATCAACTGGATATATATACATGATTGCTGTCACTTATTTCTTTTTATGATATCTTTGAAGCGCATAACATAAAGGTGTATAAAAATTTATAATTTTCTTGAATTCTTGGAAGGAAGATGGGTACATTTCATTTAACGATCATTAGCAAAATTTGTATTTAAATTTTGGGAAGAATTAATTTCTACTGGGGAGACTACTTTAAAAGTTATATAATAATTTTCATTAATATGAGCTTTTATTTTCCAGATATTCCCTACTCCTAAACTAAAATCTCTCTTTAAACCAAACAGAGATGTTTATGTATTTGTAGTATTATTAGTATTTATCGGTATCTTATAATTTCCATGATGTAATTTTTACATGTATATTGTAAATCGTGTAATAAATACTATCGGAGATGTAGTAAATAACACAAACATAT